>CM074728.1:84095437-84207937 GCA_037306005.1 Rhinophrynus dorsalis
ACTTAACCCCTTGAGTGCCAGAGGAGTGCACAACACACTGCAGAGCACTGTGTTGTGTACCTTTATGGCACTCAAAAGGGCTAAGGGCCAGAAGAAGGTGCAACACACTGCACTACATAACCCTCTGGCCTTTAAAAGGTTAATATTTGTTTTGTTCCAAAAAAAAAAAAAAAAAAATTGTTCTAATTAACGTTTTACATTCTTACAATTGTAATATAAACCTTATGAGTGCCAGAGGGGTAGCCAACAAATTGCAAAGCACTCAAAGGGTTATGGGGACACCAACACGTAATAATAAATCCCTTACAGACTTACTATTACATGAACAGGAAATCCTATTGCCTACTATGGACTCCGAGTGGACTGGTTCTCCAAAATTAACATTTAACTAGTGCTGGCTATTATGTGTTGGGAGGCAGACATAATTCTTTGTTGTACGACCCCAAACTCATGCCACTTAAGAATGGTTTCCTAAGAACACTTGAATGAGAGGAATTTGGGACCTGGAATCTAGAAATAAAGAATCATGTCCGCCTCCGGGGATGATACCCAGCATTAATCAAATATTAACTCTGTTGAACCGATCCATACAAAATCAATTCATGATGGCCAATAGACTTTTCTGCCCAGGTTAGAAGAAACAGGATTTTACCGTTAGGAAGCTGTTGGCGTTCCTTTAAGAGGGACAAGCAAAAATAACATAAATAGGCACCAGAATGTGATGGAACACATGTTTTTACATTTTTAGAGTCTGTCAAACACCCATAATACAGAGCAATATAAAGCAAAAGACTAATACTCAGGACCAACCTGAACTGGGACGGCTGTCCGATTCCTCTGTGGTCTTTTCTACATCAATTTTTAGATCATTTATTTGCTTGTCCAGTTCATGGAGCTGGCTTAATAAACCAGCATCTCTCTTCCGCAAGCAGTTCTGTTGTGGAAAAGGAAAAATCAAAAGGTCACACATGATACACATAAAACAGGGCTTATAATTTTAAGTCCTTTGCTACTAGCCAGACCTAAAAAGTTACTCATCACTGCAAGCCAAAGCATACCCACCAGGGCTGAATTTCTACTCGCCAGGGCTAAATTTTCACTCGCCATTGGCTAGTGGAAATTTTGAGCCCTACATAAAATATATAATATGTGAATATATTGTATCTACACACACACACCTATTTCATTTCTCATTTAACCTTGAATTAACCCCTTGAATACTACAGAGGTCTCCAGTGCATTGCAGGAGTGTGGTATACTTAACCCTGTAAGGAACAGAGGATGTGTGCAACACGGTGAGGATTATGCACAAAGGGGTGATAAAGCGGACATGACTATTTCACCGAAATCGATTCTCCAGTTCCTATATTATTCTATAAGAGATGAGAGTTGGTACCATGTTAGCAGTAGAAATACAGGAGTCAAAAATGTAGTAAAGTTGATACCTTTATTGACTAACTAAACAGATTTAGGGGTGCAAGCCTTCAAGATCTCTTATGTCTCTTCCTCAGGCATGATAACATACATGATGAAGAGACCTAAGAGGTCTTGAAAGCTTGCATTCCTAAATCTGTTTAGTTAGTCCATAAAAGGTATCAACTTTACTAAAGTTTTGCCTCTCTTGTTATATCTATGGAGCCAATGCACTAAAAGATCCAAAGCTGGAGAAACCCTTAGTGCACTGTCTCCATTGAATAACATAGGAACTGGAGACATGATAATCACTGGAGAAGTAATTTACACTTTATCACACCTTAGTGCATGACCCCCATTGTGAAGTATTGCATGCACGCCCATCCAGTCCTTAAAGGGCCAGCATTCAAAATTATTGGTTGCAAGACACATTACTAACACAATGTGGTAGAGAGGTTTCTAGTAGTTAATGGGTTAACCGCCCAATGTTTTTTATCTCCGGAATAGAGTATTTGGAGTGTGTGTGTGTAAAAAAATAAAAAGAATAAAAATGCTTATTGTATCAGAATGAACACAATAATATGAGTATTTTACTAATATCCATTGCTCTAAACAACACCTCATGATTCTGATAGTGCGATTGTCTAAACATGGAATCAACCTTAACCCTTTCAGTGCCAGAGGGGTTTGCCTACCCGTCTAGCACTGAAAGGATTAAAAATAGCTATTCCCTTGTTTTTTTTTCTTCACAAGCTATCAGCAGAACACAGCACAGTGTGACAGGCATATAGCAAAGGTCATATGGAATCCAGACACACACACATGTCTCGCCATTGAATAGCATTGATTTTACACAGGCAATAACACACACCAGCATTTCTCTGCAGTCTTGTGTCTGCAGGTACCATAAAGAAATTAAGGGGGAAAAAACCTAAAATGTATTAGCCCTTGGAGGGAGATGTGATAAAGAGGTGATATGGTGCCTATAAACTTCTCCAATTCCTATGTTATTCTATAGAGCCACGGATTTCTCCAACATGAGAGATCTTCATGCATTGGCCCCAGAGAATAACACAGGACTTGGAGAGTTTATCACACTGGAGAAGTCATCTCCACTTGATCACCTCTTTATCATCCCTCAGTGTAGGTGCCCCTGGAGTGTGAGAATGGATATATACACACATTTATTGAGGGAGAAAAAAAAAAGTGCTTTACCAGGAACAATATAATGAGATTTCTCTGGTTTTCAAGTCTGTCCTTTATGTTTCAGTGCATTTTCCCCCACAATGAATATGTTTTTCACAGCTAACCCTTCGAGTGCACAAATGATCCAACGCATTGTGTTGGATACCTCCTTGCACTCAAAAGGTTTAACTGTACAATTCATGTCTGGTGTTTCTAAATATTAGCAATTCCACTAAAAAACTATTATTTTGATTTTTTTTATATTCAAATTGTATCATTGCAATGTAAACTCTATTTTATCCGGAAACAAAGCACTGTTCTGTAGTCAACACTACGATGGACTGAAGGGGTTAAATACTTTAGAAACGTAGCACAGGGCTGTATTTTGGCAATAACATAGTAGCCTATTCACAGACTTTTGCCTAAGGCAGGAAGGAGAAGGCTTGTAGCACAGAATTGAATTGTGTCTGAGATTGCCCCCTGGCGGTCATGTATGTCTAATTTCTTTTCCAGCACAGGGTTTATGATTTATCATAACCAGGCAGAAAACCCGTTATTCTGGCAATCGAGTTACGCTTCCTTTCATGTGTGATATCGATCAATAGCACTTTCGATTCAGATGTTTATTATATCAATATGCAAGATGTTTAGGACTATTGTGGCAGACCCAGGGCTGAAAGTTGTTTTACTGAGCACCGCTACAGATATGTAGATGAAGTTTAGGTGAAAGCCCTGGTCTGGTACACGGTACAAATGAAAGGATCAGCTGGGGGTGTCTAGGAAATGAGTCTACTGGAAACCGGTTATGTGAATCAGGACAAAAGAGTAGCATTTCCACCAGCCCATAAGGACCAGCAAAAAGAATGTAAAAAAGTAAATGAAAATATCCAGTGGATTTTAACAATGAGTGCAAGACGGGTACGCAACGTAGTGCTCTGCAATGTTTAACTGGGCTTTTAACCACTGGAACAACAAATATGTCCCTAACAACCACGTAAATCAATGTGAATGTATATGTTTTTTAACGTGCAATTGATTTGCGCTAATAACTACAGCTTTTTCACTTAATGAATAAAGGTCCAAAGCTTACTATGAATTAGGGAAAAAATGTACATTAACCCCTTGAGTGCCAGAGGGGTACGCAACGCATTGCGTTGCTTACCCCCCCCCCCTGGCACTCAAAGGGTTAAAAATATGTTCTCTCTCTCATATATATATATATATATATATATATATATATATATAATATATATATATATATTATATATATATATATATACATACACACACATACATATATACATACACACACACACACTTGCCTGTGAGAACCCCCTAGTGCTCTAGATTAGCCATAAAAACGCTCTATTCTGTGCCTTGTTCTGCACTGACAATGACAGCACGAAATCGACTATACACAACAGGGAACAGACGAGCAATTCTGGTGCAAAGCACAAATAATACAATGCATTCCATACCCCTCTGGCACTCAAAGGGTTAAACGTTTGACCTTTGCGTGCCAGAGCGTTGAATACTCTTCTGGCACTCAAAAGGGTTAACCCACTGAATATTTAGGAAGGTCGTAAACACACCCGAAAGGGATACATTAACCCTTTGGGTGCCAGAGGAGTATGCAGCAATGCGTTGCGTACCCCTCTGACACTCAAAGGGTTATTTAAAATAATCTGGAAACTGTATTGGCTCCCTATAGTGCAGCTATTTACCACAAATCGCTCCATTGTCTTTATCCCTATATCCTACCAGTGTCCTCTAATTGCCATGAAAACCACAGAAACAGATAAGCAGAGGTGACCCCTTTGAGGGTCAGGGGGCTGCATTCTGGCACTCACATGGTTAAAGTGAGGTCACGCACATAATTTAATATTTCTATTAACCACTTAATCGTGTCGCCTCATCGAGACCACTCGTTGCACCAGCTTTAACCCTGCACAGCCCAATGTCTACTGAGTAAATTCATCCTAAAACCCAAACACTAGCCAAAAAATCTCTCTAGCAAAGTTTTAACTCTTAGAAGGTTCATAAATATGTCCATCCATTTGGCCCTTAACCCTTTGAGCGCTAGAGAGGTATCCAACTCATTGCAAAGCGTTGGATACCTCTCTGATATTCATATGGTTACAATTAAGCGGAAACTCTACTGTCCCCAAGTTTTGCAAACCATTAACTCTAAATTGCTCATTATTGTCTTTATAAATTCAGCATTCACAGAGCGGTGTATAACGCATTGCACACCCTCCCGGGGCTCAACGAGTTAAGTAATAAGTACATGCACCCAGTTTTAACCCCGCATCAGACACACCTTAATACAATTACCACATGTGCGGGTGTTCAATTATACCCAAGTACCCCCTGAAGTCAGGACCAGTGCCCCTTACCCCTTTGAGTGTCAGAGGGGTACGCAACGCATTGCATGCAATGCGTTTCGCAACCCTCTGGCACACATAGGGTTAAAAACATATTTTACCTTTGATTGCCATAATGTATTGCGTGGCACACCCCCTCTAGTTGTTAAAATTAACAGCTCTCCACCCTGATACAGGGATAAAAAAATGCCCCATCCCAGATATACCATCAGCTGTCCCTTTAACAGTCCGTGACCTGTCCCCGACTTCGCCCTGTTCCCCCACAACAACCAAGTGCGTTGCAAACACCTTCTTGCTCTTAAAGAGTTAATATACAAAACTGCCCTTTCACTACCTAGACCGACAAAGAAACAAAACTGTCCTGGCCCTTAAAGGGTTAATAGCACATGATCTCATTCTGCTCCCCGAGACAGGGTAAATGCTTCATTATATGATCTGCCCCCAACAGACCCTGCGCCACAGACACAGACACGTACCAGTTGTTTTTTAAGGAGCAAAATATTATCCTCCAAGAACTTCTCCTCCAGGCTCCGGGGGGCATTACTTTCCGCCCTGGTCGGGGTATCTCCAGTGACCCTTGCCCCGGGGCTCAGAGCAGTCTTCACCAGCAGCTCCTGCCTGGTCCTCAGGTATCCCAGCTCCCCTAGACCGGCCAAAGTGGCTTCCAGGCGCTCCCGTGTCCGCTGCCGCTCCGACTCCGCCGCTTCTCCCTTCTCCTTGCGGCGGGGGGAGATGTCCTGAGGCTGCCCAGGCTGATCAAGGCTGCAGGGGATCGGCTTCATCCTGGAGCACCGTGCTCTGCAAGACTACCACATTGCCAGGCAGGACAGGAGCGCCCTTAACAAGAGCAAAAATCCAGCTGCTGAGCCCAGATCCGACTCCCTTGCGATCACCAAGATCCCTCTGTCAGCGCAAACAAATAGCTTCTTATTAAATCCCTTCCAGGCGCCCGGTCTCCAGCATAGGTAATTCAATGACTCCCGTGCATTACAACACACATCCTTCCTCTGCTGGATACTAATCAGTGCTGTGTGAATGGGAGGAATCTCCTGCAAGGAACTGCAGGGTGTCTGACCTCCAGCTCCTACTGCCAAGTCCTTCTGCAGAGCAGCCTGGAGTCTCAACCAGGCTCACTAAACTCCCCCTAATGACGTCACGCACAGCACCGCCCCCTCCTCCTCATAGACCTGGGCTCACTGATCGTGTGTGCAGTATGTCAGGAAGGGGAACATGTTGATGTCCAGTTGTTGATGGACTACATATTCCATCATCTAACTGCTAAGAATTGAAGCTGTAGTCCAACACCAACTTGAAATCAATAGGTTGCCCTCTTTTCATATAAGCATACTTACACACAAGTATGCATACACATCTGTCTGTCTATCATGTGTTTCGCTTGGGGATTCATATATACATATTAAAAAGAAGAGATGTGTCTGTATGAACCAAACTTGGATAAAAGGAGATGTAGTCCAGAACAGCTGGGAATCCATAGGTTGTCCAACCCTGATATTGAGGCCTATGTACAAAGAAGAACTGGTAGCAATGCACAAAGGTGTTGAAAAATGCATTGATAAAGCAGATATAACTTCTCCAGTGACACCATTTCTCCAATTGTTATGTTTATTCTATGGAGCCAATGCACTAAAGTCTCTCAAACCATAGTTATCTTAATGCATTGGCTCCATAGAATAACACAGGAACTGGATAGTTTAATTACACTGCAGAAGTTTATCTCTGTAAATTTACTGTCAGTAAAAACATAACAAACATTGGAAGTGTTAGTAAAAATAACCACAAAACAAAGGCACTCATTTATTTTGCATTATTAACTATATATATACAATGTAGAACTGTGCACTCCTATTTGAGCAAACACTATAGGTAACTATTGCCTGGGTGCCACTCATCAATATAACATAGAGAAATAAATGGTATCAGAACCATGTAATGAGTGCACACTCAGGTCTTGTGAAAAAAGTGTTTATTTGTCAAAGTTTCGGCCCCCTGTGAAACGTTTCTCACAAGACCTGAGTGTGCACTCATTACATGGTTCTGATACCATATCTTTCTTTTTCTCTCTCTCTGTCTCTCTCTCTATATATCTATTTTAGAGGAATGCAATGTTTCTTGAGCATTTTAATTGATTCTGTAGGCATTTTTCTTCCAGTTTTGATCACTTTGGAAATGGCTGCATTATATCAGGGAAACTCATAAATATGGAGGTTCCTGCAAATGTTTTAGTAAAAAAAACATGGCTGTCAGAGTTTTATGAGGAAGACCCATGCATTCTACACTTTAACCCCTTAACGACGGCAGTCCTGGGAGAGTGGATTCCCTTAAGGACCGATTTTATCTCATTCTGCAAGCCTGCACGTGACTGATCACCAAACGAGGGTCTGACACTGACTGCTCCGGTCTTAAAGGGATAGTAATGTTTCATAATGAAAGCAGCTCTAATTAATCATCATAGTATTTGGACTTTGGAGAGTGTTATTTCAGTTCTGTCAGAGTTGTAGTTCAGGAGTAATTCAATGACAAAGTATCCCCCTCCCACCCCTTTTACTGATGTAACACTGCTCAGCCAGATCAGAAGGGAGGTGCCCAGGTAGATTGCAGAGAGGGACAATCTTCAATTAAGGTAAGGGAAAACCCTGAAAAAACTTGTCAAGGGGGGGCAGGGCTTTCATTGTTCTCATAGGAAGAAGATTGTCCCCTTCTGTTATCTGTCTGGTCTATGGACTGCATTCCACATTTGAGAAGAGATGGCTTACACTAGGTAAAAGGGGCTGGAGAGGGAAACTTTGCTTGTGAATATCTCTCAAACCATAAAGGTTTGAGAGATAATACTTACATCGTTCTTCATGTTTTTTTAATGCCTACAAAAACAAAATATAAGATAAAACAAAGTATTACTATCACTTTAAGTAAAATTCACTGATGATGGTCCTACACACCATCAGTCATTAAGGGGTTAAATCAACATAGTAATATAAAGTCTTTAAAGATCCTGTGATGTGGGTAGTGTTACCAGGACCTGACTTAAATCCCCATCTCCCCTAGGCAGGACTCCTTAGGAGTTATTGGCTCCTCCTATAGCCACATCCCAATTCCTCCGATGACCCCCACCCACAATCCTATCCACTGTTCCCTGGAGCCGCCAAGGCACCACCCGCAAAATCTGAAAATGGCCCTGCGGTTTACAATAGTAACAAAAGCAATCATGCAACAGTACAGTAGTGCTGAAAAATACACAAGTTTAAACCAATTCCTCTTGCGATGATGTAAATATCTGTAGTCTTACGTATTTCTAGTTAATTATTTCTGTTGTTTTTCATAATCTTCTTCAAGATTGTTATCTGCTTCTTCTGACAATTTCCTGTAATCTCCCGATGTGCTAAAGGGCTTTATTATTGGATTTATCAGTGTATTTAAAGGGATAGTAATACTTTGTTTTATCTTTATTTTATTTTGTAGGCATTAAAAAAACATGAAGAACGATATAAGTCTTATCTCTCAACCTTTATGGTTTAAGAGATATTCACAAGCAAAGTTTCCCCTCCGCCCCTTTTACCTAGTGTAAGCCATCTCTTCTCAGATGTGAATCTGGTTGTAAGACCAGATAGATAACAGCAGGGGACAATCGTCTTACAATGAAAACAATTAAAGCCCTTCCCCCCTTGACAAGTTTTTCAGTTTTTTTCCCTTATCTTAATTGAAGATTGTCCCTCTCTGCAGTCTACCTGGGCACCTCCCTTCTGATCTGGCTGAACAGGGGGGGATACTTTGCTTGTGAATATCTCTTAAACCATAAGGGTTTGAGAGATAAGACATATCATTCTTCATGTTTTTTTAATGCCTACAAAATAATATAAAGATAAAACGAACTATTACTATCCCTTTAACATAGTCTTCCAACACTTTTCTTTGAAGGGATCCAATCAGAATCACCAGCCCTACTGATCAGTTATCTAGTATCTTCCTCCAAATTTCTGTGAACTGTAGATGAACATGAAATGGAAACACAATTACAGCATGAGGGTGATATACTAATAAAAGTGGGGGTAACTGCACCATACGGAACAAAACAAGAAATACATTGATTTAAATGGGGCTTCTAAGCACTTGAATGCTAGAAAGGTATCCAATGCATTGTGAACCAAAGTGCTGGAGATCTCTAGCATTCATGGGGTTAACCTTTCGAGTGCCAGAGAAGTATCCAACGCACTTAGACGACACAGGAAGGAGAGTACTACACAGATCCACTGTCTCCAAAACAGCCGACTCGATATCAGATCGTTTACTTAGGATTAAGTGAAACAAATCACGAAACACATTAGGCTGCTTGTAACTTGAGAGCCATCTTCCAGTTAAAGGGATAGTAATACTCTGTTTTATCTTTATTTTATTTTGTAGGCATTAAAAAAACATGGAGAGCGATAAAAGTCTTATCTCTCAAACCTTTATGGT
This sequence comes from Rhinophrynus dorsalis, assembly GCA_037306005.1. Taxonomy (NCBI): domain Eukaryota; kingdom Metazoa; phylum Chordata; class Amphibia; order Anura; family Rhinophrynidae; genus Rhinophrynus; species Rhinophrynus dorsalis. Next base: position 84,104,890 of record CM074728.1, read on the forward strand.
TTAAGAGATATCACAAGCAAAGTTTCCCCCTCCCGCCCCTTTTACCTAGTGTAAGCCATCTCTTCTCAGATGTGGAATCCAGTCCATAGACCAGACAGATAACAGCAGGGGACAATCTTCTTCCTATGAGAACAATGAAGGCCCTGCCCCCCTTGACAAGTTTTTCAGGTTTTTCCCTTATCTTAATTGAAGATTGTCCCTCTCTGCATGGGCACCTCCCTTCTGATCTGGCTGAGCAGTGTTACATCAGTAACAGGACACTTTGTCATTGAATTACTCCTGAACTACAACTCTGACAGAACTGAAATAACACTTTCCAAAGTCCAAATACTATGATGATTAATTAGAGCTGCTTTTATTATGAAACATTACTATCCCTTTTAATATGCTTGTGCAACATTGTGCTGCTTTTAATTTTGTATGAATGAAAAGTTTTTCATATCGAGTCAGCTGTTTTGGAGACAGTGGGTCCGTGTAGCACTCCCCTCTTGTGTCATCCATTTTGTCGGAGCCAGTAGCCAAGGCTGTGGGGATTAGTTCTGGACCTGCTTTGGTCGTTGGGCCTTGGTGAATAGATTTTGAAATCTAATGTCAATGGAAAAAAAGGCAATTGCACTTTACCTCTCTGGCACTCAAACAGATAAAAGCGCCATTTAAATCAATGGGAACTGGTGGATATTATTGGGGTTCTTTTCCCCTATGGTGCAGGTGGTTTGCTACACAATTGCACCACTTTTACTTAGTATATCATCCACCAAGACATCACACAAAATACTTATAGAGAAGAAGAAGCGTAATGGAGAGATAGATGACATATAGGAGACAAACCAAAATACAAGAAAGGTTGCATGACCTACACCTGATAAAGTGCTTTTAGTGAAACGCGTTGCTAGATGACGTTAATTGTAAAATGCGTTGCAGTAGTGGAGGGTGGCTAGGCAGAGCTCACTCTGAGAGTAGGAAATTAACGCAGTCAAGTGAATTCTGCCTGAAGGAGGAGGCCATCAATTTCACAGAACATTTTCATTCTTATTCCTTTTATGTAATTTTTTAAATTATATCTATTAATTTGTATGTATTCTCCCTCTGAGATCTTTCCTATTGATTCTTGTGCTATATTTTTACTATTGGTAATATGGTTTTGAGTCCTTAAATAAAGTCTGAAACCTCATATTGCTGTTATTTTCTTCTACTTTGAACAAACTTTATTTTTTTTTTGGTTATTCACTGTGTATAAGGTGAATGTTCTCCAAATTTACTTTTTTAAGATCAGAGAGTTCTGCATTGTTTTCATTGTGAAGTGATGCATTGCACACCCCATCCAGTCCGTAAAGGGTTAATTGCTTGATAGTAAGGTGTGAAATGATACTGTGCTAAATGTATCGTTAAATAAAAGTAACCCTATATTTTGACTTTACTCAAAGGGATAGTAATGTTTCATAATAAAAGCAGCTCTAATTAATCTTCATAGTATTTGGGCCTTGGAGAGTGTTATTTCAATTCTGTTAGAGTTTTAGTTCAAGAGTAATTGAATGATAAAGTATCCCTCTCCCACCCTTCTACTGATGTAACACTGCTCAGCTTAGAGCAGCAGGGAGTATCCAGGTAGATTGCAGAGAGGGACAATCTTCAATTAAGGTAAGGGAAAAAGCTGAAAAACCTGTCAAGGGGGCAGGGATTTCATTGTTCTCACAGTAAGAATATTGACCCTTGATGTGAGCTGTCTGGTCTATGGACTGGATTCCAGATCTGAGGAGTGGGGGATTACACTAGGTAAAAGGGGCAGAGGGGAAACTTTATCATTCAATTACTCTTGAACTACAATGCTCACAGTAATGAAATAACACTCTCTGTGGCTCAAATATTATGAAGATTAAATGGAGCTGCTGTTTTTGTGAAACATTACTATCACTTTAATTAGTAATTGCCTAATGTGTACAGCTTCCATATTAAGTTTCCTAAGAGTTTTCTGGCTGATAGCAACATGTAATACAACTTTACACTCTCCCTGCAGCAATAAATGCTCTGTGTGATGTAATTGAGGGTTCTGTGTGATGTAATACAATGTAAGTTTCCCTGCAGCACTCAATGTTCTGTCTAATGTAATACAATGTTACACTTTCCTGCAACACTGAATGCTCTGTGTGATGTAATACAATGTTACACTTTCCTGCAGCACTGAATGCTCTGTGTGATGTAATACAATGTTACACTATCCCTGCAGCACTGAATTTTCTGTATGATGTAATTGAGGGTTCTGTGTTATGTAATACAATGTAAGTTTCCCTGCAGCACTGAATGTTCTGTCTAATGTAATGCAACATTACACTTTCCCTGCTGCACGGAATGCTCTGTGTGATGTAATACAATGTTACCGTTTTACCTGCAGCACTGAATGTTCTGTCTAATGTAATACAATGTTACAGTCTATCTGCAGCACTGAATGCTCTGTGTGATGTAATACAAAGTTATACTCTCCCCGCAGCACTGAATGCATTGTGTTATGTAATGCAATGTTATACTCTCAAAGCAGCACTGAATGCTCTGTGTGTTGTAATACAAAGTAACAAACTCCCTGCAACACTGAATGCTTTGTGTGATTTAATACAATGTTACTGTCTCCCTGCAGCACAGAATGTTCTGTGTGATGTAATACATGTTACTGTCTCCCTGCAGCGCTGAATGCTCTGTCTAATGTAATACAATGTTACTGTCTCCCTGCAGAACTGAATACTCTGTGTGATGTAATACAATGTTTCACTCTCTCTGCAACACAAAATGCTCCTTGTGATGTAATACAGTGTTACCCTCTCTCCTGCAGCACAGAAAGCTCTGTGAGGTTTAATACAATGTTACAGTCTCCCTGCAGCACTGCATTCTCTTTGTGATGTAATACAATGTTTCACTCTCTCTGCAACACAAAATGCTCTGTGTGATGTAATACATGTTACCCTCTCCCTGCAGCACACAATGCTCTGTGAGGTTTAATACAATGTTACAGTCTCCCTGCAGCACTGAATTCTCTTTGTGATGTAATACAATGTTTCACTCTCTCTGCAACACAAAATGCTCTGTGTGATGTAATACAATGTTACCCTCTCCCTGCAGCACACAATGCTCTGTGAGGTTTAGTACAATGTTACAGTCTCCTGCAGCACTGAATTCTCTTTGTGATGTAATACAATGTTTCAATCTCCCTGCAGCACTGAATGTTTCGTGTGCTTTATGTTTTACATTGTATCTTTTTCTTTTACATCATATCACTAAACCCGCTTTCATGTTCCTGACAGAAGGCTCGCTGAAAACAGCTCCAATCAGAGCCGGATCATCCATTATGGCAACCTAGGCTACTGCCTAGGGCCCATGGCAATTTGAGGGGCCCTGATTGCAAGTGAAGAGCCACAGAGGGGGCCCTGCTGTTAATGCTGCTAACATTTTGTGTCAGATGCCCTTTTTGTTGAATGACCAGCATCAACGAGTTGCTCCCACTTGAATTATATCCATAATATTAGCACATACTAGGAGCACCCAGTGTCAGAAGTAAGCGATGTGGGGCCCCAAACTGGTACCTTGCCTAGGGCCCCATAGAGCCTTAATCCATCTCTGGCTCCAATGAGTTCATTGTGAAGGACATAAAAGTGTAAAGAATATGTGATGATATATTAAAACATATATGTAACTATTATGTATTTGCGGAATATGTAAAGTCAAATTAAAGGGTTACTTTTCCCTTAATATTTTTTTGAGCTTTGGGGTTGTATGCTTAGAGTATTTTGTATGCCAGGAAAAAATGGCTAGGTTTTTGGGTGAGGTTATATAATATGCAGAGAAGTGCCTGACATTGAAATCTGACCTCTATGTATACCCCTTCCCTACATCTAATGGACAGCAGCCCAGAATGGTTATATATGATCACTAATGATTGGACAATTGTGCTCACCAGAAAAGTATTCACATTAGAATCTGAATTAATATATGAAGGTCTTTATTAAACTTCTTGAATTACTGCAGTGCAATGCATTGGAGATCTCTTTAGTATCCAAGGGGTTAACCCTTTGAATGCCAGAGGGTGTGCAATGCAATGCGTTGCGCACCCCTCTGGCACTCAAAGGGTTAAGGTATTTGTAAGATGAGGATACTGCAGTCATTGTTTCTAAATGACGATTAGGGACAATTTTTCAGTCTGATAAATGAAGCCTGCCTCTGCTTCATTTTATTTATAGAACACATTTTTCTAATTTCTGACACATCGTACATATCCCGAGAAACACATGTGAAAGAAGGAACTTCCTTAATAAAGAATACAAAATGTAACCGTTGAAAAAAAAAAAAATGTGTTGAAAGTGCGAGTTTTGGACTGGAAGGTAATAATTACAATGACAAACAGATGTAACTCTTTACAGTATAACATATGCGCATAAAAGGTGATGATTGGATAGATGTTTAAAAGAACAGTAACGCAAAAAGTGAAATACATTGATATAGCTTTAATATGTGCATGCCAGAGCGGTATCCAATGCATTGCAACACGATGGCCCTCAAAGGGTTAAATATCATGCGCATACAGGTAGCATGTGTTAAAATTAATTATTCATATGTTATATCCCTAAAATTTAATCCTAAACGTGCTATTTAATGCACACGTTCAGAAAGCCTTTATTTAAAGGGATAGTAATACTTAATATGTAAATAAATATATATATATATATATATATATATATATATATATATATATATATATATATATATAGTACAGTTTATCCCCCTGGGTAAAACAAGGGTACTCCCACTGCTGAAAGGTGTTTTATTCAAAAGTTATTGCAGCTCAAAGTTGAATTTCTTAGGTGCAATATCACAGTTGCCTGAAATTGTACAGTGGCACTGTTGCTACACCATCTTATGGAGATTTATGGTCCACGGACCAGAGCTGTCCATAGGATAGTGTAGCAACAGCGCCACTTTACAATTTCAGGCCACTGTGATACTGCACCTAAAAAATTAAACTTTGAGCCATAATAACTTTTGAATAAAACACCTTTCAGCAGTGGGAGAACTCTTGTTTTACTCAGGGGGATAAACTCTACAATATATATATATTTTACATATTAAGTGTTAATATCCCTTTAAGGTTGTTTGTGCTGTTTGTATTGAGGGATAATAGCTAAAATCAGTTGATCGTGAATAGTGCCCACTGTTTTTATATTCAAAAAGGTTGTTACCTTTTCTCGGCCCATTCGAAAATAATCCTGGATAAACAACGCAAACCCTGGAGGAAAGGCAGGAATGTCTGCTCCCTTAGAGCACATGTAACACTAGATTTTAGGCCTCAGAAAACTAAAAGAGAATTTTTACAGATGCTAACATGAAGCACATGGCAATTGAGTTTATACATCCCAGTTCATTTTTAGGTGTTAATCATATCTGGGTTAATGCACAAAGGAAAAGAGAGGCAATTCTTGGGCAAACCAACCACATCACAGGGGTAGATACGTTTCCAAAATTTCTGTTGATTTAAAAGGGACTTTTCACCCCTTAAATGCTAGAAGGATCTCCAATGCATTTCTTCGCAGTATGTTAAAGACCTTTCTAGCATTCAAGGGTTTAAAAGTCCATTTAAACAATTACAATTTTTGGAAGTTTTATTGGCACCACGCTATGCAGTTGGTGTGCTACATGATTGATACACTTTTGTCTTTAGACCAGTGGTTCCCAATCTTTTTTTGCTCAGGCATAATGAAGGGTACAATACATAAATAAACAGATATCATTAGGTCTTATAATCATAACAAAACTAAACATATTGTGCATAACAATTTCTATAAATATTTTTTTAAAAGTCCATTTGTGTTAGTCTTTATAGAAAACACAGGGCACCCTAAGTTGATGTCCATGGCACACCAAAGTGCCACGGCACCCTGGTTGAGAATCACTGTTTTAGACATACGATGTGATCTTTGGCAACAAGAGCGACAATCCACACACTGCAGTAGGATGATGGTTTGAATGGAATGTAGCAAATTCCTAAAAATGGCCTGCATTCCGGCTGATAACTTTATCAGTGGTATTAGCTACAAAAGTCTTCATATAATTTGCTGGGAATCTATTAGTTAAAACCAGCTGATAACACATACCAAAGGCAATGTAATATAGGCCAATGTACTTTTTTGGAGGAATTTTTTCATTGTTGATGAACAGAAGAGATGGGCAGTTTCAAAGTAACACTACCTACATTCTAGAAGTCCTTTCAAACAGCGGAAGCAAGATTGTTGCCATAACAACAATAGAGAGAGCGAGAGAGAAAGAAGAGAGAAAGACCTTGAAATAAGAGACAGAGCGAACTTCAATAGATTTCTTATGGGATTTGATGGGTTCTATAACTTGGTCATGTCCTATTTTCATTAAAAATTCATGGTATAATGGAATGATGTTCCTTTCATACAAGGACACCAACACAGCGATTCTGCATTGGTTTTGTAGCCTGCTGTGAAAGGTTATGTGCCGGACTAGGGTGATTTACACATTGGAGACTATTGTGTAATATGAATGAGCTAAAGTCCAGCAAGCTGCAAATTTACTGTGTTCCCTCAAGAATGTAGTAAGGTTGCTGTAAGGAGGTTTTGCACAACAGACTCTGTGGTCACCTTCAGACCTTACACATGGGCTTTGATGGAGATTTCAATGCTCATTGCAACCTGCAATGAATGTCTGATCTAGGTGAGCACCAGTCAGTAATATTAGCTGTCACTCTCATAGGCCAGCTGTCAGACATGCCTCTCCTGCATCCAGATCTGTGGTGGAGACATGCCTCTCCTGCATCCAGATCTGTGGTGGAGACATGCCTCTCCTGCATCCAGATCTGTGGTGGAGACATGCCTCTCCTGCATCCAGATCTGTGGTGGAGACATGCCTCTCCTGCATCCAGATCTGTGGGGGAGACATGCCTATTCTACATCCAGATCTGTGGTGAATACATGCCTCTCCTGTCTCCAGATCTGTGGTGGAGACATGCCTATTCTACATCCAGATCTGTGGTGGAGACATGCCTCTCCCGCATCCAGATCTGTGGTGGAGACATGCCTCTCCCGCATCCAGATCTGTGGTGGAGACATGCCTCTCCCGCATCCAGATCTGTGGTGGAGACATGCCTCTCCCGCATCCAGATCTGTGGTGGAGACATGCCTATTCTACATCCATATTTATCCGATAGAAATAAGGAATCCTGTAGCAGTGACTCTGCCGCGGCCCTCAATATTCCAGGGAGTAAGATGCAGCCCTGATCAAGCTGCGGTCTTGTCTGGAGTCAAGCAAGTGGCGAATATATACATCAAAAGGCCACTGGAGGCGTTCTGAGGGCAGAAGAGGAAGCCTGCAGATTGGATGCTTTCTTATACATTGATGGGAGAGGTACTCTTTATACACACATATATATATATATATATATATATATATATATATATATATACAATACAACAAAGGATATGCACATTTATATGCCACACAGCAGAAAAGGAAAACAGTCTGCTGTAAAGAGTGGACATTGGGTCACACGGACCTTATACATTTATATGTAGTTTAACAAAACATTAGGTATTTTAGTATATGCATATTTTTATATACAGTGTTTGTATTTATGTGCTGATTTTAATAAAGTAATTGTTCGTGCTTATATGATTCAGAGTCTGATATTAATTGATTTATAGACTTGGATTTTGAATGAAGCTCTCTCCCGTTTGTTGTTTGCATTTATATACACACCACACAGTCTGATCTCCTAAAACAAGGGACACCAGAGTGGGAAAGAGGGACAGATGGCTTTGGATCTCAAAGAGGGACACTTGGGAGGTATGTACCCCTAATATCTCCTAAAAAGGGACACTTGGAAGGTATGGACCCCTAATATCTCCTAAAGAGGTACACTTGGGAGGTATGTACCCCTAATATCTCCTAAAGAGGGACACTTGGGAGGTATGTACCCCTAATATCTCCTAAAGGGATACACTTGGAAGGTATGTACCATAATATGTCCTAAAGAGGGACACTTGGAAGATACAGACCCCTATTATCTCCTAAAGAGGGACACTTGGGAGGTATGGACCCCTAACATCTAAAGGGGGACACTTGGAAGGTATGTACTGTAATATCTCCTAAAGAGGGATACTTGGGAGGTATGGACCCCTAATATCTCTTAAAGAGGGATACTTGGGAGGTATTGACCCCTAATATCTCCTAAAGAGGGACACTTTGGAGGTATGTACCCTAATATCTCATAATGAGGGACACTTGGGAGATTTGGAGCCCTAATATCTCCTAAAATGGGACACTTGGGAGGCATGTACCCCTAATATCTCCTAAAGAGGGACACTTGGGAGGTATGTACCCCTAATATCTCCTAAAGAGGGACATTTGGGAGGTACATACCCCTTATATCACCTAAAGAGAGACACTTGGAGATATGTACACTAATATCTCCTAAAGAGGGACACTTGGGAGGTATGTACACTAATATCTCCTAAAGAGGCACACTTGGGAGGTATGTACACTAATATCTCCTAAAGTGGGGCATTTGGAAGGTATGTACCCATAATATCTCCTAAAGAGGGGCACTTGGAAGGTATGTACCCATAATATCTCCTAAAGAGGGACACTTGGAAGGTATGTACCCATAATATATCCTAAAGAGGGGCACTTGGAAGGTATGTACCCATAATATCTCCTAAAGAGGGACACTTGGCAGGTATATACCCCTAATATCTCCTAAAGAGAGACACTTCAGAGGTGTGAGTGTGTAAAATGTTAGTGCTTTTTTACTGCAATGGTGTAGCAATGTTTTCCCATCATCCCATTCTCTCTATATAATCAGCCGTGACAAAATCTTAGGTTAGAACTCTACATTTAACTCATGGGGATGCTCATTTGTCCTCTATGGTGCATTTGGTTTGCCCCAGAATTGTTCCACTTTCTTGATATATATGGCCCAGTATGGTCCCTATTTAGTCTCTGTGTTTTTGCAGTACATGTGAGATATATGTCTCTAAGCTGTACTATTTCATTTTCTGGGTGTTCACTTTTGTGTATCACAAGTCACTAATTTTACATTTCTGCCACTATTTTGTTTCCTAACTAGGTGAAAATCACCCAGGATTGCATTTGTGACCTATTTTTGAACCGATAACACATTAATACATATGCCCAGTGTCACTAAATTTGTTTAATAGAAATATCTAGGTAGGTGTCTTTCATACAGTAGATATGTATACTTATTTATATATATTTTTTGCATTGTAGCTGTAAAATCTGATATAAATATTTATATATATAGTTTGTGGTAAATGGAGACGGCACTCGCAGGAACTTTTGATCAGTGTGAAATCAGGTAACATTTATTGTATCGACCTTTCGGCTGACCAGGCAGCCTTTCTCCATTTACCACAAACAGTATGTACATGCTTTTGACTTGAGCACCCAGGTGGGATATATATTGTTACAGAGAGTACATCCCAAACCCCTAAAAGACCATATATATATATATATATATATATATATATATATATACAGGGCTTAAAATTTGAAGTCCTTTGCTACTATCCAGACCTGAAAAGTTACTCGCCACTGCAAGCCATAACATACCCACCAGGGCTGAATTTCTACTCACCAGGGCTAAATTTTCACTCGCCTTTGGCTAGTGGCGAGTGGAAATTTTGAGCCCTGTATATATATATATATAAATAAATATATATATATATATATATATATATATATATATATATATATATATATAGGCACACACACACATAGCTAGCTAGCTAGCTAGCTAGATAGATAGATAGATAGATAGATAGATAGATAGATAGATAGATAGATAGATAGATAGACAGACAGGCAGACAGGCAGACAGAGAGATAGTCCTAGAATTGCTCTAATTGTGATCTGAGCAAAGGATCCAAAGACCTTTCATACAATCAGAAAGCCAATCTATATATCTTTTATTGGAAAGATGCACCAATGTTTCTGTCTGCTTTGCAAAACAGGGAAAAGAACAGATGGCGGATAAAATAATATTTGTCACTATCTACCTGCAACAGTCTTGTCTTCAAGGTGCCAGTTCCACAAGCTGTTCATGTAATGCTCTTTGCACTAAGGACGTTCTTAACACATTTCTGTGAAAGAAAATAAATTGTTGCAGGCTTTCACAACTGAACACAAGGTTCTGCTTACAAACATGCACTATATATGGGGGATCTCACATGAAAGATTAAAAAACCTGGGTGCCAAACAAGAGCAACAACAGTCAAAGGAAGGGATTGCGCACTTGGGATTTAAAATAATCATATACAAAAGATTTTAATAATTGTTCGACGTTTCGGTCTCTATACAAGACCTTCCACAGAGGTGTATGAGGAATGTCTCATATAGAGACCGTAACATTGAACATTTATTAAAATCTTTTGTACATGATTATTTTAAATCCAGGGAGTGCATTCCCTTTCTTTGACTACAGATAGTTAGATGATAGATCTATAGATAGATGAAAGATCTATAGATAGATGATAGATAGATAGATAGATAGATAGATAGATAGATAGATAGATAGAAAGATAGATACTATCAGGTGTTTGGCATGGCTTTGCCAGTGTAGCTAACCTTGTTGTTGTTTTTTTCACCCTTTTTCACCAATGCGTTGGATACCTCTGTGGCACTCAAAGGGTTGAATTTTAGTAAAACTCAGACCTCGTGATGGGGCGTCAGGACCCCTCTTGATGCACATCAGCTACTGATCTCCCAGCTGATATTAAAGGAGAACAATAACTATAGCCTTCCACTTATCTTACTAATGCCAGAAAGTCATATCAATTTAGCTGTTGTGCCTTTGTTGAAGAGATAATATCTTCACTCAGCCCTGGATTCCATGTGCATGGAGGTGGCCATGACAGTTGGTAGCAGGACCACAGGACAGTGGCGTAACTAGAAGCGTCTGGGCCCTGGTACAAGAAGTGCTATGGGCCCCCCCGACCACATTGGCCCCTTCCACATTGCCCCCCAATCTCCACAATGCCCCTCAGTTTCCACAATGCCCCCATCTCCTACCTCCCTGGTGATCCAGTGGCGTGGCAGGAGAGACCTCTACGTGGCCTGAGCTCCCGCGTGGTTATCTTCAGTAATGCAGAGCGCTGGGAGATGATGTCATCTCCCAGCGCTCTGCATTTCTAGAGTGCCGGCGCCAGGCGGAGGGGTCTCAGGGGGGCTGCTGGGCCCCTGAAGTGACGGGCCCGGTCGCAGGTGCGATCCCCTATAGTTACACCACTGCCACAGGACCTCAAACGCTGCTCACTACACACAATAATCTTATCCTCTTAAAGACCGGAGAGGCATGCAATGCATTGTTCTGTCTTTAAAGGGTTAAGTAAGTTAATGCACTTGCCTATGCTGGATACCTATTTGGCACTCAAAGGTTAAAGAAGGAAAAAAAAAGAATAATGGTTGAATACTACAAATTGCCCACCACTGCGTTTTCTGCTGCTTAATAAACAAACCCTTTTCCCACTAAAGAGAACAGAGCAGCCCTGTTAATTTAACATCTTGTGTCATGTCTGATGAACAGGAGAAATACCCCAGTAATAACGAGGGACTAGAGGATGCTTAGTGGCATCTTTATGCAATGGAACAAACATACTGCTTTAGCATTTCACTTGATGTGGGGGCTGCTGGGAGTGTGGATGGCAATGAATGGCAGACTTCTGAGCTGGACAGAGATAAACAGGAAGAGGAGTCAATTGTCATTACTGTTAAAGCAAGAGAGTGTAAAACACAACACACTTCCATTGTCAAAAGGAAAAAACCAACAACAATGTATCTGAGTAGGCCTGCAAAGGCCTGGATTTAACCCGCTGATTGCCAGAAGGGTATCCAACACATTGCTTTGGATACTCCTCTGGGGATCACTTTTAAAATGCCGTCATGATAAAAATGGCAACATGAGAATCTTGTACTGCATGAAAGTGCGAGATTCTCAAGTCGCTCCATGAAACATCACAAAGCAGCCTCTTATAATTACAATTATACAGATTGACAGAGCGGAGCATGCAGAGAAGGGGAGAGAGAGCCCGGAGCAGCGCTTATCAACATTAGGATCAGAGTATTGCTAGATCACCGGAGTTAAAGGAGTCTATACTACCATGGTTGAGGCTTATCAAGGTATGAAGTCATGGAATTTTAAAATAAAGATAATTATAAGAGGCTGCTTTGTGACGTTTCATGGTGCGACTTGAGAATCAGTGCGAGATTCTCATGTAGCCATTTTTATCATGGCGACATGGTTAATGTGCCATGTGGTTGCGCGCTCTTTTGCTTGCAACCTTTTAAAAGGATAACCCCCGTCTGGCACTCGAAGGGTTAAAAAGGGTGGATGAAATGCCATTCTGAAATCAAAGGCTGTACGCAGGAGGTAAATTGGTGCATGTCCAGGTCAAACCACCTGCACCATAGGGGACAAATACAATCCCTCCCCCAAATCCCTATTGATTTAAATAGGACTTTTGACCCCTTGAATACTGGAGAGGTCTCTGATGCTTTGAAAAACAGAGACTTCTCTAGCATTCAAGGGGTTAAAATCCCAATATAAATTCAACAGGGGTGTTTCATTTATTGATGCATTTCGGTTTGTCCGTAATTGCATCTTCATTAACCCTTTTGAGTGCCAGCGAGGTATCCAACACATTGCGTTGCAATGAGTTGGATACCTCTCTGGTACTCAAAGGGTTAAGCATCCAGGATAGCTGCCTTATTCATCAAGAAAACGAGGTGCAGTTCTAGAGCAAACCAACTACTCCATAGGGTAGAAATGAAGATACCACAAATGCCCATGGATTTCAAGTGGTTAAAACCCATCATTTAATTTAATGGGAACTTTTATTTGTCCCCTAAAGTGTAGTTGGCTTGCCCCAAATTTACTGCAGTTGGTCTTAGTCCATCAGTGACATGTTTGCTTTACTAGAGAACTGGATTTATCTGCTCCTAACACTAGTAAATCCTTACTGGGCTTTCCTGTGTACACTGCTCCCTGACCTTTGGACATCACATTAACCTATGGGGTGCCAGAGAGCTTTAATACAAAGTGTGTCAGCAGCTCAAACCATACACTGGTTTCAAAATAAGTGTACCGGTTGGCAGGGTGGGGATAGCAATGTTTCATAATAAAAGCAGCTCCTATTAATCTTCATAGTATTTGGGCCATGGAGAGTGTTATTTCAATACTGTCAGAGTTGTAGTTCAAGAGTAATTGAATGATAAAGTATCCCCCTCCCGCCCCTTTTACTGATGTAACACTGCTCACTTCAGAGCAGCAAGACTGTCCGGATGGATCGCAGAGAGGGACAATCTTCAATTAGGATAAGGGAAAAACCTGAAAATCCTGTCAAGGGGGGCAGGGTTTTCCTTGTGATCACAGTAAGAAGATTGTCCCGTGCTGTGAGCTGTCTGGTCTTAAGACCAGATTCCACATCTGAGGTGAGCAGTGTTACACTAGGTAAAAGGGGCAGGAGGGGTACTTTATCATTCAGTTACTCTTGAACTACAACTCTGACAGTATTGAAATAACACTCTCTATGGCTCAAATACTATGAAGATTAATTGAAGTTGCTGTTTTGTGAACCATTACTATCCTTTTAACTTCCCACATACCGCATAACGTAATGTCAAACATCTTGTGTGCTACCTCGGATTGTCCCACATACTGCATAGGTAAAATAGAAAGGTGCACTGACACTTATATTCAAGGTGATAGATGCATATTTAAAAACAACAATTCTTTATTGATGTATAAAGTAAAAATGGAAAAGTACCTCAGTGTCACAGCTTACCTTGATTCCAGCGCAGCCGCTTCAGGCAATGCTCTAAATGACGCCTTCGGCGTCAGCAGCCATCCATGCCGCATGGATGGTCGCAGGTATATGGCAAGCGGTTGGACGCATCAGAGCAGATGCGTCATCTGCAGGCGCGAGGCTTCAGTTTGTAGCAGGCCTCTATTTTATGCGTTGCTTCCTGTGGTCTCCTCCTACCTCCTTCCTCCCTCTGAGCTGCTCCTCCTACCTACTTCCTGAGGAGGGGTTTAAAGGGCAGACTGAGTCCTGACTCAGTTGCCCTTGAGTTGTTGTACAATACAGTTCTAATTCCTTGGGCTCTGTGTATGACCTGGCTTGTCTTGACCATCCAATCTGGTGCTGACCTGTGGCTCTGTCTGACTATTCTTCTCCCTTATCCTTAGATAGTGGACACCCAATCTGGTGCAGACCTGTGGCTCTGGCTGACTACCTGAATTGTGTATGACTTGGCTTGTCTGACTACCCTCTCTGGTGCTGACCTGTGGCTCTGTCTGACTATTCTCTTGTTTGTCCCCTGTACCTAGCAGACACCCAATCTGGTGCAGACCTGGGGCTCTGGTAGACTAGCTTATACTGACTGCAGGAATGAGTCAGATATCCGCTTCCTATTACTGACTGCAGGCGTGAGTCAGATATCCGCTTCCTATTACTGACTTCAGGCGTGAGTCTTGAATCCTTCCTGTGGTTCTAAACCTAGACATCGTGTTCCTGCTCCTGGTCCATTCCAGTTCCTGTTCCTGGTTCCTGCAGAGACTACCAGTGTCTTTGGCTTAGTCTCTAGCAGTGTGGTCTATCTGGGCAGCTTACTATTTCTGATAGTAGCACTTGCTGGCTTGTGACCCATTGCTTAATCCTGCTACCTTACTACTGTGTGCTACTTCGTTGTTATTCAATAAATTTTATTTTACTATACCATACTGACTCCTGAATATTTTTTGGGAACTGTGACACTCAGTCCATGAATGAACAGCACAGAGACTTACAAGTGGGTACCAAAAGAGCAGAACATGCCATCTGCTTCAGATCAACGCATTTCACATATTCAGCGCTGACTCATGATCAGTGCCAGAGAGATTTCCCAATGCAGCACAATGCCATAGCTAACCCCATAACCCTGGGGTTGTTTCTAACATCACTGGTTTAATAACCCTTTGAGTGACAAATGCTTTGGATACCTCTCTGGCACTCAAAAGGTTAGAAAATTAATCAGCCATCACACTTTTTTTGGCAGGGCTATGGCAAAATTTGCTCTGCAGATTGACACATTGCTTCTAGGTGCATATGTCTAACAGTAAAATGAAGAAGAGTTGTCCCAGTTTCTGAGATATTTAGGTACAGAATTACATTTCAGTCTGTGCAGTTCTGATTAAAGCTTCCTGTCAGCTGAAGCGTAGACAACGTCGGCCCTTACATGGGTCTTAATGGGTCCATGGGACCCTGGCGGCACTTTGACAGGGGCAGCAATTTGCCAACTTAAGGCATGTTATTTCTGAGTGTATGCACACTGAACACCGTCGTTAGCTTAGCTGCGGACATCATTCCCCCACCTCCCATGCCGCCTGAAGGCATGTGTGTGGGTGTGTTTTGTTGGGTGTGGTTTTGGTGGTGTGGGTGGGGCATTTCATCCTTGGACTCTGGCAATGTCTTGGGCCGGCCCTGAGTGTAGACCTGGGTAACGTACATGACAACAAGGTTGATAGACTAAGAATTACAGGAGCACATTTTGGGCAAACTAACTGTACCATAGGGAGCAACTCAAATCAGCATTGATTTAAATGGCATGATAAACCATGTGTATTCTATTTAGCTCTCCAAAGCATTCAAGTGGTTTAAAAAATTATTTAGGTTAATGTGAATTTGGGAAATGTTGTATTTAGCTGTGCCACATAATTGTTACAGTTCTTAGTACAGAGGAGAGAGAAGACAAAAGAGGAAAAGAGAGTGAGAAAGAAATAGACAAAGAGAGACAGGGAGACTGAGAGAGAGAGAAATAGATGGAAACTGAGAGAGGTGGAGCGAGACAGAGAGATGGAGAAACAGAGAGGGAGAGAGAGGTGTACTGAGATGGTGAGAGGGACAAGAGAGAGAGAAAGGGATGAGAGATGGAAAGAGAGTGATAGAAAGAAAGATGGGGGAGAGAGGTATACAGAGATGGAGAAAGGGAAAGAGAGAGATGGAAACAGATAAAGAGAAAGAGAGAAGGGGAGATGGAGAGAAAGTTGGAAATAGATAGATAGAAAAAGAGAGATGGAGAGAAACAGAGAGATGGAGGGAGAGAGATGGAGAGACACTGAAAAAGAGAGATGGAGATATATGGACAGAGTGAGACATAGAGATAGAGAAATGAGTGAATGTACGAACATCATTCTACACAAAATCACGTGCTTGAATCAGTTCTAGCCCTACACCTGCCTAATTCCAATTTACTGACCTATCCCCTTAAAGTCACTTGCCCCAGAAAGCAATGGGGTGTTCCATGGGCATATTGGGGTGTTCTTGTTTAACATGTATTATCAAGCAACGCAAAGATGAAATTATGTAACTTTACACAAATGGCTGGCAGAGGATAATGGGGTTTATAGTCTAGCAGCCACTGGCCACTGGAATGAATGCTAACATAGAAACATAGAATTTGATAGCAGATAATGGCCATTCAGCCCATCTAGTCTGCCTATTTTCCTTTTGTAAAAACCTCAAACATTATTTGGTCCTTGGTCTTGTCTTATATTCAGGAAAGCCATTTGCCTACCCCATGCATGCTTGCATTCCCTCACTGTATTAACCTCTACCACTTCTGCTGGTAGATTGTTCAACTTATCTTCCACCCTCTCAGTGAAGTAACGATTTCTTATGTTACATCTAAGCCTGTGTCTCTCTAGTTTTAGACTATGTAATTTTATTCTAACATTTCTACTCTCCTGTGAAATGTACTTCATTCCTGTACTTTGTCGAATCCCTTTATGTATCTGAATGTTCCTATCATACCCTCTCTCTGCTAAAGGGACTAGAGTAGAGTTTTTATTTTCATTTTTGATTTACAGCAACGTTTTTTTATTCTATGGGCATTTTTAGTGTATGCTTTTTTATTATTATTGTTGGATTTGCTGCTGACGTTTTATGTACATGTAACAATAAATACATATATGTTTTTTAAGATTCAACTACTAGTACCAGTACATGGTTCATTCCTATCTGTTGAATATTTGTGTGTATGAATCACTATGTCCCACATTGAGTTCTATATGAATTAACATTTTATACTGAAGGTAATTTACCCACTAGATATAGAGCTCCTAACTAGATTCCAGTGAGGCTGAAGGACCAATGGTTGGATATCCACAGGAGTGCTCTGGGTGAGGTGACAAGCCGGACTTTAGTCTGAGGGACATCTGACAGAGTAAGGAGAGAGATACACAGATACACAGATACCTGCACTGGGGGTAATCCAGTGGATGTTGTGATATTGTGAGGCGAGTTCTTTTGCCTCCACTACATGTGAGGAAAAAATTCAGCTTGTGCTGAAGGTGATTTTATGGTGGTCCATTATTGATTTCAGCAGTCTGCACTTAGATCGTGTGTGCCCCAGGGCACGCCACCGAGGGGCACCTGCCATTGGGATTCTTTTTTTTTTTTTCTTTTTTTATTCTGATTTAAAAAAGAAACAAAAAAAATAGCCACCTCGCTGGCTGCGCCTGCGCCCACTCCATGTCGCCCTCCCGTTGTCTATTTCCTACCTCCCTGGCAGGACAGGTCTGTGCCTCCTTTGGCACAGTCCTGTAAGTGTGAGCTCCCTCATCGGCTCTTTAGGAATGCAGAGCACTGGGAGATGACATCATCTCCCAGCGCTCTGCATTCCTGAATAGGAGACCGCGCAGGAGCTCCAGCTCTTACAGGACTGCGCCAAAGGAGGCACAGACAACAGATCTCCTGCCAGGGAGGTAGGAAACGGACAACGGGTGGCGGTAGGAAACGGACAAAGGGGGAGAGGCAATGTGAGGGCAACATGGAGATGATGGGGGCAATGTGGAGATTAGGAGCATTGTGGAGGTGTCCAGTGGAGATGGCCAATGGGGGGGTGCTTCAGATTTCTGTGCCTACAGGCTCCTGAGATGTAAATCCGGCCCTGTGTGCCCCTTTTCTTTTTGTTTTTTTCTTTTGCCTATCCCATGGATGCTTAAAGGGATAGTAATACTTAACATTTACTAATCCCCATATTGTAGGCATACAAAAAAGAAATTAACTGCCCCCAGTGCCATCTCTACAACCTTTATGGTTTGAGAGATAATCGCTTGCAAAGCTCCCCCCTCCCCTTACCTTGAAGTCAATGTTCTAGCTGACTGCAGGGGAATCCTGTTGTACGACCATCCGGCAGCTCTGCAGCAGAGCCAAGATCGCGTTAATAAAAAATAAATCCTTCACTTAAAAGGTCTTCTACATGTGCTTAGTCGTACAACAGGATTCCCCTGCAGCTAGAACGTTGACTCCAGGGAAAGGTTTGAGAGATGGCACTGGGGGCAATTAATTTCTTTTTTGTATGCCTACAATATGGGGATTAGTAAATTTTAAATATTACTATCCCTTTAAATTTCCTCACTGTATCAACCTCTAAAACTTCTGCTGTTAGATTGTTCAACTTATCTTCCACCTTCTCAGTGAAGTAACGATTTCTTATGTTACATCTAAGCCTCTGTCCCTCTAGTTTTAGACTATGTAATTTTGTCCTAACATTTCTACTCTCCTGTGAAATGTACTTCATTCCTGTACTTTGTCAAATCCCTTTATGTATTTGAATATTTCTATCATACCCTCTCTCTCTTCTCTTTGCCAAACTATACTTGCTCAGATCCTTTAGTCTGTCCTGATAAATTTTAGCCATTTAATAGCCCTTCTCTGAATTATATCCAGAATATCCATATCTTTCTGAAGATGTGGTTTCCAGTACTATATACAATACTCTAGGTAAGGTTTAACCAGATATCTGTATAGTGACATGACCACTTCACCTTTTCTGCTACTAATGCCCCTAGGTATACAATCCAGCTCACTGCTTGCATTCCCCACTGCTTTGTTAGTTTCCTGCCTACCTTTAAGTCACTGGAAATAATTAGTCCCAAGTCCCTTTCCTTTATTGTCATAAACAACAAAATACCCTAAATACTATATTCTGCCTTTGGATTTTTAAGTCCCTAGTGCATTATTTTATATTTAGCAAAATCATGCATCTGCCACACTCTCGCCATTCTCTAATTTAGCTAAATCACTTGCCATTTGAATAATTCCCCCAGGAATATCTACCCTCTTGCAGATCTTTTCATCATCTAGGAAATGGCATACCTCAGCTTGAAGACTTCTTGTAATATCACTGATAAAAATATTAAAAAGAATGGGCCCCAGTACAGATCCCCGAGAGAACCCAGCACTAACATGACCTTCCTTTGAACATTTTCTATTAAAGGGATAGTAATACATGCTTTTTTTTTACATTTTCATTTTGTAGATAGTAAAAATTTAAACTAAATGCCCAAAGTCCCATCTCTCAAACCTTTATGGTTTGAGAGATATTCACTGCCAACGTTCCCCCCTCCCTCCCCTTTCCCTGACTTCAGCGGTCTAGCTGACTGCAGGGGAATCCAGGCGGCAGGACCAGGCAGTGGCTCTGCAGCAGAGCCAAGATCGCATTATTGAAACAGCAATCCTTCACTGGAAAGGTCTACAAAGTGTGCTTGGTTTGCAATCCCACTTAGAAGACCGTTCCAGTGAAGGATATCTGTTTCAATAACGCAATCTCGGCTCTGCTGAAGAGCCTCTGCCGGTCCCGGGACCAGATTCCTCTGCAGTCAGCTAGAGCGCTGACGTCAGGGAAAGGGGAGGGAGGGGGGAAGTTTGATAGTGAATATCTCTCAAACCATAAAAGTTTGAGAGATGGGACTTTGGTAATTTAGTTTACATTTTTAATATCTACAAAATGAAGATTTTTAAAAGTATGTATTACTATCCCTTTAACTACAATCCACTGTCTCCTGTCATTCAGCCATTGCCTTAACTATTCAACTATTTTTATACCCAGACCCAAATACTACAATTCATTAATGAGTCTTCTGTTAGGAAGAGTATCAAATTCCTTACTGAAATCTAGATAAGCTACTGCTGCCTCATGGTCTATTATTTTAGTTACCCAGTCAAAAAAAAAAAAATATGAACTTAGTTTCCCTGCATTAAAACCTGTGCTGGTTAAGATCTTGCAAGCCATTTGAATTCAGATATTTAGTAATTCTTTGTTTTAACATTGTTTCCATTCATTTTCCCATTACTGATGTAAGACTTGCTGGTCTGTAGTTCCCAGGCTCTTTCCTACTACTTTTTTGTGAAACAGTACTATATTTGCTTCCTTACATTCTTCTGGAACTACTCCTTTCAAAGGGACTGAATAATTCTGTTAAAGATTTTGCCAGCACCCTCCTAAGTTCTTTTAATAACTTTAGGTGTATCGCACTTGGGTCCATTGATTCATCTGTTTTTACCTAGAGAGTTGAAGAACACCTTCTTCTATAACAAAGCATGCTTCCCATATCTCGCTATTTCTTTTTTCTAACAGAGGTCCCTTTCCTTCATCTTCTTATGTAAAAACTGAATAGAAATATTCACTGAGGCAGCCAGCTAGATCTTTATCCTCATTTACATATGTTCTATCTTTTTTCTTCAGTCTAACTATTTTTTGTTCTATTTTTCTCCGTTCACTTATATGTCTAAAAAATATATTGTCTTCCATTGTTATTAACTGAGCAGTTTTCCACTCTACATGTGCTTTGGTACATCTAACACTAGTGGAACTGTCCTGGTGGATTTATACATTCACAACAGAATGCACGAATGAGGGAGAAACCTTGCCCGAGAAAAAATACGTAAAACTAATCATCACACTACAGAGTTAAACCATAAGCAACAGAAGCAAGTTTTTTCAAATTTCAGGTTTATAATTGTCATAATTTATTATATCATACTTAGGAACCTGATTCCTTTCCAGGAATAATGACGGCATATTACAAATGGCACTATTTTGAAGCATGTAATTAATAGCGTTGGAAGAAGAGAGATGTATGAGTCAGATCACCCATGATACTCAATCTGTACAATATAGTGTGTTTTAATTGCACACATGAGATCTTGTTTACATGGTCATTATGGTATTGAAACAGAAAATATATTAGCAGCAGCAGCATGAATTCTTAGAGAAACTATGGCCATATTCATCAACAAAGAGGAGCAATTCTGGAGCAAACCAGCTGTACCACATTGGACAAATACAAATTCCCATTGACTTAAATGTGGCATTTAATCATCTGGATGCTAGTGAGGTCTCTAATGCATTATGTAGCTATGTGTTGGAGACCTTTCTACATTAAAATGAGTTAAAAGCTATCTTAAATGAATACTAGTTTTAATGTTATTATTCCTCTCTTTAGCTTGATCAATACGGACCTATTACAGGGACCAAATGGTACAAATATTTTATAAGAATATTTTCCACTGATTATACATGCACTGTATTTGGAGTGAACGCATTATGCATACAATATTTTTCAGATTCACTAAACACATAAAATACTTCTTGTATTTTTTGGGGATAAGGATTTCAGTGGAACAAGTCTGGGTAAGAAAAAAATGTATGTGCATTTCTATGGCTAAAAGTGGAACAAGGCTGAAGCGTCAGACAGTAAATGTGCGGTTCTGTGACCACCAATGGAACAAGGCTGGGGTGTCAGACAGTAAATGTGCGGTTCTGTGACCACAAGTGGAACAAGGCTGGGGTGTCAGACAGTGTATGTGTGGTTCTGTAATTACCAGTGGAACAAGGCTGGGGTGTCAGACAGTGTATATGTGGTTCTGTGACCACAAGTGGAACAAGGCTGGGGTGTCAGACAGTGTATGTGTGGTTCTGTGACCACAAGTGGAACAAGGCTGGGGTGTCAGACAGTGTATGTGTGGTTCTGTAATTACCAGTGGAACAAGGCTGGGGTGTCAGACAGTGAATGTGTGGTTCTATATTTGCCAGTGGAACAAGGCTGGAGTGTCAGACAGTGTGTGTGGTTCTGTAATTACCAGTGGAACAAGGCTGGAGTGTCAGACAGTGTATGTGTGGTTCTATGACTGGACAGTGGAACAAGGCTGGGGTGTCAGATAGTGTATGTGTGGTTCTGTAATTACCAGTGGAACAAGGCTGGAGTGTCAGACAGTGTGCGGTTCTGTAATTACCAGTGGAACAAGGCTGGGGTGTCAGATAGTGTATGTGTGGTTCTGTGATTACAGTGTCAGACAGTGTGTGTGTGGTTTTGTGTCTACCCGTGGAACAAAGCTGCTGTGTCAGATTATGTATGGTACTGTGGTTTCCAGTGGACACTGGAAGAAGGCTGAGGCATCAATGTTTTTATTGTAATGTGACTTCCAGTAGGACAGTGGAACAAGGCAGGAGTGTCACAAAGTATATATATGGTTCTGTAGCACCAGTGGGATAGTGGAACAATGCTGGGGTGTAAAACAGTGTATTCATGGTTCTGTGACTACTAGTGGAACAAGGCTGGGGTATCAGGCAATGTCTGTATGATTTGTGGCTACCAGTGGACAGTGAAAGAAGGCTGGGGTGTCAGACAGTATATATGCAGTTCTATAGCTACCGGTGGGACAGTGGAATAAGGATCGGGGGTCAGACAGTGTATGTGGTGGTCTGTGACTGCCAGTGGGACAGTAGAACAAGGGTGGAATTTCAAACAGTGTCTGTGTAGTTCTGACTGTGATTACCAGTGGAACAAGGCTTGTTTTTATCAGGAAATATATGTGGGGATCTGTGGCTACTATAGGGCCCAACAAGTTATTATTTTTTTTTTGATTTAATTATGGTTGGGGAACTAGCAGGCTGGCTTAGACATGGGACTGAATGCATCAAGGGACACATATTGTCCGCAGACTGTGCCTGGGAAAATGGAGACATCGGGTCCCTACCATAAGGGCCATTTTCAATAAGAAAAAGGTACAATTATGGAGCAAACCAACTGCACCACATGAGACAAGCATTCTAAATTCCTGTTCATTTAAATGACAATTTTAAGCCCCTGAATGCTAGAGATCATGGGGTTAAAATCTCCATGTAAATTATTGAGAATTTTAATTTCTCCCCTAGGTGGCAGTTGGTTTGCTCCTGAGCTCTATCTTTTTATCTTATTGAATATAGTCCTAAAATCCTCCTCTTACATAAATGCATTAATGATTGTCACTGGATAAAATAAAGTTCATTTCATTTAGGGCATGGAGCAAATTATAAGCACTAAAGGGCAGATAGAAATGCACACACATGGACATATGCACACAGACACATACACACATACACACACAGACATATACACACATATACACACAGACACACACAGACATATACACACACAAACACACACACACACGCAGACATACACACATATACACACAGACACATACACACATAGACATATACACACAGACATATACACACACAGACATATACACACACATATATACACAGACATATACACACATATACACAGACACACACAGACATATAAACACACAGACACACACAGACACACGCAGACATACACACATATACACACAGACACATACACACACAGACATATACACACAGAAATATACACACACAGACATATACACACATATACACAGACACACAGAGACATATACACACACAGACATATATACACACACAGAGACATATACACACACAGACATATACAAACATATATACACAGACATATACACACATAAACATAGACACACAGAGACATATACACACACACAGACATATTCACACATATACACACAAACACACCCACACTCACAAATACAAACACATAGGCACACACACCCACAGATACACATACACACACACACACAAAT
Organism: Rhinophrynus dorsalis; assembly: GCA_037306005.1. Taxonomy (NCBI): domain Eukaryota; kingdom Metazoa; phylum Chordata; class Amphibia; order Anura; family Rhinophrynidae; genus Rhinophrynus; species Rhinophrynus dorsalis. The sequence continues at coordinate 84,128,709 of CM074728.1, forward strand.
ACACATGCATACACATACACAGAGATACACATATACCAACAGACACACAGACATACACACTGACACAAACACTCATACACCCACAGATACAAACAGATACGCACAAATACACACACTGACACAGACACACATACACATACAGATACACATACACACAGACAAACATACACACACACTGACACAGAAACACATACACACAGATACAAACACATAGGAATGCGAATATAGTCAAACACATAGGCACACACACAGATATACAGACACACACAGACTCCCATACAAAAATACACACACACAAATGCACACACATAAACACACACACATAGACACACACACACAGATACAGACATACATAGAGACACACACACAGATGCACACACACATACACACACACGCAGTGCCACTCAAAATTCAGGTCAGCCTTGCGTTGCTCTGCAAAACATGAGAACAAAGAGAAACAATGGAACATTTCTGTGCTGCAAAGAAAACATATATATATATTCTTTTAAAATCTAGCATTGCAATTAATGTTTGTTTCAAACATTATCTATTTTATGTTGAAAATAAATAAATATATATATTTATCAGATCCTCAGTATGCAGTTGAATTTTTTTTATCTATATGAGAATATAGTACATATATATGAGTGTGTTTTTTATATTAAAATAGACGTTAACCCTTTGAGGACCAACAGGGTGTGCAACGAATTACTTCTCATTGCATTACTCTGAAGGGTGAAAATACAAGGAAATATAATAATACTAGTATGAAAGCCCATGTACACAGGCCAAGGTCCTGGTAATGTTAACCCTTTGAGTGCCAGAGGGGTACTCAACGCATTGCTTTGCAATGCATTGCGTACCCCTCTGGCACTCAAAGGGTTAAGAGACTGTAGGCATGCCTACAATATGGGGATTTGTAATATTTAAATATTACTATCCCTTTAACAAGAGACTATTGTCTACTACTCCTGAATTCACAGAAATCCACCATTATAGTCCAGTAGAAATCGTTGCTGAAGATAATGATATTTCCTTCATACTAACTAATTTCTAGTCCCTTAGAATACGTGTCATAGGGGTAGAAATTCCTTTTCACTCTTTATGTTCTTACGCTTGATCCCACAATCCTATATAATAATTCTCTAGGATGTTTGTCACGATGCAGTCATGCTTAGTAGAGACTGCCCGCTTTCGGGCAGTCTCTACTGCACATGATTGCATCTTGTGAGTGAGGTGACACAAGACTGCATCGCGTGGAGCAGTGAGGTAGTGGTCTCAAAGGGTTAACAGTAGATGTAGTGAATGGGTCTGATTCACTTTGGTGACATTAATGCAACAAATCTATTTTGTTAATCACCCAAAAATAAAACTAATGATCATTTATCCTGCTATTCACATGGTGATTATTGACTTGTGTGACTCATTGTAGCTTGCTGAAACGTTCCTACAGTAAACTCAAGTCACAGAGAAGTTTCAGCACAGATGCTCTGCATGGTGTCCTATGAGCTACCTCCAGATTATTCACATGTCCAATAGAATCATTGAGATGCTTTTCTCAACAATCCAGTCAGTGGTGGCTCTGGTGGGAGTGAGCCAATCGTGTTTGGCTGATGCTGATGTGGGTCAGCCATGCTTCACAACCCAATATTCAAAAGGATAACCTAGAAACAATATCAAGAGAATCTGAATGATGCTTACTACTGGTAAATTAAGGGGACATTACCAGGTAACAGTATTGTTCCAATGGCCAGATATACTGAAATGTGGAACCCCTTGACCTACTTCCCTGGAATCCCACAGAACCCAGTTCAAGAACCACAGAATTTCATTATAGGGAACTGATACAAATTCCTCATTTTTTCCATTGATTTAAATTGGGTTTTAACCCCTTGCATGCTAGCAGCTACCAACAATTTGTGGAGACCTTTCTAGCAATCGAGAAGACCAACAGACTGATTTTAAATCAATGAAAATGTATTTGTTCCCTATGGTTGGTTTGCTCACAAATGTATCCACTTTTACTTTTTACTGTACATATGGTCATAGGAATACAACTCAGCTGGTACTTTACCAGAATTCCCTGTAGACAGAGTAGGCAACTCCCAAGAGCTCCAAGTTTTAATGGCCGCCTCAGCTGTGCTGGGCACTCCCATATTTTGTATTGTGGATGAGGCCATCACAATATCCGTGACCCTGCACCAGTTTTATACCCCATTTACAGACTATTATTTCACTCCTCGGATGCTGGAGGGATCTCCAACACATTGCAAGGGGATTTTCAGTGCCAAGAAACAGTGGATGGGGCCATATGAGAAGTGGGGTGTGTGGCCATGGGTGGAGCTAAGGGTGCCTTGTCTAAGGGGGCCTGGGATGAAAATCCAGCCCTGACATTAGCAGCATTGTCCTGGGGCCAATAATAATAGTTATAATATACTAGGAAAGGTGGCAGGCCTTCCACATTGGTAGTCAGTTGTTTAACCTCCAGATCTTGGGGAATTGATCCTGTTTTGAAGGCAAAGGGTGGTCACACCAGATATTGATTTAATTTAGATTTTTCTTCTGTTCACTCACTATCATTTTGTTAATTGATAAAAATAAACTATTAACATGTCTATTTTTGAAAGCATTCTTACTTTACAGTATTTTTTCACACCTGCCTAAGACTTTTGGACAGTACTGTATATGTGGACTAATAGCAATATTGCTCATGTAAACAGCCCAATACACAGCTATGAGTTACAACTATGGGTGCTTAGTAAAGCGTAAAATAACATTGCACAAAAAATGCCAGTATGAGCCGAGCCTACCTCATGTTTTTTTATAAATTCACTATTATTGCTGCAAGAAAGTCACCCAAGTGAACATAAAGCTCTTAAAGGGATAGTAATACTTAAATATTACTAACCCCCATATTGTAGGCATGTTAAAAATGTATCTTTTGAACTACATAAAAGTAAGTTGTTAAACATAGCTCAATGTGTTTAGGGTGACCATATTTCCATTCTGCCATTCCGGGACATGTGGTCACCCTAGTCCCGCGGCAGAGGCATCCGCCGGAGCGGACCATCTTTCTGAGGCTGACACAGAGTAAGAGTTACCAGTGGGAACTCTTACTCTGTGTCAGCCTCAGAAAGATGGTCAGCGCCAGCGGGAGTCTCAGCCACGGGTCTCACTTGCAGCACCAGCATACCTGCTCCATCCCAGCTGTCTCGCACGCACCAGTCCAGCCAGCCAATGAAATGTATTTGCTATTTGGTCCTCATTGGCTGACTCAGCCAGCCAATGAGGACCATTCGGCAAATACATTTCATTGGCTGGCTGGACTGGTGCATGTTGCTCCATTCCGGGACTCTTTGTTGTCCCGGTGGGGGGTGACACGGGACGCGGGACACAGTCCCCCAATTAGGGACAGTCCCGGGCATTCCGGGATGTGTGGTCACCCTAAATGTGTTAGATTTACAATAGAGACGACTCAGAGATCTACTTTATTGCAGACATTATCCCTTTAAAATTCTCGAAGACCACCTTTATATCTCAGACAACGTAATTTATTCTGAGAAAAGATTCAAGAGCATAAATCACTGGAAGATCTTTCTAACAGTCTGCGCCAAAAGAAAATGATCAGTCATGTGTGTGAGCTTTACATTTTTTTTTTAACGTTGATTGTTTAATTAATTGTCAGTTAAAGTAGCCATTTTGTATTTGAAATGTTTTTTTCATCGGAGTGTATAGATAAGTAAACCTTCTGTTACCTAAAAAAAAAGTGTGTCTTGATTTTTCAGCATAATATTTTAGTGTGTTAAAAAAACTCTTAAAGGGTTAGAAATGTCTTATATAAATAAAAAAGTAATATTGTAGATAATCAAATAAGAAAAGAAATCCATTGATGCCAGTCTGATCTCTCAAACCTTTGAGAGATATAATGTTTTAGAGATCCCCCTCACTGATGTCTATATCAGTTGCTTTGCTCCAGAACTGTACCTCTTTAGTTTATTGAATCACCTCTATAGCTTTGCTATTTTATTTACCAGTTCTTAAACTATACTGACCATTTTATATATGTATGTTAGTTAGTATGTTAGTTGCAGTACCAGACAACAGCTAATGGCTGGTGCAGTGGCGTAACAATAGGGGTCGCACCAGGGGCCCGGCCGCCCCCTGCGACCCTCAGCATGGTGCCACGGACATCTATTAGCAGCGCAGGAGCGCTAGGTTTTAATAGAGGTCTGTGCCGAAGAAGGCACAGACCTCTCCTGCCACACCGCTGGACCACCAGGGAGATAGGAGATGGACACTGGGGGCAATGTGAAGATGAAGATGTGGAGAGTTGGGGGCAATGTGGAGAGCAGGACATTGGGGGCAATGTGGAGAGTTGGGGCAATGTGGAGAGGTGGACATTGGGAGCAATGTGGAGAGTTGGGGACAATGTGTAGAGAAGGACATTGGAATCAATGCACAGAGTTGGGGGCAATGTGGAGACACCCAATAAGGGCGGAGCGGGGGAGGCCCATGACAATTTTTGCTCCAGGGCCCGGTGACATCTAATTACGCCTCTGGGCTGGTTGGGGGGGGGTTACTGAAGCTCAAGATTTGAATTCAGTCCTGAAACTGTGTGTGTGTCTGTGACATTTGTGTACCCTATTATTTTATAAAGTGATAAACAAAATACACTTTCACACGTCCATACCCATTTTTAGCTTTCCATAACTTTATTTTTAGGATTGTGCTATAATCTCTTTTGTCTAGACATTTAAACAACAAAAACAGAAATTACAGGAAGTGCACCATGAAGGCTGAAAATAAAATCTATGTTGCAGAGAAAGCAGTTAAGCAGGATTCCATTTAAAGGTGTCTACGTCATTCATCATCATCAGGTACAATTTACTCTACAATAATAGAAATGGTCTAGCAATTAACCTCAAACAAATTCAAAGCTGGGTATCCCTACAGCTCTGTGAACCATAACGAATGTCCCTGCTCTACTAAACATTGGAACTTCTGTGATGTTAGAACACCCATAAGCCTTTGAGGACCAAAAGGTCGTTCAATGCATTTCATACCTCTTTGGTTCTCAAAGGAATTAACCCTTTGAGTGCCAGAGGAGTGCCATTGTACACCCCTCCGGCATTCAAAGGGTTAAGGTAAACTAATACCTATTAAGAATAAAGCTCAACCAATCTTAACTTTTTAATGGCCAAAGGGGTTTCCACTGCATTAATTTGCAATGCACTGAAAAGTCCGCAGGTCTGTAACCCTTTCAGTGCCAGTGAGGTATCCACTCATTGTGCTGGACACCTCTCTGCATACCTGAGAACCTTCTTGTCTCAAGTCCCTGGAGAAACACTTTGGGGCTGGGGTTGCGAGTGTTCAATTGACAAGACAGATGTAAATGATGTGAATTGCATCAGAATGTGGGTGGTGCTTAATCAGGTGGGCGGGGTTAGACAGTTGGAAGGATGAGTTTGCATTGAAATGAGCAGGAAAGTGGGTGAAACAGGACAGGAGTGGAAGGAATGGGTGAGAAAGTAGGCTGGGTTGCCATACCGGGGAACTCCCCAGAGGTAATTGCTGGGTATCCGGGCACAGAAACTCTGGTGGTGAGTTTTTTCTGAAACTCTGCCCACTTCTCCTCATTCTCTTCCTGTCCCACACATTCTAGCCCACATCTTGTCCTTCCCACCCTGTTCCTCCCACTTCCCATGTATTTCCCTCCTACTTCTACTTCTTTCCACCCTGCTCCTCCCACTTCCTGCCCATGTCTCCTTCCCGCACACTTTATGGCACAAGGAGGTAATCCCCACCTACCTGATTAAGCTCCACCCCCTTTACGATGCTAATCCCATCATTTACATCCCCCTGGTCGGAAGCACATGATCCCTCTCCAGGAGCAGAAGGGCCTGAAGTTCCTAGGTAAGGGGTGGTACTGCTGGACTCATTTAACCGAACAATCACCCTCTGTCCATTGAGACCCGGTCTTGGAGCGGTCAGTTTCAGACCCCGTTTGTGCTTACAGCACTCTCACAGTAGCGCTGTAAGCACAAAGTGTGTGATGTGCAAGGACCGTCACTGATCCTTCAGGAAAAACTGGTGACGGTCTTGGCACGTCACACAGTCATTAAAGGTTTAATTAAAAAACGACCTCCTCTTACCTTAATATGGTGAAAAAATCCTAATGACCGCTATGAATAAATTCTTCGTAGCTCGATTATCCAAAATGAACCTTTTTAATTCCAGAGAGGTGCACACTGCAATGCGTTGCATAACTCTCTGGCATTCAAAGAGATGCTATTTTATTGGCACTGTTTATCATGTTCAAGAATGCAGACAGGATTCCTTTTTGCTGGAATCCACTGAGTTCTTCTTTGTAAGAAAGGAAGATCTCAATGGGGAAGTCTTAAAGAGATACAGCTCCACAGACATGAAATCCTGCAAGAAGTAAAGATTCATTTTGAGAACCAACCCACAAATTATTTATAGTGACCGCTATGATATTATGCCCAGTTTAACCCTTTGAGTTCAAGAAGGATACATAATGCATTGCGACACTCAAAGGGTTTAGATAAAATGAGAGTTTATTACTAGGAAATGTTACTGTCCCTTTAAACCAACAGTCAAAGAGGTGTGTATTGAAATGACAGAGGTTACACCAAAGTCACATTTTTCTACTATTCTCCCCCATAACCCACCTGCATCTTTTGTTCACTTGGTGACCTCATTAACTCTTCTCACACAGACATTTCCTCATTAATTTAGACTATTCCAAGTTTGCACTGACAAAAATTGATAAGAAAATACCTGACACAGCTACAAGGTATTAGGTTTCAAGGGCAGATTTATAATGATCTCTTTCAGCTTGATATATATATATATATATATATATATATATATATATATATATATATATATATATATATATATATATATATAACAGGGCTAAAAATTTCCACTCGCCACTAGCCAATGGCGAGTGAAAATTTAGCCCTGGCAAGTAGAAATTCAGCCCTGGTGGTTATGTTATGGCTTGCAGTGGCGAGTAACTTTTCAGGTCTGGCTAGTAGCAAAGGCCTTCCAATTTTAAGCCCTATATATATATATATATATATATATATATATATATATATATATATATATATATATATCTGTATATATATATATCCTATATTATAATTCACTTAGGAAGTTTTTCAGAAGCCGTCATGCGCAGAAGAGACAGCTGCGTGAGCTGCACTCATGCGCAGTACAGACTGCCCGGGCCGCGGCTGATATGGAGCGGGTTTCCGAATTCAGACTGGAGTCCTCTCTGTGCACCGGAGTCCTCTCTGCTTTGTAAAGTTAAACAACTGGAGATGGGGTCCCTGCTCCAAAGCTTACAATTTAAATTGGTGAAGGGATGACATGCTCAATTTGTGGTTGGGATAGGGGAACATAAATAAGTAAATTATAATTGCCTTCGATGTACAACATGAGTGCCTTCTAAAAAATAAAACTTAATAATTAACTTTGATGACTCAAAGCGAAATCACCAAAGACACCTATATATGCCTGAATATTTACAAGCACTATAGAGGTGCACCTTTTTACTATACCCAAACCATAATATAGAAGCTAAATTAAACAGGATACTGAATATACAGAAAAGAACAAACTTAAAACATTAAAAACAACTGTACATAGGTATTTCACATCTATATATGTGTCATCAGAGTCCTCTGAACAAATCTTCGCTGCTTGTCTGATGCAGGTTTTGGATCCCCCTATATCACCACCAACAGCTACAAAACAAAAAAACAGACGGTGCAGAAGATCCTCTGAGTGTAGTAATTAATATTTCCAGGCTTGGTCCGTCACCTTTTTCACCCTTGTGTTCACAAGAAATGGGTACTCACATTTGATAGAGGCATTGATTCCGCCTCTAGGGTTAAAATATATATACCCTGGGATCGGTATTCTTTTCCTTTGGTCTCCTGGGCCTCCTTTCACTATGGGTATCTGGGGTATACAAGTGGTTACACCTCAAGGATATAAACCCCAAGATGATAATCACATTACCCACTATCACCTCTGCGGATCGGCTCTCATGAAATGAACTTCAGAGTAAATTGGAAGGATCAAAGCCTAATATATTTTAAAGAGCTTTTATTATTTGGATCTCTAGAGAGGGTTTGATACAAGATAGGGCTGTAGACACAAAAGGAGCTGAGATAAGAATATCTTTGGCTGATTGTATGTGGTGGGATGGGATTTGGTATAGTGGGAGATCAGAGTGGAAATTTAGTAAGGGGTTTAGAGGAGAGAAATTTAGTAAGGGGTTTAGAGGAGAGAAGGGTCTTGAATGAGAGAAGCAATATTTTATAAGGAATCTGGAGTTTGATAGGTAGCCATTAGAGTGATTGGAAAAGGGACAAACCAAGGTGACAGTAAGATAACTCGTGCTGCAGCATTCTGTATTGATTGAAGTGTATGGAGTTGTGAGGCAGAAAGACCAGAGTGAAGAAGGTTACAGTAGTCCAAAAGGGATAGGATGAGAGCTTGTGTAACACCTAAAATTGATCTCGAGATTATATACACAAATACCCTGTACTCCATTTGTTTCTCTATTTATATTCTGATACCTAAAATCTAGTTTTAAATATGCTGTCTGGGGTTCCCATTTCTGCTTTTTCCAGGGCTCCTGTTACCATAGTAATCTAGGCAGGGTATTTAACCGGTGATTTTTCTTTGTTGTCTTTAAATGGACTGAAATAAGGTGACTACGTTTCTGAACAGAAGAGCAGCAAGTGCTAATCCCGGTACATTATCAGTATTATCTCTGGTCAAACAATTACCCAAAATGTATCCATATAGGACACTCTTTGAGTGCCAGAGGGGTAGCCAAACCATTGCAAAGAAATGGGCTGGATACCACTCTGGCACTCAAAGGGTTAAAATACAAATTTAGGATTAGATTTTAGGGATCAAACATACAAAAAAAAATAAATTTTACAAATCCTATCTGGAAATACAGATATTTAAAATGATAAAGCTTTATACATACCTGGGTCCCCATTTTGCATGAATGCGTTTTGCGTTAATGTATTTTAGATGTATTAACCCTTTGAGAGCCAGAGTGCATTGCATACCCCTCTGGCACTCGAAGGGTTAAACATACAAGGTTTAAATTAAATTATTCCTCTTGTTTTAGCCATAACCATTGTGCTAGTTCTATTTCATATCCTGTGTTAATCCCTTGGATGATAGGGACACCCACAATGCATTTGAGATATCCCTAGCATTCAAAGGATCAGTATCAGAGAAAAGGAATATTTAGCCTTATCTTCGGAATTTTGATGCTTCCTTACTGAGAGTTTACATCCTGTTCATATCTGTCATATCCCTGCCATCACTCTCCTCAATGAATCCTATCTCCCTTATGCACTAGCGTGCAAAACACAATCATCCGCTTGGCAAATACTCACAGCATATTGCTAGCTCATCCCTTTAACTGTTTGAGTGCCAGAGGGGGTATGTAATGCATTGCACACTCCTCTGGTCTTCAAAGGATTAAGCACAAGGTATCCTTGACACTTCTAAATTGTTTCACAAACTGTATAAACATATAGTTAGTTGTTTACCATTATCTACAATTGACTGAGGCCTCTATATTCAACTGGTTTCTTCTTCCTTCTCCCCATTTTTTTCCCAGTGATTATAAAACGCCAGCCCCACTGAAGGAGATGAGAGGTGTGGGTGAACAGCTGACATCACCAGTTTAAGAGAAATTGAGAGCAAAGACTTTGCTTGTTGCCCTAGCAACCCAGTAGCTATTGAAACTGCTTTATAATATTTTTTATGCACGTAAATTATATCAGAACAACAATAAAAAAAAAAATGTGATTAAAGTGGACCTTTCACTTTTCTTAGCCCCACCCCCATATCTTTATATGGCATAAATATGGCAAAACACCCCTGTTTTAATCATATTTCCCTCATTCTTATCCAAAAGGAAGTGAGTGGCCATTTTGCGTATATTTAACCCTGACTCGAAATGGTAGTTGGATATTCCCCTGGATCAAAATCCTATTTGCTTTCAAGCCAACTGTCATAATAGGAGGAATTTGTTCTCCTTCAACTCCTTAACGACAGGCCAATCCGATGCGTTTGCAGCCGTTAAAGACCAAGATGCTATTTTTTTAGCGATGTGAATTGTGGGATGGCAGTCACACTGCCATCCCAGAATTTCATCATGTGCCAGAACCGCCACCAGTCAAGTGCCGGGACCGGCGTGACAGTCCTGGCATGTTATGGTTCCTTAAGGAGTTAAGTATAATTGTTTGATTACTAGAGGCATTTCCAACACATAGTGAAAGCACTGAGAGATGAAAGAGGGTAATTTAAATGGATAGTAATGATTCAAAATAAAAGCAGCTCTAATTAATCTTCATAGTATTTGGACCATGGATAGTGTTATTTCAATACTGTCAGAGTTGCAGTTCAAGGGTAATTGAATGATAAAGTATCCCCCTCCTGTCCGTTTTTCTTCTATAACACTGCTCACCTCAGAGCAGCAAGACTGTTCAGATGGATCTCAGCAAGGGACAATCTTCAGTGAGCATAAGGGAAAAACCTGTCAAGGGGGGCAGGGTTTTAATTGTTCTCACAGTAAGAAGATTGTCCCTTGCTGTGACCTGTCCGGTCAAGAGACCAAATTCCACATCCGAGTGGTGGATGCTTATACCAGGTAAAAGAGGCGGGAGGGGGATACTTTGTCATTCAATTGCTCTTGAACGACAACTCTGAAAGTATTGAAATAACACTCTCCATGGACCAAATACTATGAAGATTAATTGGAGTGGCTGTTTTTGTGAAACATTACTATCCCTTTAAGAGACATTATTTATAACTAAACTACTGAAAATAGCAATTTTCTTAGAAGCTTCTGAGCCACCCAAAACTAATTATCAACAGACAAACATGTTTATTTAGTTCTTCCATTTAAGGAATTAATTTGGACGAGGCTGTAATTTGATACACATTTTGGATTTTATAAACAATGACTGACAATGAAAGGAAATTGTTGCACCTCTATTAAAACAACCTAACTCGCTGATGTTTAATTAATTTATACAACAAAGCTTCAGATCTTTCACAGAAAACACAAAATATTCAGTTTCAGGTGAATGTTTTTATAAGGACAACATGGTTCATTAAAGTGGACCCGTGATCTTGAATTAAGTCTGCATATTTGGATACTTCACTTAAAATTGCCTATGTATCACGTTGGCCAAAAGACTAGCAGATGCATATTTTAGACAATATTTTTTTTTTCTGGACGGTAATTTTTTTCAGTACACCAGCACCCACCTTATAGGAACATTAAAGGGATAGTAATGTTTCACAATAAAAGCAGCACCAATTAATCTTCAAAGTATTTGGGCCATGGAGAATGTTATTTCAATTCTGTCAAAGTTGTAGTTCAAGAGTAATTGACTGATAAACTATCCCCTCCCACCCCTTTTAGTGATATGCTCCCCTCAGAGCAGCAAGACTGTCCGGATGGATCGTAGAGAGGGACAATCTTCAGTGATCATAAGGAAAAACCTGAAAAAACTGTGAAGGGGACAGGGTTTTCCTTATGTTCACAGTAAGAAGATTGTTCCTTGCTGCAACCTGTCTGGTCAAAGGACCAGATTCCACATCTGCGGAGAGGTGGCTTACACTAGGTAAAATGGGTGGAAGGGGGATATGTTATCATTCAATTACTCTTGAACTACAACTCTGACAGTATTGAAATAACACTCTCCATGGCCCAAGTACTATGAAGATTAATTGGAGCTGCTGTTTATGTGAAACATTACTATCCCTTTAATATCACCTAATAATAACCCCACCTTACTTACTTACTCTGACAGTATTGAAATAACACTCTCCATGGCCCAAGTACTATGAAGATTCATTGGAGCTGCTGTTTATGTGAAACATTACTATCCCTTTAATATCACCTAATAATAACCCCACCTTATCTTATGTAGGCATAACATTCTAATGGTTGCTATGAATCCGTTCTGCATGGATTGGTTCCTCACAAATAAAGTTTTATTAATATTGGTTATAATGTCTTCAAAGCAGTCATGATTCTTTGTTGCCAGAATCCAAACTCTTCCTATTCAAGTCTCCTTAGTAGTTTTCTGTAAGAAGAGTTCGGGTTCCTAGAGTCTTGCAACAAAGAATTATGGCTCCCTGCATGGACCTGATAATTAGTACTAATTAAAGGTCCATGTTGGAGAAGCAGTCCACAAAGAATGCATTAATAGCAGTCATTAGCCTTTTCTCCCATAGTAAAGACGTATTAATGTTTATCTGTAATTGTATTTTTTTCCAGTTTGAGTGTATCTGATCTCAGTCTCATTCTTAAAACACATTATCAGTAGAGAGTTATATAAGATTTGTTCCTACTTCAACTTTACCCAACATCAGTCCCTTCTTCTCTCAAGGCCCTGGCTTCTCAGCTGATCTCCAATAGCTTGTGTTGCCAAGGTAACTCTAACCAGCGTTCATACGATCGAGACATTTCCCTGTGTTTGAGTGCTGCAAATGAATCCAGAGTACTAGCAGCAATACAACTGATGCTCAGGGCTCATTTACAACACAAAGAGACACAAACTAATCCTAAACTAAACTAAACTGAGGCTTGCAAAGGAAAATTGCTTCATCCATTCTGTTGAACAGCAGCATGTGCAACATCATACATGTAAAGTTGTATCAAGGGAAATAAACTTGAAAATATTACAACACTGTATTTCACATAAGACCAACTTGCAATTCAGCATTAGGGCTCCTTTAACCCCTGGGATGCTAGGGAGGTCTCCAATGCATTGTGAAGCCATGTGTTGGAGACCTCTTTAGAATCACAGGGGTTAAAAGATCAAAGAAACCAGTCATTTGTTGGTCATTTGAAGTTGACAAGAAACAGTAGGACGTGTAACAGTAGCAGTGTATTAATGCAATGGGCTAAACAATGGAGCCTGTTTTTAGTCTTGTGTCCTGCAGATAGAGGCAGATCAGTATCTGTGAAAGGCCACACAGTCATTATGTTACAATCTCTTGAGAAATTGTGATGTTTTCTGAACCAGGAAAAGTCTATTATAATGACACAATTGTAAAGGTCACACGTAGCCATTTACAATAGCAATGCATGTGTTATAGTTTCAGGTACAATTACTACAGAATGCATTATACATATATATCAGAGTTGGCAACATTTGGCTCTCCAGCTGTTGGAGACAACAACCCCAGTCATCAATCTCCAACAGCTGAAATGTGAAAGGATTCCTATCCTGATAAATAGGTGTATGGAATTGTTACTCTGTGTGTGTGTATATGTGTATATAATTGTGTATATGTGTGTGAATATATATATATATATATATGTGTGTGTGTGTGTGTATAGCTATAGATATATATGTGTGTGTGTACTTGTGTGTGTATCTTTGTATGTGTATATAAGTGTGTGTGTATATATGTGTGTGAGTGTGTGTAGATGTGTGTGTGTATGTTTATATGCGTGTGGGATTGAGTATGTGTATATGTGTGTGTCAGTATATATGTGTGAGTGGCTCAGTGGTTAGCACTGTTGCCTTGCAGCGCTGGGGTCCTGGGTTCAAATCCCACCAAGGACAACATCTGCAATGAGTTTGTATGTTCTCACCGTGTTTGTGTGGGTTTCCTCCGGGTACTCCGGTTTCCTCCCACACTCCAAAAAACATACTGATAGGTGAATTTAGATTGTGAGCCCCAATGGGGACAGGAACCAATATTAGTGTAAAGCACTGTGTAATCTGTGTGCGCTATATAAAAAAATAAAGAAGTGTGTGTGGGTTTATGTATAGATGGGTGTGTGTATGTATATATGTGTGTGGGATTGAGTATGTGTATATATGTGTGTGTCAGTATATATATATATACAGTTAGGTCAGGAAACATGGGCTTAAAGTGCAGTCTCTCAGCTTTAATTTGAGTGTATTCACATCCAAATAGGAGGAAAGGTTTAGGAATTACAGCTCTTTAATACATAGCCCCCTCTTTTTCAAGGGACCAAAAATAATTGGACAATGGACTCAAAAGCTGTTTCATTTACAGGTGTGGGCTATTCCTTCATTATTTCTTCATCAGTTAAGCGGGTAAAAGGTCTGGAGGTCAATGCATTGTGTACCCCTCTGGCACTCAAAGTGTTAAGACAAGTTGAAGATCTCTCTGTGAATTCGCTAGAGAGGACCCCAGTATATTGACTTGCAGTGCATTGGAGACCTCCCTATCGTTCAATGGATTAAAAACCCCATTTAATTTATTTTTCCCCATCATAATGCAGTTTTCTGTCCCAGAAGTTAATTTACATATTTACTTGTTTATTTTGCTCAAATTATTCTCTTAATGTCAAACATTTGCCATTATATAGTGTACCAATATATCTAATAAAAATATCAGTGGTCCACAGATTACAGTACTGATCACAGGAGTAGAAAGGGGACGTTCAGTGTTACATAAATAAAGCAGTCGATGTTGTCCTGAAGAAGGTACCAAAGTAAACGCATATGTAGTCTCAGTAAGCAGAACCCAAACACATATCACTTCCTGTGAGTGTCCAATCTCATCTGCCCACTCACTTTCTGTTCTCTCCTTGTTTCCTGTGTGTCTGTTATTACAAACTTCCTTTTCCCATTCCAATCCATTTTGATGTTTCTAGTGCAATTACTTAGAGAAAGAACTCCACCCCTCCCAATCCACTGAATAAACTCCACTTAATTAAAGCTGTACAGCCTGTCTGCATTTATTCTGATTTGTACAGAAAAGGAAAGGGAGTTGTAAAGAGAAATTTCCATTTTGGCTGGAATAAATATTTTTAATGATTGTTGAATTTCTCTTTTTATCTAGCTGGCGTCTATGATCTTTTGCATATAGAGCCGACTCACAGACTATTTTGTAAAGACTACAGGTAGAGGGCAATCACTTTTCTGAAAGTAGAAGGACGATTTGATTAGTGTTATACAAGGACTACATTCCACATTAGGCAGAGTAGACAGAAGTCTAGAGCTCCAAATTTTGTGGGCCACCTCAGCTGTGCTGGCCACTCCCACATTCTGAAGTGTGGGTGTGGCCAGGGTAATCTCAGTGTCACTGCACCAATTTATATACCACTTTACAGGCTCTTATTTAACCCACTGAATGCTAGAGGTGTGTTAAAGCTGTTTTTGCCTGTGCCAGAAAAGAGTCGCTAGGACTGGGGGTCATGTGAGGAGGAGGGGTGTGGCCATTGGCACATGTGAGGAGGAGGAGGGGGAGCATGAGATGTAAATAGGCCCTGGTTAGGCAGGTGTAGGGCTAAGAAATTATTTCCATAACCTAGTTCAGCAAGGAATCAATTTAGTACATTTCCCCTGGAGATTCCTATAAGTGATCACAAGTTTTTTACAACATTTTACAAACATTTTTTCACTAAAAGATCTGAGATTCAGTACAGACAACATCCAAGTGTATTCCCCTCCAGGCTACATCACATCACATAAAAGCAAATGCAGGTCTTGTAAGGTTAATTATGGTTACTTATGGGAAATAAAACAGAAACTCTCTTTTTTCTAAATCATAAAAGATTGTCTACATGACAGACAATACATTGTTTTAAGTGCACTCATCACTAAAGCAAAGTTTACATGTTTTCAGTTTATCTGAAAATCAGCTGTAACACCCAGGGGTGTCCGTAGACAGTTTTCCAGGGGGGGCAAAGCCATAATATTACCCCCAGGCCAGCCCATCCAGCCCCTTTGTTTATGTGGAGGAGGTAATTTTAGGAGGGGCAAGTGCCCCCCTTGCCCCCCCCCTCCGGACACCCATTGTAACACATTTTTTAGCCACACTTCCCAAATTAACTCTTTGGGTGCCGTGGCTCAGTTCAGTGAATGGGGAATTTACTGGGTGAGTTTCCTCCCTGCTCCTGCATCTTTATGAACCAACCTTAGACACTGATGCTGATTTACTAAAATAAGCGATAGAATTCTCAAGCACCACAGCTGTAGAAAAAGAAGAAATGGAGAAAGACAAGGGGGCAACCCTGAGTATATCAATTTAAGACAGTACTGGTCCACCACCAACACCCTATAGGTGCGCTCTCACAAACAGCTTGGTTGGATAATGGCTTGCGCCAGGACCAACAGATAGACCTCTGGGGATAATCACTGCCCCCAGCTACAGGATCCCTGAATCGATGTCACAATTCTCAAAGGCTACTGTCTCAGAAATCACACAGTCCCATGCAGTAAAAGCATCTCCAGAGAACCGAAAAACAGAAAGTGCCAAAGAGTGCAACAATGTCACAAAGCTGCAATGTTTAAAAGTAAGAAAGTATATACTCACACATACAAATGGTTAGGCCTCTGTTATCAATCAGTCTAACAAATAGGCATACGGAGATCATTACCCCGTCTCCGTTTGGGTATTCTCAAAACTGAAGTACAAAATTGATTCAGGCGGAGGCTTTCCTTCTAGAAAAATATGATGATTTATTAAAATATAAAATATGGCTCAAAGGGACACTAATGTCCCATAAAAATGTTTTTTTGTTTTGTAGATTAAAAAAAAAAAAAAAAAAAAGATTCTGTGCTGGAAATCCTGTCTCTCAAACCATTACGGTTTGAGAGATATTCGGTCCTAAAGTTCCCCCCGCCCTCCCCTTCTCCTGACGTCAGCTGTAAGCTGACAGCAGGAGTTCCTGGTCAGGGGACAGACAGGTGGCTCTTCAGCAGAACCGCAATAGCACAATTTTAAAAGAAATACTTAATTGTAACGGTCTACAAAGTGTGTCTGGTTTGCAAGCACACTTTTTAGAACATTCCAAAGAAGTATTTCTTTTTAAATCGCTGCTATTGCGGCTCTGCTGAAGAGCCTCCTCATGTCGGCCAACACGGATCTCCTGCTGTCAGATTTACAGATGACAACAGGTGAGCAAGAACTTTAGCGGCGAATATCTTTCAAACCGTAAAGGATTTTCTGCACATAGTTTATTTTTTTTAATCTACAAAATAAAAATATATTTTTATGGGACATTACTGTCCCTTTAATGCTTACACTTTTTGCGATTTACCACCGCTTTCTCAAAGCTTTCAAGCCAAATAATAAAATCAAAGAGAAGAAAGATCAAGCACCACAGGGAACAAATAACTTTCCTGATGCTTTAATATGGGGCTTTAACCAAGGAGTTAAAGGGATAGTAATACTTAAAATGTAAAAAAAAATATGTTGTAGGGTTTATGCCCCTGAGTAAAACAAGGGTACTCCCACTGCTGAAAGGTGTTTCATTCAAAAGTTATTAATTTTCAAAGTTGAATTTTTTAGGTGCAATATCACAGTGGCCTGAAATTGTACAGTGGCGCTGTTGCTACACCATCCTATGGAGATTTATGGTCCCGGGACAAGAGCTGTCCATAGGATCGTGTAGCAACAGCACCACTGTACAATTTCAGGCCACTGTGATATTGCACCTAAAAAATTCAACTTTGAAAATTAATAATTTTTGAATGAAACACCTTTCAGCAGTGGGAGTACTCTTGTTTTACTCAGGGGGATAAACCCTACAACATATTATTTTTTACATTTTAAGTATTACTATCCCTTTAAAAGCCCCATTTTATATTGGAATAGAACTCTGCAAGCCTTTCAATAAAAATATCCTATATAATAATTTGCAAAATAGTTTGTAACAATGCAGTCATGCTCAGTAGAGACTGCCCGTGACGAGGCTGATACAGAGTATCAGCCGCGGCACGGGCATTCTCTACTGGGCATGACTGCACCACAACCGGCTGGCACTGTGGCCTGTGTACATGGGCTCTTCAGCTAGTAATAAAATAAATAAATGTGTAGAATCCGAGAAATAATGAGGAGCATGTAGAACTGGAGTGTGTGCCAGACCCATTATAGAGCTATAGCCACAAAAAATGAAATGTATAGAAAATACATACAATAGAGGGGCCTTCCTGTTGTACCTATTTAATTAAGACTTATAGAGGCGCTCTCCTATTGTATGTATTTTCTATACATTTTTCTTTGGCTTTTAAGATTTCAGATCAGTCATTTTTAACAAAAGTGAGCAAAACATTTAGCCAGTAAGTTCCTACAGGAGCAGACTTAAAGGGATAGTAATGTTGAAAATAAATGCAGCTCAGATTATTCTTTATAGTTTTGCGGCCATGTAGAGTGTTATTATCATTCTCTACAATGTGTAGTTCCTGAGTAATTAAATCATAAAGTGTTCCCCTCCCACCCCTTTTACCTATGTAAAGCTGCACAGCAAGACCATCTGGATGGATGGCAGCAAGGGACAATCTCCTGTTAGCATAATGAAAAACCTGTCCTCCTCCTTCAAAGGAAACAGGGTTTTACTTATGCTCACAATCAGAAGATTGTACCTCACTGCAAGCTGTCAATCGACCAGATTCCACATTTGAAGGGAGGAGGCTTACAGTAGGTAAAAGGGGTGGGATACTTTATCATTCAATTACTCTTGAACTACAACTCTATTGTATCATATTGTTTTGAAATAACACTCTCCATGGCCCAAATACTATGAAGATTAATCGGAGCTGCTTTTTTTGTGAAACATTACTATCCCTTTAATAAAAAGTTCTGGGGCCATTCATGGAGTCACTGACCCCTTTCAGCTTGCATTGGTCTAGAAAGGAACCCATATCTTTGTGTCTCTCAGCCTCTGACTTTGGGGGTTGACTTACAGCATCCAGAAACCCTTAGTGTCAGGCTTGGAAGCCCTACATGAAGCTCTAAGGGAACAGCTCACCCAACTCAGCAAGACTGGACTGCAAGACTTGCGAGTCTCACAGATTAGCTTATCTTGCTGGATCAACAAGACAACGCAAAGCAATAGAGATATTTTCCACTTCCAAGGGGATAAACATATCTCAGTAAGGGAAAAAAAAAACACATTTGAGAAGACATCTCTTTAACACTTTGAGTGCCAGAGAGGTATGCGTTGGATACCTCTCTGACACTCAAAGGGTTAACATTTAGGTGCCGATGATAATAATATATATTACCCCTTGAGTGCCACAGGGGTACGCAATGCATTGCAGAGCAACACCTTGCACACATCTCTGGCACTCAAAGGGTTAATAGATTTCGGCAAAGTTAAAAGTCGCAGTCAAACTTGCCCCTTTGTATGCAGAGTGGAGCTGAACAGCCCTGCAACCTGTATATAACAGTTAATAGAGGTCCACTGCAGGCCCCTCTGCCAGAGTATAGACTAATGACCCTTTATTCTTACATGCAAAACCACTTTTGAAGTTCATTTTGGGATCTGATTAAAGATTAAGAGAACACAGCCGACCATAAGAAAATTTTTTTTTGTCTGTTTGACCCAGCAGCACGCTACGTTAAATACAGCATTTGCTTGGTAAGACCTGCAAATTGCTGAAAATGATAGCTACAAACGAATCCAATGCTGAAGCGTTTGCTTCCAGAATCAGGAAACAGGATCCATGGAGACTTTCCATTCTCCCCTGCCCCCCAACTCCTTGAGTTTTTATTAAGACCAGATGTTGGACACTGGAGATTCTATGCAACAATATCCTACAGTATCGTCCAAGCAGTTTACTGCAGTGAGTCTGGCAATTGACTTGGACTCAATGTCCAAAATCAACAGTCTCCATCCATTGCAAAGACCAACCTGTCAGGTTGTAGGTCTGACAGATGTTTCGTTGTAGAGCAAAACAGTATGAGGTAAAGTTGCCTCTTCCTTGCCTTAAAGCCTGTTTACTTTCAAAGTTTTCCCTTGACATGTAATGTATTTTATAAAATCATTTAACCCCTCAAATGCAGGAAAGGTCTACAGTGCATTATTTTGCAATAGGTTGGAGACCTTAAAGGGATAGTAATACTTCATTTTATCTTTATTTTATTTTGTAGGCATTAAAAAAATATGAAGAACGATATAAGTCTTATCTCTCAAACCTTTATGGTTTGAGAGATATTCACAAGAAGTTTCCCCTCCCGCCCCTTTTACCTAGTGTAAGCCATCTCTTCTCAGATGTGGAATCTGGTTGTAAGACCAGACAGATAACAGCAGGGGACAATCTTCTTCCTATGAGAACAATGAAAACCCTGCCCCCCTTGACAAGTTTTTCAGGTTTTTCCCTGATCTTAACTGAAGATTGTCCCTCTATGTAGTCTGCCTGGGCACTTCCCTTCTGATCTGGCTGAGCAGTGTTACATCAGTAAAAGGGGCGGGAGGGGGACACTTTGTCATCACTCTTGAACTACAACTCTGACAGAATTGAAATAACACTCTCCAAAGTCCAAATACTATGATGATTTAGAGCTGCTTATATTATAATACATTACTATCCCTTTAAGTATCCAAGAAGATAAAGAGGTAAAAATGGTTCATATTCTGCTTGCTTTCTTTAAAGAGATAGTAATGTTTCAAAATAAATGCATCTCCAATTATTCTTTGTAGGTTTAGAGCCATGGAGAGTGGTATTATCATTCTCTACGATGCTTAGTTCCAGTGTAATTGAAAGATAAAGTATCCCCCTCCCGCCCCTTTTACCTATTGTAAGCTGCCTCCCCTCAGATGTGGAATTTTGTCACTTGACTGGACAGCTTGCAGTGAGGGGCAATTTTCTGGCTGTGAGCATAAGTAAAACCCTGCCCACCTTGAAGGAGGAGGGCAGGTTTTTCCTAATGCTAACAAAAGATTGTCCCTTGTTGTGATCCATCCGGATGGTCTTGCTGTGCAGCTTTACATAGGTAAAAGTGGCAGGAGGGGGACACTTTATGATTCAATAACTCTGGAACTACACATCATAGAGAATGACAATAATACTATAGATGGCCCCAAAACTATAAAGAATAATCGGAGCTACATTTATTTTGAAACATTACTATTCCTTTAACTACAATGTAAAGTATTAAAAAGTGTCACTGTGTCTGCAAAAGATCTTAAAAACTCTGCCTGTTCAGCTGAACAGAGAATATGGAGTGGCAACCTTGTAACCTTGTAGCCAGACTAAGAAGCAGTAGTCCATGGAATCTCAAGACAGTGTGAAAAGTTCCCTGGCCAATGCCATGCCACAACATGGAAACTGAATACGTTCATTTTAACCTACTTATCATTGTTAATGACACTGCTGCATTCGTTTGTATTTTTTTTGCAAGAAAAAAGAAGATCTTTCTAGGTGCTTAGTCCACAAATGAGGTCACTGGTAGGCTGACCGCATTTCCATTCTGTCATTCAGGGACACTGTGGAGACAAGAGCAGCACTTGTACTTGTCCACGGCTCTAGTGCACCTATATGGGAGGTGTCACTACACAACACTAGATATCAGTGCAAACCTGCTCTTTCTCCTGCACAACACGGAGTCCTAAACACTAAATGGAGATTTGCTCATTGACTGCTAAGATTGAAAGTGATGTTTGTGGTGGGCTACAAGAGAATGTACATCACTCCCAAATCTTTAGGGTAGCATTAAACTACAAAAAATTGCACTTCAGCTCTTGTTTGATGTCAGGATTAAGGCTCAGTTCTCTCAAGTGTTTAGAGAACTGTCTGGGAGCCATTTTCTTGTAGCCCAGCAGAGACATCGCTTCCTGTCACAGTAGACAATGGACAGTTCTCCTTCTAGTGTTTAGAACTCTGTGCTCTGGAGTCTCCATTCCAGGAATTTATATTGTGCCACAAGGGGCCTACTAGGCATATGAGACACGCATTTAAAATTCGGGATGTCCTTGGCAATCCGGGGCACATTGTCACCTTAATCACTGGGTCCTGCAGAGGTGCTTTTTATGTTGGTGCTGTAAGATGTGGGTATCCAATCCAGAGCTCACATCACATAGTACTGTACTTCTTCTATCTACTCTCATGTACTGGAGGATTCTCCAGAGCTCACGTCACATAGTACTGTACTTCTTCTATCTACTCTCATGTACTGGAGGCTTCTCCAGAGCTCACGTCACATAGTCCTGTACTTCTTCTATCTACTCTCATGTACTGGAGGCTTTTCCAGAGCTCACGTCACATAGTACTGTACTTCTTCTATCTACTCACATGTACTGGAGGCTTCTCCAGAGCTCACGTCACATAGTACTGTACTTCTTCTATGTACTCACATGTAATGGAGGCTTCTCCAGAGTTCACGTCACATGGTACTGTACTTCTATCTACTCACATGTAATGGAGGCTTCTCCAGAGTTCACGTCACATGGTACTGTACTTCTATCTACTCTCATGTACTGGAGGCTTCTCCAGAGCTCACGTCACATAGTACTGTACTTCTTCCATCTACTCACATGTAATGGAGGCTTCTCCAGAGCTCACATCACATAGTACTGTACTTCTTCTATGTACTCACATGTAATGGAGGCTTCTCCAGAGCTCACATCACATAGTACTGTATTTCTTTTATCTACTCTCATGTACTGGAGGCTTCTCCAGAGCTCACGTCACATAGTACTGTACTTCTTCTATCTACTCTCATGTACTGGAGGCTTCTCCAGAGCTCACGTCACATAGTACTGTACTTCTTCTATCTACTCACATGTACTGGAGGCTTCTCCAGAGCTCACGTCACATAGTACTGTACTTCTTCTATGTACTCACATGTAATGGAGGCTTCTCCAGAGTTCACGTCACATGGTACTGTACTTCTATCTACTCTCATGTACTGGAGGCTTCTCCAGAGCTCACGTCACATAGTACTGTACTTCTTCCATCTACTCACATGTAATGGAGGCTTCTCCAGAGCTCACGTCACATAGTACTGTACTTCTTCTATCTACTCACATGTAATGGAGGCTTCTCCAGAGCTTCTCCTGTCTCTCAGAGCAACCAGCTCCAGGCTGATGACACTCTATTTCTTCCCATTTATGGCTTATATGCAATATATGCAAGTTTGTAGTTCCTAGATGTATTAGGCCACATATACAAAATATGTAGGCTATAACTCCAAAATTGGTGTATAATTGGAACATTTATAGTAGAATGTTGAAAAAGGAGAGTGAGGTATGAAAAGCTGGAAACAAATATATATGCTCAAAATTACTGCTAAGTTTAATAAGGAGATACAAACAATAGAAGGTACAAAAACATATCAAGAAAATAAAATTAATATATATATTTATTTTTTTATTTTTTTTCTTCAATATTAGTATTAAATTGAGGGGGGAAACAAATATAATCTCTGTGTTTTCTTTATTGGCCAATGCTGTCAAAGGAAAGGGACAAGAGCTTAAGCAGTTAAAAGGAAAGCCTTTTTGATTGGTGGAGACAAAGCACACCAAACAACCCATGGCTAACCTATCATGCAACAGCTTAAGGTAAAGATGGTCACCTACAGGACTACATTTCCCATCGAGACATCATTTTAGTCCAAAAACAATTGAAGACTATTGGTTTCACATCCTTGGATAAGAGGGAACATTGACTTGCACTGGGTCATGAAATGAATAGGGTCTTTTCCCACCCCTTTCTGCTGCCGCTGGAATCCCAGCATGTTCACTGTTTGCAGTGAGGTGGCAGTTGAACTGCCTTTTATTGGAGAAGGCTAAACACAGCTTAGACTGGGTGAACTAGAAAAATGACTTTCGGCTGGATGAACAGCATCCACTTTTTTCTCTGTATGATGCCCCAAGCACAACGGTTTAGGGTCAAACGATTGCAGCTGCCTACAGGTAAAATTGGGATTTTATTCATTTTGGTACCAGGAACATTCAGAACTTGTATGATCAACTATGCCCAGAATCTGTTTCTTTTTTTGTTTAATATCTTTTTTATTAGATTTTTCCATTAAAGTACATAAAACAGAAAAAGAAAAAGAGCGACAAACAGATTAAGGACAAGGCAAACACGGTAACCTCATAACAACATCGTAGGCACACGTCCAGGAAAAGGTCCCCGGATTCATGACATAGGCATTACAGAAAGGGTACCATAGAAACGGAATAAAAGCAAGGATATGCGATAAGGAAAGAAAAGGGAACAATAAGGAAATACATAGGAGAAGCAGATAAAGAGGAGAAAAGGAGAAGTCCCAGGAGGAGGAAAGAAGAAAATAAAGAAGAAAAGGGGGGGGGATGAAGGGAAATGAAGGAATGGGAGGGTAAGTCCATCCTGTTGCTCCCAACTACAAGGTTTCAGACTCAACCCGAGTCGCCCTCCAATCTCAAACGGAAGGTTACGCTTTCCAGAAATTCAGTCCAATGGAACCATCTAGTAGCGTGAGTCACTGCTCTACCTCGCGCCGCATGCATCAAGTCCTCTGCGGAACGGATCCCCTCAACAGAGGAGACCCAGTCCCGGAATGTAGGAGCGGAGACTTGTTTCCAATGTCTGGGAATCACCACCTTAGCTGCGTTCAACAAGCGAACGGTAAGTGAACGAGTGTATTTGTGAATGGGGTGAGCAGAATCTGTTTCTGAAGCTGAAGCATAAGGAAAAGAAAATGGAATTCCAGACAAAGCTGGCATTTCCTGCCTCATGAACACAGCGCTAGAATGTTAGAACAGGCCTGTTGACTTCACTGAGTAACATCATGACAAAGCTGGTATTTCCTGAACACAGCGCTAGAATGTAAGAACAGGCCTGTTGACTTCACTGAGTAACATCATGCTGTAAAGTCACTTGTGTTCAACCAAACACCAAACAACATAAGGTGCAATTCAATAACACAAATAGTAACCCAACAGTGTAATAGGGGACAAATACAAATTAACCACATTTCCATTGATTTAAACATTATAAACTATAGAATGTCTGGTTCTGGCCTATAGATATCCATTGATTGTAAGGGACAATTATCCTTATGTATAAATGCAAAATGGAGCAATTCTGATGCAAATCAACTGCACATAAGGAGACAATAATTTCCAATAAATTAAAGTTTCACAAAAAAGAAGATCCAATTAATCTTTATAGTATTTGGTAGTATAAGGCACCTCCTCTCAGATGTGGAATCTGGTCTTTTGACCAGACAGGTCACAGCAAGGGACAATCTTCTTATTGTGAGTATAAGGAAAACCCTGCCCCCCTTGACAGGTTTTTCAGTTTTTTTCTTTATGATCACTGAAGATTGTCCCTCTCTGCAATCCATCCAGACAGTCTTGCTGCTCTGAGGTGAGCAGTGTTAAACTAGGTAAAAGGGGCAGGAGGGAGACACTTTATCATTCAATTACTCTTGAACTACAACTCTGACAGTATTGAAATAACACTCTCCATGGCCCAAATACTATGAAGATTAATTTGAGCTGCTTTTATTGTGAAGCATTACTATTCCTTTAAAAAGAGCTGAAAATAACAAATCTTTATATTGTGCACAAGCTATAAAAAATATGCATTAAAACCAAAAGAGTAATAGCCCATAATTCTTAATGCAATCCTGTGCTCAATCCTGAAGATAAACTTTGTCAACTCATATGTCATGCAAACTAAAAGCAAAAGAACAGGAGAGCAAACGGGACCTTCATTTAGTAATGAATATAATTTCATGCTGTTGAGACACTGTTTAAAGGGATAGTAATGTTTCATAATAAAAGCAGCTCTAATTAAGCATCATAGTATTTGGATTTTGGAGAGTGTTATTTCAATTCTGTCAGAGTTGTAGTTCAAGAGTAATTCAATGACATAGTGTCCCCCTCCCGCCCCTTTTACTGATGTAACACTGTTCAGCCAGATCAGAAGGGAGGTGTCCAGGTAGACTGCGGAGAGGGACAATCTTCAATTAAGATAAGGGAAATACCTGAAAAACTTGTCAAGGGGGGCAGGGCTTTCATTTTTCTCATAGGAAGAAGATTGTCCCCTGTTGTTATCTGTCTGGTCTATGGACTGGATTCCACATCTGAGAAGAGATGGCTTACACTAGGTAAAAGGGGAGGGGGGGGAAACTTTGCTTGTGAATATCTCTCAACCATAAAGGTTTGAGAGATAAGACTTATATCGTTCTTCATGTTTTTTTAATGCCTACAAAATAAAATAAAGATAAAACAAAGTATTACTATCCCTTTAGGATCAGTTGCCTTAGGCCATTAAAACAAGGCATGGATTTATTTGAAAGATGGATTTTGTTTAATGCAGTGCATTGGATACCTCTTTGGCATTCAAAGGATCAAAGCTTATTTCAGTTACAATGATATTATACTAGTGTGCTGTTCAGGAAAAGGAAAGATGGAGTATCCTTCATACCAAACAATGACTTGTATCACATGACAGACTGCTGAAACCCAGCAGTACCAGTTCATACACCTATAGTCCACTGAATGATACAGATGTCTCTACAACTTCACAATGAGTTGGAGACATATCTCGCATCTAATGGGTTAAGAGTAGCTCTCAGAAGCCTCTGCTGTCTACTGCAGTCTCAAACAAACAGGTCTAGTGAAAGGTATAGACCAGTAACAGGCAACTAAACTGAAGAAAAAGGGACGCACATGTGTCCCTCAAGTCCACCAAAGGGCCAGACTTCATTGTTAAAAATTATAAATGAGGATCTCAAAAAGTAGATGAACCCCTTGGATGTTAGAGAGGTCTATCACACATTGAAAAGTGATGCGTTGGAGCCTTTTCTGGCACCCAAGGGGTTAAAGTAGAGCAGTGTAAGTGTGAAGATATGTTGTGAAGTGAAAGAAAAAAAAGATTTGAGCTTCTTTTTGAGGTGACAATAGGGTGTAAATGTGATGGTATAAAAGGACATGATCTCCTCTTCCCACAGTAACAGCAAACAGACTGGAGCTACAGGAGGACCCACTGAGAGTTACATGTGGTCCCAGGACCGCCTGTGACCCAACTCTAGTATACACCATTGGATGAATCAATGCTGGGAGAGAGGCTTGGGCCGTGACATGGAAGAGCATTTCTGAAAACTATCAGTGAATCCCCACTAATAATAACAACAGGGATGGACTGTGGTACAGACAGATGGGTATATGGAACTGGGTAGAGTTCAGTCCTCAGAGTGGTGGGTATGTGGAACTGGGTAGAGTACAGTCCTCAGAGAGATGGGCACGTGAGACTGGGTAGAGTTCAGTCCTCAGCGAGGAGGGCATGTGAGACCTGGTAGAATTCAATCCTCAGTTTCTGTAAATGCACAAAACTGGTATATTTTTTATATACCATCCCCAAACTAAGGATTTTATCAAGAAAAGAAAAAACAACTTACATATACATTTGCAAAAAATGATAGCAACCACAGATAATAAAAAGTGTTGAATATATATATATATATATATATATATATATATATAAGTTCTAAGAAGAGAAGTTTCCATAATCCTTGTTATTTATGCTTTTGATTATTTAAGACTATACCAGGTTTACTTCCCTTATTGGTAATTTCCTGTTTCTTTTCATTATTTATCACTTGGATGCTAGAGGCAGCACCAAAGTAATGAAAAGTATAAAATGTAATTAATTTAAAAAAATAAAACGTAATTGTTTTTAACTGGAAATTTATCATGAATAAATAATTGATTTTATGTGTGAAATGTGTGTGGCAATAGCACTAAGTAATGTAATTTTATGGAAATATCTGTTTTATTCACTTTTACTAGAGGACTTGATTCAATCAAGCATAGACAAGGCTTATCGTATGTATTATATATAGAGCAATCTGAGATTCTACAGCTGTTATGGACTACATTTGCTTCACTTTCTATTAAAGCAGGCTTTGTCTTCTCCTTGACTTTATTGGTACCCAAAAAAGCAACAATGTTGACTAAAGCTTAAGAAATTGAACCGATTTGGAGGCACTGGAAAAAAAACAGAAATTCTTCTTAATTCCCCAAATACCAGAACAGGCAAATGTTTGCTTTGAGTAGGATTCCATCTGTGGAACATGTTGACTCTGCTGAGTGTCTGTTTGTTTGGAATACAAAGTAAAAGACACAGCAGCTCTAGAGTAATGAAGGTGGCTGCACAGGGGAGGAAAAGGGCTTATATATGTGTAATTCCTTTTGTTCTGGGATAAACACCCTGGACACAAACAGATCTGGCTCTGGCTAAAATAAGAACGTTATCTTTACATCAAATAATGTTACCAAACAAGAAGATGAATGTTAAGGCTGCAACGCACAGCTGCTTTGACAGAATCAACAAAAATCTAAATCCACAAGCGCTACTGTATCTGTCACTATGGTAACCCTGGAAGTGGGGGAGGCAGGGAGGAAACTCAGTAGGAGATAATGAGATTCAGGATGGCTTGGCAAAGGAGTGGTTAAAACCCCAGTAACCCAGTAGAAAAGCATTTGTGGGCTGGTAAAGCAAATTAAAAGAATATCTAGGATTCTGCAAGTCAGGGTTAGTAACACTTGGGCCTGTAGCTTTTACACACTACAACTCCCATTATGGATGATGGGAGTTGTAGTCTCAAATGGTTACGGGTACAACAATGAACTACTGCTGTAAATAAATGCCACATTAATACAATCAATAGGTGCTTCTGCTTCAGAATTAAACAAACACTAAAACCAAAAAGATGAAATAGGTTGATATAACTTTAAATAGCATGTATTTACAGCTACAAAATGCAAACATTAACCCCTTAACGACCAACAGTACAGGGAAGTTATTTTCCCTTAAGGTTCTCTTTGATCATTGTCAATGCGCCTGCACACGGGACCTGATACGTGTACCAGTGAGGCGAGCGGTACATGTCAGACCCCATTTTTTACTTACAGCGCCACTTCCGTAGAAGGGCTATTAGTAAAAAGTATGTGACGTGCCAGGACCGTCACTGGTCCTTAAGGGAAAAAAAGTGACTTCCAGGCATGTCATAGGGTCATTGTGGGGTTAAAGGGATAGTAATGCTCTCTCTCTCTCTCTCTCTCTCTCTCTCTATATATATATATATATATATATATATATATATATATAAAGTAACATTGTAGAAAATTAAAAAAATAAATCCATCAATGCCATTCCTATCTCTCAAAACTTTATGGTTTGAGAGACAGAACATTTTAAAGTTCCCCCCTCCCTCACCTTTCCCTGACGTCGGCATCTATTGTAGAGCAGGAGAATCTGGTCCGGGACCGGTGGAGGCTCTTCAGCAGAGTCACAATAGCGGCTCTGCTGAAGAGCCTCCGCCAGTCCAGGGACCAGATTCTCCTTCGGTCGGCTAGAGCGCTGATGTCAGGGAAAGGGGAGGAGGGGGGAACTTTAAAATGTTCTATCTCTCAAACCATAAAGGTTTGAGAGATAGGAATGGCATTTATGGGTTTATTTTTTTAATTCTCTACAATATTACTTTTTATTTATATATATATATATATATATATATATATATATATATATATATATATATATATATATATAGTATTACTATCCCTTTAAGGGCCGTATGTTCAAAAGAAAAGTGGAGGAGATCTTGTGCAAAACATTTGCACTATAGGGGAGAATGAGAAAACCCACAAATTCCCATTGATTTAAATCGGAATTTTAACCCTTGAATGCTAGAGAGGTCTCTAACGCATATTGAAGCAATGCGTTGGAGACCTCTCTAGCATTAAATGAGTTAAACAATCAATGGACATTTTTCATTCATCCCTTTAGTCCAAATGGTTTGCCCCAGAACTCCTCCATTTTTCTTTTGAAAATCCATCCTTAAAGGGATAGTATTACTTAAAAATTACTATCCCTCATATTGTAGCCCTTAATAAACTGAGTTAAATGACACCAGCGGCATCTCTCAAACCTTTATGGTTTAAGAGATAGCCGCTTTCAAAGTTTCCTCTCCCCTGCTGTCAGCGTTCTGCTGTCAGCAGGGGAATCCGGTCCCGGGACAGGCGGAGGCTCTTAAACAGAGCTGATATCTCATTATGGAAGGAAAAATGATTCATTAAAATAGTCTTCTACGTGTGCTTGTTTACCAAGCACACGTAGAAGACTGTTTCAATGAATCATTTTTCCTTCCATAACGAGATATCGGCTCTGCTGAAGAGCCTCCTCTTGATTCAGAGACCGGATTCCCCTGCTGGCAGCATAACTCTGACAGCAGGGGAGAGGAAACTTTGAAAGCGGCTATCTCTTAACCCATAAAGGTTTGAGAGATGCCGCTGGTGTCATTTAACTCAGTTTATTAAGGGCTACAATATGAGGGTTAGTAATTTTGAAGTAATACTATCCCTTTAATTACTCATGTTGCATGCCTAAAATATTATCTTAAACTTGCATTTAACACATGAATAAGTTGTCCTTGTTGTGTGTATAAGATGATGCACATGCAGTGGCGAGCAGTGGAACTGTCTGTCTAAATAAAGGTTGAACTCAGCACTATATTCTCCCCTGCTCAGTTATGTCCCCTGTGTAAACATATACTCCCCACCACATGGAATTTTCCCATAAACTACAATGTCACACACACAGTTCAGGCATATAGGCTTCAGCACTGTGGTCAGCGGCTGGAGTGGAGCTACGAGTCAGGAAACCTGCTTGGGGGCGCCAGAGAGTCTGCACACATTCAGACATAACATTTTTTTCTGTCACAACCGCTCCGTTTTTTTCACCTGCTTGGTCAGATTTTCGCTCCTGTGTAGTCTTTACACCTCCTTACACCTCCCTTCTTGTCTATTGGATGTCTATTTTATTTAAACTTGCTGCCTTTCTTTCACTTTCCTATTCTATGATCTCATTTCCAAAGTGTTTCCTCTAGCCAGTGTTTGTTCCAGACTGGACTCCAGTTTCATTCAGACTACTCTCTTCCCTCTGACTTGGCACCTCACTTGACTGGTTTTCTGGTATTTGACCCAGTTTCTCCTGATCTCAGCTTCCCCACTTCCATTACCTGTTTGACTCCCCAGCTTGACCTTGGCTTTTTTGACTTCAGATCACTCTCTGTCCCTCACCAGAATTGTGTCCTGAACTCAGTACTGGACCTTTCTCTACTTATCTCTCTCCCTGTTGCTTCTCTTGTCTTATCTTTTTCTTCCCCCTAGTCCCTCACCAGTCTCTTCTCTCCTGTCTTCATCTCTTGTTATTTACCCTAGTTCTTTCTTTACTTTTCAGAGTCTTCTTCCTACCATCGCTCAGTGCTATCCATCTGCACGTTCTCTTGTCCTCAGCTCTCCTACTTTCTTAATGGCATCGCTCCCTTTTGCCTCCTCTGTGTTTCTCTCTAGTCCACTCCACTTCTCCCCATATGATGCTTCTTAAAGTGGCATTGCTCCTTGTCTGCTTCAGTTTCCTCTCAGGTCTGCACTTCTTTTACCCTACGCCGCTTCTTAAGTGGCATCACTTCTAATCTGCTTCTGGATCTCTTTAATCCGCTCTCCTTTTTCACTTTCAGCTTCTTCATGCTGCTTCTTTGTCTTCTCCCATCAATACCTTTTCCATTCATTCTTTCTTTCTTTCTTTCTTTCTTTCTTTCTTTCTTTCTTTCTTTCTTTCTTTCTTTCTTTCTTTCTTTCTTTCTTTCTTTCTCTCTCTCTCTTGTCCAGTTTGGGGTTTAGTTGCTTGCCTAAACCTTCTCAGTTGTACATCCCAACACCTGAACTACCATCCTAATCCTTCCCTGGCTCCAGAGGGGAAAGATAATCTGACTTGCGGTCAGCACCTTTAGCACAATTTAGACTACAGCAAGCCCCGCCATCCAGTCATGCACTCTAGCACCCATTACTAAGGGTCAGGTAGATTGTGACAGTTTCTGAGAACATGCACTTGCCCTCAGGATGATGGCCACCACTCCAAGAGGTCATCAGTACTGAGGGGATTGTTTGAATTATAAAATGGGGAAGGGGACATAGAATTAGTCATTGTTTACATGGAGATTGCCAGCAGGACTCTCATTGGATAGTTTCAGACCCTCTTCCCAGAAATATCCTTATTGGCTAATTCATAACTCCCATGATTGGTCACAGTGTCTCCAGAGGAGACGAGTGAGGGAAACTGAGATGGTAGCCAAAGCAGAGTTCCAGGAGTGTGGGAACATATGCACAAGGGTCCAGGGTGCTGAAAAGTTGTTATTTGGGTATTACAGGGTGAACACAGGCCTTGGCCATGTTTCAAAGCTCCAGGTTTGTTGGACATGACTCTCAGCTCAACATGGATAATTTTCATGCTAAAGTAAAAGAATCCACAACTGGGTCTGGTCCTATCCTGAGCATCCCTCACAGTCCTGTTCAGAGAGCAATTATTTAATGGTGCGCGCATGTGTGCATGTGTACGTACGTGTATATGTGTGCATGCGTGTGTACGTGTAAGTGCATTTGTATGAGTCTGTCTTTCCTTATCAGTGTTCATGTATGTCTCTGTGCAAGTGTCTCTGTGTATGTATGTGCACGCACGTGTGTGTGTGTGCATTTGTGTGTCTGTCTTTC
The DNA here is from genome assembly GCA_037306005.1 of Rhinophrynus dorsalis. Lineage (NCBI taxonomy): Eukaryota > Metazoa > Chordata > Amphibia > Anura > Rhinophrynidae > Rhinophrynus > Rhinophrynus dorsalis. The sequence goes on from CM074728.1 coordinate 84,161,050, forward strand.
TCTGTTTGTCTGGGTTTGTGTGCATCTCTCTGTGATTGTCACTGTGTATATACGTGTGTGTGTCTGTTTCCGTAACTAGTTTGGAGGAAGAAAACTTCATGTGTACTCTTCACTTCCTGGACAGACTGTTACACACTCCTGTAGGAATTATAGAGGAAAGTATGGCAGAAATTGGGGATGATGGGAGTTGTAGTCTCCAACAGCTGGAGGTCCAAGATTGATCACCCCTGTAGTATGGAGCACTAAGGAAAACTGCTTCCCCCAGTGTGCTGAAATACAGCACATACAATAGCTGGCATATTAAGTTCGACCAAGGTGTGGAAACATTTACATAAAAATCTATTAATATTACAATATGTTATTCATTTAAAGGGATAGTAATGTTTCACAAAAACAGCACCTCCAATTAATCTTCATAGTATTTGTGCCATGTAGAGTGTTATTTCAATACTGTCAGAGTTGTAGTTCAAGAGTAATTGAATGATAAAGTATCCCCCTCCCACCCCTTTTACCTAGTGTAAGGCACCTCCCCTCAGATGTAGAATCTGATCTCTTGACTGGACAGCTCACAGCAAGGGACAATCTTCTTACTGCGAGCATAAGGAAAACACTGCCCCCTCTTGACAGGTTTTTCAGGTTATTCCTCATGCTCACTGAAGATCAGGGGAGGGCTGGGAACTTGTGGCCTGGGGGGCAAATTCAATCTACTGGCCCAATACTTCAGTCGCTCCAGCCCATCCCCTTTAGTTACTTTTAATATTGGCATTAATGCTGTTAAGTAAGGCAAACGAGACCATATAGCCTACAGCTGAAATGCAGCTACTCTAGTGATACCATAAAGCTTACAATTTAAGTACAGCGACATGATTGATACCATATATCTTACAAGGGAAATGGGTTATGCTGTTAGTGTAGCTCTATTTGGATTTTAGCTCTGTAGTATCATTTGTGTAGTTGCATTTCAATTGTGAGCTCTGTGGTATCACTAGTGTAGCTCCATTTACAGCAGCAAATGGGAGACTGAGTGAGCCAGTGGCCCACTGGCCCAGACATGTGACCAGCCCAGGGGGCAATTGCTCCTCTGCCCCCCAGGCCAGCCCTCCCCTGCTGAAGGTTGTCCCTCTCTGGGATCCGGCGAGAGGGGGATACTTTATCATTCAATTACTCTTGAACTACAACTCTGACAGCATTGAAATAACACTCTCCATGGCCCAAACACTAGAAGATTAAATGGCGCTGCTTTTATTGTGAAACATTTCTGTTCCTTTAATGGAAGCTTAATTTTACTGATCATTTTGCATTTAAATTTGCCCTAGTGTGCACCTAAAGAACAAATGCTTGTGTCCTCTTCTACAGTAGGTTTATTGTTTATGTAGCATTTTCTGTTCCACTAATTCATTTTTTTAATTGATTGAACGCAAGAGACATCTCTAAAGTATTGCTTTACAATAGCTAACATCCAAGGGGTTAATTATAAAAGTGCCAGCATTCTCACTGCAAATTGATTTCCCAGACCAGTTATGTATTTTGTAACTTAGAAAGCAGGCATATGTGTGATGTCTGGCATGTTAATTTAATGTCTAACACTTTGTTCTGGTTTAAAGTCTTCTAAACTGCACAGACCTGCACAGGGTCATTGTCCTCAATGATTTAAAGGGATAGTAATACTTCATTTTAACTTTATTTTATTTTGTAGGCATTAAAAAAACATGAAGAATGATATAAGTCTTATCTCTGAAACCTTTATGGTTTAAGAGATATTCACAAACAAAGTATCCCCCCCCTGTTCAACCAAATCAGAAGGGAGATGCCCAGGTAGACTGCAGAGAGGGACAATCTTCAATTAAGATAATGGAAAAAGCTGAAAAACTTATCAAGGGGGGAAGGGCTTTCATTGTTTTCATACAAAGAAAATTGTCCCCTTCTGTTATCTGTACTGTCATACAACCAGACTCACATCTGAGAAGAGATTGTTTACACTAGGTAAAAGGGGCGGGGAGGGGAACTTTGCTTGTGAATATCTCATAAACCATAAAGGTTTGAGCGATAAGACTTATATCATTCTTCATGTTTTTTTAGTGCCTACAAAATAAAATAAAGTTAAAACGAAGTGTTACTATCCCTTTAAGTAAATCCCAACTGCCCAAAGCAAATTAAAAACACAACACCCTCCAGTGAAATATCTCAGGAAAGGATATGCAATGTTTTACAACCAAGTGTTAGAAAATAGCTGCAGTGGAATTAATTAATTGTCCAAATGACTTATGTCCATGTAACAGCACCTTGAAAATATGTTTCACTCATATATGAATTGCAGTGCTCATAGTCATAAAAATATTTGCAAATAGGATAAACGTCATTTAAAACTGCCTATGTGTCATGTTAACCAAAATTCCAGCAAATGTATAGATTAGGGACTGTATACTATTACCACCAGGGGTTGACTAAGCCGACTAGAAACTGATTTGCTGTAGGGTGACCACATGTCCCTTGTCCCAGGCAGCCCCTTCTGGCACAATACAAAGTCCCGGAATGAAGACTCCAGAGCACAGAGGGCTAAACACTAGAACGAGAACTGCCCGTCTACTGTAACAGAAAGTGATGTCTCTGCTGGTCTACAAGAAAATGGCTTCCATACAGAACTCTACACATTAGAGAACTGGGCCTTGATCCAGACATCAATCGGGAGCCGCAGTGCATTTGTGTTATAGTGTAATGCTAGTCTAAGGTTTTGGGCTTGATGTACATTTTCTTGCAGCCTACCACAGGCAACTCTTTCTATCACAGCAGTCAATTGGCAGGTCTCTCTCTAGTGCTTAGAAGTCTTTGTTGCCCTCTTCTCTCCGCTGTTTCCCGGAATGGCAGAATTGAAATGTGGTCACCCTAACTGGCTGGGAGGTGCATAAGCACTTCCCAGCTAATTGGAGGCTGACCATTTATTTTGAACTGAGACTGGCATACAATAGCCAGTCTCAGTTCAAAATCCCAACAGTCTGACTTGGGCAATGGCCCGAAAGGTTGCAAGGGAGCCCTGCGTAAGTCAAAAAGCCTTTTGCCGTCAGCGAGCCTAGGTCAGGGCTGTCCAAGTTCAGTCCTCAAGGGCCACCAACAGGCCAGGATGTAAGGATTTCCCTGATTAATCACAGGTGAGTCAGTCACAATGAATGATCCACTGATTAACTCACCTGTGATGAATCAGGGAAATCCTGGCCTGCTGGTGGCCCTTGAGGACTGAACTCGGACAGCCCTGGATTAGGAGATATTCACACTTTTATTTCTGGGGAAAGTGAAAGTAAAAATGTCCTGGTACAGCACATATGACACATCACTGAAAGGGCTTCATTAGCATATGAAATGTCATGGGTACTGCAGAGATACTGCATTTAGCATACATTAGCATATGATAAGAAGCATGAATATCTCCTTTACTGTACTGTTACGGCTGGCAAGCAAAACCAGGAGTCAGACAGTATAGTTAATAGAACCTTTATTATAAGAATAATGACAGTAATGCAATATATAAATATACACACAGTGGGTGATTGAAACGGCGAGTACTGTATCAGGAATAGCAGTCTCCCAATCTCTGTACCATACTGTCTGAGACTAGACCTCAGCCCACTGGAGTCTCGTGGTAAGGTAACGCCCAAGAGATACTGACTCAGCCTGCAGTCAGTAGCTAGGAATCTGCTAGAGCCCCAGGTCAGTAGTAGGAAGGATGTCTGAATAACGGAACCAACAAACTGAGCAAACAGACAGAGCCTTCTAGTAAGCACCAGATTGGATAGTCATACGAGCCAAAGTCATACATGGAGCGGGTAGTCAGCCAGAGCCACAGGTTTGCACCTAGAGTTGCCACCTTTTCTTCAAAAAAAATACCGGCCATGGCATTCCCTCCATAGACTTAAAATTAGACAGAAGCCACTTTTTTACCGGCCTGCCAGTAAAATACTGGCTGGGTGGCAACCCTATTTGCACCAGATAGGATATCCACTGGAGAGATGGAATGCTGGATGTGCAGTGGATAGAGACCCAGGTCAAGACCAGAGTGGGGAGTCAGACAAGCCTAGGTCATACACGGAGCGGGTCGTCAGCCAGAGCCATAGGTTTGTGCCAGAAAGGATATCTGAGCCAAATCAGAATGCCAAGGAGAATAGTCAGACAGAGCCACAGGTCAACACCAGAATGGATGGACAGACAAGCTGGATCATACACAGGAATCAGGAATACTAGAAAATGAACTGCTCAGAACAACAACGTAAGGGTAACTGAGTCAGGACTTAGACTGTCCTTTAAATCCGTCCACAGGAAGTAAGTAGGAGGAGCAGGCTCAGAGGAAGGAAGTAGGTAGGAGGAGACTACAGGAAGCATGGCATAAAACAGAGACCTGCTACACTCTGAAGCCTCTCGCCTGCAGATGACGCGTGGAAAGACGCCAAGCGTCTCTGAATTGGCGGCACTGGAAACAAGGTACTGTGACATGTACAGTTGCTGCTGTTTTGGCTAACATGACACATAGGCAGTTTTTTATGCAGTTTTCAAATATCCAAACTTGAATTAAGGTGAAAGTTCCACTTTAATATACTCTAAAATAGTCTTACATTTCCCTAGCCTAAATACTAGCAAATGGACGATTTTTAAGATCTTTGTTTTTTATTCCTTTGTAATGATGTAATTTACATGCAGTGCCATGCAGAGAGGGGTGTGTGGATACAAAATAAAGCAATAAAGAGACACGAATATACATAATAACTCTCTTACCTTAAAGCGGAACTACCATGCGCAGAAAAGTCACCCTGCAATAATTAGGCAGGTGGCGACTAGCTTCACAGTGACAGGATGCTAGAGAAATCCTTAATCTTCCGAGACTGATGGGCAGGTTTGTGCAGTCTGCGCATCTGCACCGTCAGTTCCTTCTGGTGCCGTTCGGGCCGGTGCAATGTATCTGCAGGGAGACCAGGACTGACAGCGCAGGTGCGCAGAAAAGATGTCTGCGCTGATACCTGGCTTCCGGTCTTGCAAGATTAAAGTGATAGTAATACTTTGTTAAAAGTACCTTTAATTATGTAAATATTAAAAAAATAAATTTATTGCACCCAATACTATCTCTCAAACCTCTATGGTTTGAGAGATATAAGCTTTCAAAGTTCCCCCTTCCCTCCCCATGCACTGACATCAGCTTTCTGTGTTAGAGAAGGAGATTCCGGTCCACAGACTGTCCTGCGGCTCTTCAGCAGAGCTGTAATCACGCTAGTTAGATAGAAATACTTCATTTGAATGGTCTACATCATGTGCTAGGTAGGAGCCCATGATACAGAAGTTAGGTGTATCTATACAATTACTTTTTATAACAGAAGTACTTACCTAGGTAGATGTCCATCATACAGCAGACAGGTATATCTATATAATTACTGTGTGTAACAGAAGGACTTTCCTAGGTAGGAGTCCATCATACAGCAGACAGGTGTATCTATATAATTACTGTGTGTAACAGAAGCACTTACCTAGGTAGGAGTCCATCATACAGAAGTCAGTGTACCTATATTATTACTGTGCGTAACAGAAGGACTTACCTAGGTAGGAGTCCATCATGCAGCAGTCAGGTGTATCTATATAATTACTGTGTGTAACAGAAGCACTTACCTAGGTAGGAGTCCATCATACAGAAGTCAGTGTACCTATATTATTACTGTGCGTAACAGAGGGACTTACCTAGGTAGGAGTCCATCATGCAGCAGTCAGGTGTATCTATATAATTACTGTGTGTAACAGAAGCACTTACCTAGGTAGGAGTCCATCATACAGAAGTCAGTGTATCTATATTATTACTGTGTGTAACAGAAGGACTTACCTAGGTAGGAGTCCTTCATACAGAAGTCAGGTGTATCTATATTATTACTGTGTGTAACAGAAGGACTTACCTAGGTAGGAGTCCATCATACAGCAGTCAGGTGTATCTATATTATTACTGTGTGTAACAGAAGGACTTACCTAGGTAGGAGTCCATCATACAGAAGTCAGGTGTATCTATATAATTACTGTGTGGGTAACAGAAGGAGTTACCTAGGTAGGTGTTCATCACACAGCAGTCAGGTATATCTATATAATTACTGTGTGTAACAGAAGCACTTACCTAGGTAGGAGTCCATCATACAGCAGTCAGGTGTATCTATACAATTACTGTGTGTAACAGAAGCACTTACCTAGGTATGAGTCCATCATACAGCAGTCAGGTGTATCTATATAATTACTGTGTGTAACAGAAGCACTTACCTAGGTAGGAGTCCATCATACAGCAGTCAGTGTATCTATATAATTACTGTGTGTAACAGAAGGACTTACCTAGGTAGGAGTCCATCATACAGCAGTCAGGGGTATCTATATAATTACTGTGTGTGTAACAGAAGGACTTACCTAGGTAGGTGTCCATCACACAGCAGTCAGGTATATCCATGTAATTACTGTTTATAACAGAAGCACTTACCTAGGTAGGAGTCTATCATACAGCAGTCAGGTATATCTACTGTGACAGAAGGCCTTACTTAGGTAGGTATCAGTGTTCCCTCTAAGATCAGCACTGGAACAGTTAAAGAGGACTATTAATGCAAGGGAAGCACTGGATTTACACATGCACCATGAAGCCTGTCCCAATTTTAATTACACCTTTAACTCTCTCAGAGCTGGTTGCTCACCGCAGAAGGAACACTGGTAAGTGACCATCACACAGCAGTCAGCTATAGTTATTTATATTTAGAAAGTGGATTATTGGAAGAATACATTGAGATTTTCCTCATTTTCAAGAAAGCCCTAGAAACCTCTTTTCATACAAAGTTACACATTTATACACAAATAGAAACAAGAAAAATAACCCATTATCTTTGAAAGGCAGTTACATGTTGCTTCTAAAGAAGCTGTTATTTTTAGGAATTTTAAACTGATTATTCCAGATTTTTGGAGCTCTGAATAAGGCAGATTAACAAAATTATTTCTTGTAGTGTGGGATGCTCTGTGAGTTGTTAGCAGTGAAGCAGAGGTTATAGTTAGTATGGAGAATTGGAGTGAGCAAACTGCTCATATTGTCTGGGATTACTATTGAAATGTCGCCCTCTATTTAGCAACCATGGAAATGTCGAGATCATAATGTCGCCTGCATCAAAAGGGCGACATCAGAATGTCGACCGCATCAAAAGGGCGACATTCTGATGGCGCACACTTAAGGGTCAACCTGCTCCTTCGCTGTGTAAAAGTGCATTGTAAGCTAGCTGTGTAATGGTGTGTAGTTTGAGAGGCCAATCAGTATTGACATTAAGTATCTCAATGCCGTGTAGTCTGATATCCCTCACGGTATAAAACTGCATTCTAAGCTAGCTGTTTAGTTAGTAGAGATCTCTAGCCTGTTTCAGTACGTGTCTCTTCTGACTAAACAGCTAGCTTACAATGTGGTTTTATACCGCGAGGGATATCAGACTACACGGCATTGAGATACTTAGTGTCAATACTGATTGGCCTCTCAAACACAGCTTAGCTTACAATGTGCTTTTACACAGTGAAGGAGCAGGTCAACCCTTAAGCGTGCGACATCAGAATGATGACCTTTTGATGCAGGCGACATTCTGATGTCGCCCTTTTGATGCAGGCGACATAATGATCTCTCCGTTTTCATGGTCTCTAGATAGAGGGCAATATTTCAGTAGGATACCACAGTCTGGTAGCTTTTCAGAGAAGTGGTTATAAACTAGGCAGGAAAGGTGAAGGGTTACTTTGATTGGGAGGAAACCCTTTCAGCAATAAATACCTAAAGCATTCTCTTTGATAAGTGTAATTGAAACCAGTTTAGGGAATGATTACCTATGTCTAATTTTTTTAGCTTATTTTTTAGAATATTATGGTCTACTGCATCAAAGGCCTTTGCAAAATCTAGGAAAATAGTTCAGGTAATCTTATCATGTTCCATGTCACTCTGTATATCATTGCATACTTTTAGGAGGGCAGTGACTGTTGAGTGATTTGGCCGAAAGGCAGATTGATGCAGCATAAAAAAGTTGGACAGTTGGTAATACTTGCATAGTTGAGCATGGACACATTTTTCCAGGACTTTAGATAATGCAGGGTGTAAATTTATTGGTCTGTGGTTTGATATCATTACATTACCCATTTGGAGCTGGCTGGGTCTGGCACAAGTGGGGTAACTGGTTTAAAGGCACTTTAAAATGTGGTTAATGGCTTTGTTTAGGCATGAGCCAGTTTTCAGTTTTGGCCATGCAAGGGAAGATGTTCATTAAGTGGGGAATATGGTTTAAAGGGATAGTAATACTTAAAATGTAAAAAAAATATGCTGTAGGGTTTATCCCCCTGAGTAAAACAAGAGTACTCCCACTGCTGAAAGGTGTTTCATTCAAAAGTTATTAATTTTCAGAGTTTAATTTTTTAGGTGCAATATCACAGTGGCCTGAAATTGTACAGTGGCGCTGTTGCTACACGATCCTATGGACAGCTCTGGTCCCGGGACCATAAATCTCCATAGGATGGTATAGCAACAGCGCCACTGTACAATTTCAAGCCACTGTGATATTGCACCTAAAAAATTCAACTTTGGAAATTAATAACTTTTGAATGAAACAGCTTTCAGCAGTGGGAGTACTCTTGTTTTACTCAGGGGGATAAACCCTACAACATATTTTTTTTTACATTTTAAGTATTACTATCCCTTTAAAAGGGGTTAAGTGTTATTGTTATTAACAGCTACATCATGAAGGTTCTGGTTAGTTGGACGGTTCCTCTCAGTATCATCACCTGCCCGCAGAATTTCAAGGACAGAACATTTACCTCTTCATTCCAACATTATTCCGGAATTATAGGTGACATCTATTCATTATTATCTATGATGTCTATAAGGTACCTATAGCACTGATGGACTTGTTTTGATATAGAGAATTACTTAATTAAGGCATTCATTTCTGTTTTATATTATTGTGTAATGATACATTTTGTGGTTTTATATTAGAGGTACTCGTGCATTCCTTTTGTTTGGGTTTTTTCTTTAAGACACCATAATATTCATGTGCAATAAAGCGACCTGAATATCCATTGTATGAACCAGGAAACCTTCTTATCCATGACTCCTTGAGAAGCACAGAGGACTGGGGATGGTAGCATCTAAATGGTGCTATTCACATCATAATGTGAGGGAGCTTAATGGGATAGTAATGTATGTCATAAAATAGCTCTCCGAGTCTTCTCTATTGTAAAACTAACACATTGCACTATATTTAATCACTTACTTTTATGTAGTTCCAAAGATATTACATGTAAAAAGATCCCCCTCCGTCCCCTTCTAGACACATCACACTTCCGCTAACGGTGGTCCAGATGGAGAGCGTTGAGGGACAAACTTCAGTACGCAAAGGAAAATTCTGCCCTCTTTCGTCAACTGGGCAGGGTTTTCCTTATACTTACTGAAGTTTGTCCCTCGATGCATCCGTCCAATACCAGGACCAGATTGCAGCCCTAAGGGGAGGTGGTCAGAGGGGATCTTTTTACATGTGATATCTTTGGAACTACATAAAAGCAAGTGATTAAACATAGCGCAATGTGTAAGTTTTATAATAGAGAAGACTCAGAGACCTACCTTATGGCAGACATTACAATCTCTTTAATAGGGGTAACATAACTGGAGCTTTAAGAGGCAGGTTTGCACTTAAATGGGCGTGGAAGTAGGAGGAATAGGTGGGAATGTGAGTGGAATAGGTGGGAATGTGAGCTCACAAAGCTAGAAAATCAGCCGCTGTAGCCAGAGACCTGGTAACTCATTCTACAGTCTCCAGGGCAGATTCAGAGAGTTTCCAGGTCTGTGTACGAACTGCAGCAAGGAATCAGAGGATTCTCCAGAAATCCCCAAATTAAAAAAACAAAAAAAAAAACAGAAGACAAACTTACACAACTTCATGAATTTGATATTGTGTAAAGCATGCATTACTGTTCATAACACCCACTTTCTTCAACTGGAGGCTATGGTTGTATAGTTTAGCCTAGATATGTTAAAGGGATAGTAATGTTTCACATAACCAGCATCTCCAATTAATAGTCATAGTATATGGCCCATGGAGAATGCTATTTCAATACTTCAGAGTTGTTGTTCAAGAGTAATTGGATGGAAGTACATTTCAAAACAGTACAAATGTCAGGACAAGAGGCCATAGTCTAAAACTAGAGGGACACAGGTTCAGATGTAATGTAAGAAAGTTTTACTTCACTGAGAGGGTAGTAGATAAGTGGAATAGCCTACCAGCAGAAGTTAATACAGTAACAGAATTTAAGCATGCATGTGATAGACATAAAGCTCTCCTTAACATAAGAAAAGACCAAGGACCAAAAAAAGGTTTGCGGTTTGTAAAGTAGGAAAATGGGCAGACTAGATGGGCCGAATGGTTCTTATCTGTCATCAGATTCTATGTTTCTATGATAAATTATCCCTCTCTTGCCCCTATTACCCAGTGTAAGGCACCTCCTCTCAGATGTGGAATCTGGTCTCTTGACCAGACAGGTAAGGGACAATCTTCTTACTGTGAGGGTAAGGAAAACCCTGTCCCCTTGACAGGTTTTTCAGGTTTTTCCTTATGCTCACTGAAGTCTCTCTATGCGATCCATCCGGACAGTCTTGCTGCTCTGAGGTGAGGAGGCTTACACTAGGTAAAAGGGGTGGGAGAGGGATACTTTATCATTCAATTACTCTTGAACTACAACTCTGACAGTATTGAAATAACACTCTCCATAGACCAAATACTATGAAGATTAATTGGAGCTGCTTCTATTGTGAAACATTATTATCCCTTTAAGCTTGCCTGCCAGGCCAACCCAGTTAAGGCAAGTCGTATCTAATAAATCTTATCAAATCATGTGGCTTATAAACTACTTCATATTAGAAGCTATAGGAATTTATAGGCCTGCACTGACCTGTCGTTATAGGGGAACACCTGCAACAAGTAGGCTAGGACTCCACAACCTGGGATATTTCCACCTGCTTAAAACAGAGTCCGTTCTTACAGAGGCCTGACCTGCCCACTTCTATTAATCCTATGAGTGCCAGAGGGGTACGCAACATATTGCTGTGCAATTTGCTTCATACCTCGCTGGCACTCAAAGGGTTAATACAACTTTCCAATATGCACTGAAGTTTATAAGGCATGAGTTAGTGTTTCTAATATAAAGCAGCTTGTTAGCTGTATGACATCCCTTTAACACCAGACAGAAGTGCATACAAAATCCTTTATGTTTGTTTTTGTGTTACTATAACATACATAAGCAACGGGTTCATTTGGTCAGAAACTCGTATTACACAAGCCTGGCATACACATGTGATCCAGCCATGCTGCTTGCCATTATGACTTAAACAGTCCAAGCATTATGTGTTAGGTTAATATTGTATAAATAAACTCTTATTTCTGTCTCTGAATGGCGCATTTACTGCAAGATAAAAGGTGATTTATAGCTGGGATAAGCAAAGAAAGGAAGAAAGCTTGTTTTGTTAGTTCTCCTTCAAATCCTTGGTGAAAATACTAACACCCAGGGCAGGATTTCCCAATAGGCAGAGTAAGCAACTACTGAAATTTCCATATATTGAGGGGAAGAGCTTGAGATGTGCTGGTCACACCCACATTTTGAATTGTGGGTGTGGCCAGATAAATCTCAGTGTCCCTGCAACAGTTTTATATACTCCTTTACAGACTAGAATTTAACCCTTTGCATACTAATGAGATATCTAATGCATTGCGGAGCAATGTGATTGGGATCTCTCTAGCAACCATGGGGCTAAAACTTTTTTTGTTCTTGTTTGTTACAGGCCAAGGGTGGTTTCTTTTTAGGAAACAGTGGATTGGACAGGATGGGGTCATGTGAGGAGTGGGGGTGTGGCCATTGCCAGAGCTAACGGCACCTGGAATGTAAAATGTAAATCTGGCCCTCCTAGCACCTCCTAGTAATAACCCCCCCACACACACTCACCTTACTATATCCAGAAAAGAACATACTAATTGCCCAGAGTGCCTTTGTTCAAGAGATAACATCTGGATATCATGCCCACCTGCAAACCTGGGAACTTTGTATTCTGGAGTCACCGGAAGGGATAAAAAAATGATGGGATTCTTGTAAAAAAAAAAAGGGGTGGGGCTTACTCATGGGTGGGATCAGGGCTTAGTGGGAGTGCAAAAAAATGGGCAGGAAGTGGAAGGAACAGGCTGGGAAGGAGGAGAAAGTGGATGTGAAGTGGGAGGAACAGGCTGGGAATGAGGAGAAGTGGGTGGGAAGTGGGAGGAACAGGCTGGGAATGAGGAGAAGTGGGTGGGAAGTGGGAGGAACAGGGTGGGAAGGAGGAGAAGTGGGTGGGAAGTGGGAGGAACAGGGTGGGAAGGAGGAGAAGTGGGCAGTTTTTCTCTGGAAACTCTCCACGCCCAGAGAATCAGCCACTGTTCCTGGGGAGACACGGTAATCAGCTACAAAAAAACAGAGTCTCCAGGGCAGATGTATGTATCTTTATTTATATAGCCCCATACATGTACACAGCACTTTACAGAAGTTGTAATAGTACAATAAAAAAATACAGAACTGGGTTAAGACCATTAGTCTAAAGTGCGATCATTGCATTATTTGTGGGGGAAAGTGCAGCAAAGGGAAAGGAACTCTAAAGGACCTAAGAATCTAATTGGAATTCATGATGACACAGAGACAGTAGGAGGAGGATCGTAATTGCGAATACAAGGAATAGTGAAGGAAGTGCAGAAGGATTCTGATGTGACTATCGGTGTGCACACGGAGGATATTGTTACTGAGATGTCTCCTTGAGCAGGTGGGTTTTGAGGAGATGATTGAAAGTGATGAGTGTGGATGACTGACTATAAGCAGCCTGAAGACTTAACTGTACTTTAAGGGTAGTACAGCTGGTAGTAGGCTGCTGTAAATAATATGTAAATTGAAGGAAGAAGCCAGTGAGCCCAGCAAAACGAATAAAAGCCCAGAGAAGGTGTAAAAAAAGAGCAAAATCGAGGTACCGAGAATGGGACAAAAGAAGGGATGAGTCAGGAACAAGCAAAAGGTCAGGGCCCGCAGCAGAGGCTCGAAAACGTAATGGAGAGCTGAAGGTCGGTGGCTGGATGAGAAGGTACAACACGTCAGGACAAAAACTGCAGTCAGATCTGGCAGCAATAGGGCAGCAACGAAGAACATGAGCCAGGGTCAAAAACCAAAAAAGGCAAGAAGAGAATAAGCAATAACTGCAGACAAGGCAAGGAAACAGACTCTAATACCAGAGCACTCGAGGTCTGCGCAGCTGGGAGTCTTGTAGGCCTCGAGTGCATCTGACGTCATGACATGGAAATGGCCGCGATCTTCCGAACGTGCCTGCGAGAAGTGGCAGCCGTCCGAGGTGAGGGCAGCAGACATAACATTGACGAATACCGATAGGGAAGGTATGCCAAAGTCGAGGGGGCAGCCAGTGGAAAAGACTGTAGCCGAGAGAGATCTTGATCTTTTAGCAGAGCCGGAGATTTCCCAGCTATGCCCACCCAGCACTGACCACATGAAGAGTAGCCTGCTCAGGAACAATGCTACAGAGTCCAAATAAAATAGAATGAACCATTTTATTTAAAAACCAACAGAAACAAGCAGTAGCATTGACACGTTTCAAGACTAACAGGTCTGTTGCCACATAGACACTATGGTACAGTTGATTTCCCCCACAGCATCTGCCAAACATGAGTTCAAGTAACAAACTGAAGATTCATTACTGCCAGCTCACTGTGAATTATGACTGCTAATGGAAAGATTGTTTCTACTCTACGGATTACCATAGGCATTAAACGCCTCCATTCTATATTAGACATGCATGAATAATAGAGAAGCTCACGCTGCACATGACTAAGCCTTTATGCTGGCACCCTGGGCACAGACAAGGGCAGTGGAGTGCTTACATTCCTCACTGGAGCCATCATTTATTTGGGGACCTCTACAGATTAATTCACTGATAATGGAACTGCTGCCTGGACGTTCTTTTATTACTTCCCATTGTAACCATTCAATGCAATAATAGGACTCGCCGTTCTAATTGAAATGTTCCATTTAAGGGCTTAATTAACGGGGAAGTCATGATAAGAAGGAGCTGACTGTTCCTTAGGCAGATCATAAATTAACATTTTGAATGCCAAGGGTCTGTGTAATGTGGAATAATCCCTTAGACTGACCCCTGGCATCCGAAAGGTTAAAGCGTTTGTCAGTACAAACTGTAATTAAAAAAATATCCTAATTATGTGAAATATTAGAATCTAAATAAGTCCCCAATACAGGGCGGGATTTCCCAAAAGGCAGAGTAGGCAATTACCTAGGCCACATTTTGAGGGGCGGTGCCTCAGCTATGCTGGACACACCCACATTCTGAAATGAGGGTGTGACCAGAGTAATCTCAGTGTCCCTGCACCAGATTTATACTCCTTTAGGGGGCTATTATTTAACCCCTTATATGCCAGAAAGACCGTCAGTACATTGGTTAAAGATTTTTTCATTCTTACTTGTTATAGGCCAATGGTATTTTCTGTGCCAGGAAACAGTGGATGGGACTGGGGGCGGAATCTTGTGAAGAATAGGGTGTAATCATGGGTGGAGCTAAGGTCACCTAGAGTAACTTGTCTATGGGCGCCTGGGATGTAAATCCATCCCTGCTCCAATGCATTCTTCCATCTTAAATAGTGTAGTCTCCAATACAGTGCATCACCTTAAACAGAGAAACATAGTTTTTTTTATACCTGTGTCATTTTGCTTAAAATGTTAGTAATGTCCAAGTAAAAAATATAATTGTGTAGAGCTTAAAAAGTTGAATTGAATGCAAAAAAACATCTCTCTCAAACCTCTATGGTTTGAGAGATATCTGCATTCAAAGTTTGATGTTTCTTGCTCTCAGCTGTAAAGCTGTCAGCAGGAGATCCATGTCGGCCGACACAGAGGCTCTGCAGCAGATCCGCAATTGCGTTATTTAAAACAAATTACTTCATTGGAATGGTCTAAAAAGTGTGCCTGGTTTGCAACCACACTTTTTAGACCATTCTATGAAGACATTTGTTTTAAATAAAACGATTGCGGCTCTGCTGCAGAGCCTCCGTGTCGGCCGACATGGATCTCCTGCTGACAGCTTTACAGCTGACAGCAGGATACATCAAACTTTGAATGCATGTATCTCTCAAACTATAGCATTTCTTTGCATTCAATTCAACTTTTTAAGCGCTACACAATGCAACATATTTTTACTGAATTGCGCCAGTTCCTCTCGGTACATCAGAATCACCTGAATATTAAATATTGTAAAATATTTTCCCTTTGTTCTTCTTCTTTCCAACACTGTAGATTGCAAAGAGAGGGGACGCGGATATTTGTTGTAGCCCAGAACAATTATCGAGGTCTTGTATAATGTTAAGGAAACAAATTGGCTTTACCAATAAAACATCTGGCCCCTGTTAAACACAATTACAAACAGAGTTCTCCAGCCTTATAAATACGTTTTTATGGGCCTCTCGCTCACTGTTGGGTTGTCATCAGGTGGCCTCTTTTTAACAAGACATAGGATTTAATGTACGAGACACCAGAACATGTAAAAGGCATAAGAAAAAAACACACACAAGTACTTGGTGGATAAGAGCAGGCCATCGCTTTATTAAAGCAGAACTACCACCCAATAAGAACATTGCCCCACATAATTGCCCCTCTGGCGACTAGCTGCTCAGTAGCGCTAGTCACTAGAATTATTACCTGATTACAGAGAATTCGCTATTCTTTCTGGACTGACAGCAGGACAGAGCGCAGTCATCTTGCCATAGTGACGTCTGTGCATCTGTGCTGTCAGTCCCTGCCAGGTCTAGGAGGCGTTGCTAGGAGCTGGCCGGCTCCTAAAGGGACTGACAGAGCAGTAATCACTCAATTACTCTTGAACTACAACTCTGACAGTATTGAAATATCACACTCCATGGCCCAAATACTATGATTATTTGTAGCTGCTGTTTTTGTGAAACCTTACTATCACGTCAACTCTTTGAGTGCAAAGCAATGTGTTGTATACCTCTCTAGCACTCAAAAGGTTAATAGCTACTTTGAGGAAAATGAGGGATATCATTTTAAGGTATGTGCAGATTTTACTGTTCTGTCTTGAACTCCTCCCTTTTATTCTCCATTTTTTACATAGTTTTCCAGCTAAGGAAGGGTTTATAACGTTTCTACCTCCTTTTGTGTTTTTAGGTCGGGGAGCTCCAACCTATCCTCAGGCTCACCCAACACGGCAGGTGTTCAGGATCTCATCCTCATGTCAACACAGGTGAATCAGTTAGTGGCTCAGTCATTCTAAAGAGTTTGTTTGAGTTAATGACATTTGCTTGTGTTTAATTGATGATATCCTGAAACGATGAACTTTTGGGGAAGTAGGGGGCTTGCAAAAAATTCTGAACACCCCTGATCAGGTGAATAATACTTCAAGGAACACTAACTCGCCCAAATAAGAAACACTCACTTACCCTGGACAGGAAATCCTGAAGTTCTCTATGAATCATTTCTGTGTGGATTGATTATTTAATTAGCACTGGATATAAAGTACTCTCCTGATCAGGATCAAGGAGGTAGAGGAGGGGAGGCATGTCCAGGGGTAGGGTAGGTAGATGTCTAATTTAGGAAATATTCACACTTTTTTCTAGGGAAAGTGAAAGAGAAAATCTCCTGGCACTGCTCACAGCTTCAATAGCATATGCAGTGTTACTGAAACCTTCATTAGAATATGAAACATCACTGGTACTGCAATTAGCATGCATTAGCATATGGTAACAAGTGTGAATATCTCCTTAATTGTACATTTGCTGGACTTTTGGTTAACATGACACATAGGCAGTTTTTAATGCTGTTTTCAAATATGCAAACTTGGAAATGCTTTGCTCACTCCTCTGGTGCTGAAAGGGTTTACCCCTTGGATGACAGCAGTATTGTCTGCACCATCCAATTTGTTAACAATTTGCAAATATCATAATGGCTACCCCATTACTGCCAGCTCTGCTGAGTTAGCTTAAATATCCTAGGCCTGTACATATGCTTATGTACATTCACTTTGGAGCACAACGGTGTACACAACTCCATCAACAGAAAGGTTTTTTGGAAGGCCAACCAGCCCTAAAGCATGTCCTGGGCACTGTGGCTTCTTAGCAGAAGAAGAGAAACAAGGCTCAGTTAAAGCGGAACTAACACTGCTAAGAAACTTTGTTTGTAATAATGCCCTATCTGGCGACTAGCTGTTTAGTAGTGCTAGTAGCCAGAATTATTACCTCTTCATGGAGAGATATGCAGTCATCCTCAGCTGACAGGCAGGACGGAGTGCAGACATCTTGCCCTAGTGATGTCCGCACGCCTGTGCTGTCAGTCCCAGACGGCTGTAGAAGGCGTTACTAGGAGCCATTCGGCTCCGGAAGAGACTGACAGAGCAGGAGCACGGACGTCACTAGGGCAAGATGTCCTCGCTCCGTCCTGCCTGTCAACCGAGGATGACTGCATATTTCTCCATAAAGAGGTAATAATTCTGGCGACTAGCGCTACTAAGCAGCTAGTCGTCAGATAGGGAATTATTACAAACAAAGTTTCTTAGCGGTGTTAGATCCGATTTAAGCTGCCTGCTCCTGAATCTCCCATATACTCAGCCACTGCCTCCCCTTAACCCAAGTGGCAGAAAGGATGATTTAGGTCTTGTGTAGTATAGGACATAGGCCTTGGAGGTATACAGCAGTGGATTTACTAGTCATTGGAGAGCCCTGGGTCAAAATATTTTTGGGGGCCTCAACACAACACAACAAATATTCTCCAAGGAGCATAACTAGTATCTACTGGACCCTGGTTCCAATTAACCCCCTGGATTCTGGGCCCCAGTACAACAACACTGTCTGCACCCACCTCAAGATCCAAAAATTGGCTTCTACACGCATTTTAGAGCAGAATCGCATTTGAATATTCAACTGCCAGTGCATTAAGGTACATAGAACAGCAATGCGGTCTGTGTTCAATCAGGGCAATGCCTAATTTTAGTTCTGTATATATGACCGCAAAAAGGGAAGCGCAGTTAGTATTATACAATAATGGGCAGGGTAGAAGAATACTAAGTATGAGTTAGTCAGGTGTTGAGCCTTCAACTATTGGAGATTACAGATCTCATTTTTCCTAATGAGCATTTGGCCAGGAAGGGATGATGGGAGTTGTAGTCCCCAAGAGCTAGAGGTCGAACAACTGACTACTCCTATTCTAAGTGATCAGCACAAAAATGAAAATCCATACAATCTGTTCTTTCATGTACATGAATACATCTCTATGTGTGGAATGAAAATCTTTCTGAGAATTCTGAAAAGGACATGGATTAGCAATTGTAGGTCTTATCAACATTTCTGTATAATTCCCCATGTGATTATATTGGAATTTTGTATTAGGTGCAGCCTTTGAAAATGCCACATTAAGAAAAAAATTACACCATATCGGAGTTGGTGGTAGAAAGGACAAGCCACATTTAAAGTAGAACTAACACCTTCTAATAATAACCCCACTTACCTTACTATGCCCAGAAAATCAAAACCATTTGAATGCCAGAGGTGTACGCAATGCATTGCTTTACAATATATTGTGTATCCCTCTGACACTCAAAGGGTTAATGGTTATTCTGTTGCATTAGATGTGTGAGGTGAGTCACTGAAACAGTTCTCCATAGAATTTAATTGAAACTGCAGAGTTACTTCCTGTCAGTTGTGGTAGGAATGCCCTTGTTTTACTCAATAGAAAGAGCCCTATAATATATGTTTTTAAAGAAACAAAGTGGTCTTTCAACCTCTTAAATGTAGAAAGGTCTACAGTGCATTGCTTGACAATGTGCATACCTGGGAACTTTGCTTTGGTGCCACTTGGTGAGATTAATGATGCAATTTGCATCAGAAAAGGGGTGGGGATTACTCATGAGTAGGGGCGGAGCTTCAGAAAAATATTTTTTAAATGGAGGAATAGGCTGGGTAAGGAGGAGAAGTGGACGGGGAGTGGGAGGAACACAGTGGAAAGACATGGAAGTGGGTGTTGTTTTATTAAAAACTCCCCACATCTAGAGAATCAGCCCCTGCCCTGGAGATCAGTCATTAGAAACCAAAACCAGAGTCTCTGGGTCAAACCCGGAGAGTTTCTCAGTTATGCCAATGTGTTGGAGGCCTTGCTAATAGCTTGCTAATAGCCCCATTTAAATAAATTACAATTTGGACCATTTTAATTTGGCCCTTTCTGTGCAATTGGTTACATTCAGACATGCAACTCTTAACCCTTTGAGTGCCAGAGGGGTACGCAACGCATTGCTTCACAATGCGTTGCGTACCCCTTTAGCAATCAAAGGGTTAAGCTTACTGCACAAGGCCTTAAAGGGATAGTAATACTTCGTTTTATCTTTATTTTATTTTGTAGGCATTAAAAAAATATGAAGAATGATATAAGTCTTATTTCTCAAACCTTTATGGTTTATGAGATATTCACAAGCAAAGTTTCCCCTCCCGCCTCTTTTACCTAGTGTAAACCATCTCTTCTCAGATGTGGAATGCAGTCCATAGACAAGACAGATAACAGAAGGGGACAATCTTCTTCCTATGAGAACAATGAAAACCCTGCCCTCCCTTGACAAGTTTTTCAGTTTTTCCATTATCTTAATTGAAGATTGTCCCTCTCTGCAGTCTACCTGGGCACCTCCCTTCTGCTCTGGCTGAGCAGTGTTACATCAGTAAAAGGGGCGGGAGGGGGACACTTTGTCATTGAATTACTCTTGAACTACAACTGTGACAGAATTGAAATAACACTCTCCAAAGTCCAAATACGATGATGATTAATTAGAGCTGCTTTTATTATGAAACATTACTATCCCTTTAAGTGACTCATATTTTTACCCCACCAATAACTCCTGGCAGGTTTTACAGAACAAGATAACCGGGCTGTGTTATTTCCTATGACACGTTGCAGCTACATCCACATAGTTTTATTTCTCATTTCTCCACAGTACTGCTGGGAACTGTCTTTTCTCAGCCACACCACTAAACCAGCAATCACAGTTTCTACACAGTTTCTTCACAATTAAATAAAACCATAACCTCAGCTTTTATTATTTGTATTTATCAAGTGATAAGAAAATTCTCCAGCCCACAAAAACAATGTGAAACATGTGTTCCAGCTATCTGGTGCTAGACCTGAGAATCCAGATTTGGAAGGTCCAGTCTGGGTTCTAGGTGCAGCCGGTTTGCTTCAGGATTTTGCCATTTCTTAGAACAACCAGCCTCAGTTTTAGAGATTTGTGCTTTACATGGGATTGGGGCATTTTCTGTCCTGCAAGAGGTTGTTGATTTTCTATTGTGTACTGGGCTGGGTTATCAGGGGAGGGCTGGCCTGGGGGCAATTGCCCCCTGGGCCGGTCATAAGTCTGGGCCAGTGGGCCATTGACCCACTCAATTTCCCTCTTGCTGCTGTAAATGGAGAAAACAGGGTTTACGGATCTAAAATAGTTGTGCAGCTCCATTTCATTTGTAATCTTGTGATATCACTAATGTACCAACAGTTCAATTATAAGCTCTGTAGTATCACTTGCCTTACTTCATAAAATTAATTCTGGCTAAAACATTAACAAAAGGGGGTGATCTGGGATATTGGGCTGGAGCGATAGTAGAAATGGGCTGATTGATTTACTTGCCCCCAGGCCAAATGTTGCCACTCCTCCCCTGTGGGTTATGAATGATTTGCTCGGGGTTGTGTCAGTGATTTTATCAACTGTAATTTACTTATTTACTTCCTTTATTAAAGGGGAACTATCACTGTTATAGAAGTGCTCCCAATACATTTTTACTATAGCGGTAAGCATTGAAATCCTTTTATAATCTTTATTAAAGGGATAGTAATACTTCATTTTAACTTCATTTTATTTTTTAGGCATTAAAAAACATGAAGAATGATATAAGTCTTATCTATCAAACCTTTATGGTTTGAGAGAAATTCACAAGCAAAGTTTCCCCTCCTGTCCCTTTTACCTAGTGTAAGCCATCTCTTCTCAGATGGGGAATGCAGTCCATAGGCCAGACAGATAACAGCAGGGGACAATCTTCTTTATATGAGAACAATGAAAGCCCTGCCCCACTTTACAAGTTTTTCAGGTTTTTCCCTTATCTTAACTGAAGATTGTCCTTCTCTGCAGTCTACCTGGGCACCTCCCTTCTGCTCTGGCTGAACAGTGTTACATCAGTAAAAGGGGCGGGAGGGGGACACTTTATCATTGAATTACTCTGGAACTACAACTCTGACAGAATTGAAATAACACTCTCCAAAGTCCAAATACTATGATGATTAATTAGAGCTGCTTTTATTATGAAACATTACTATCCCTTTAAGTGAAGTTTTAAGAAGAATAAGAATCAGCTTCTACTCGATACCAGGATCTGTGTTATACTATTTAACAGATTTGTTTATCCCAAAACTCTCTCCCCCATCTGTCTCTTCAGAGAAACCACAATAAGATGCTAAACTAAACAACACTTCTATTTTTATTTTATTTATTTTGTATTTGTATAGTTTGCAGAGAGAAGGGGAAATTGTGTTCTGTAATGTAGGGGGCAAGTGTTTTGGCTAGGGAAGGAGAAGAAAGGGTGTTGGATAATGACTGAGGCTGGAAGCTGGAGACAGAATAAGTGAAAAGTTTGGTGGGACGGAAGGACGAGACAGTAGAAGACTTTTAACATGATTTAGCATAGTTAGAGTATGCAAACAGATGTTGGAAATGTTGCAGACTTGCTTCTTCATTTTCTAGTGTCCATTGTACATTTTCACATTCCCCAGGGTTTTGCTGCCTAAAGTTGTTCCTGGAAGGAACCCTTTATGAGGTGGGTTCTGTTTATTTTCCATTTTTTCCCAGTCAATACTACTGAAAAATGAATTAACTTTGATGTCACAAAATCCAAAATCTGTATCCCCTGCAGTTCTCTTCCAGGCACTCTTCTCCAACAGTTCATTAAAGAGCAGTGATACTACAGGAGGCAGGAAATGTGGAATTCTTGCTGGTTCCTCCACCATGGCTATCCTAAGATGGTCAATGTCTGTCACACATGGTTTATATGCAAATGGATGTCCTACTGTTGCAAGCAGACATAGGACGATACCAAGCAACCACCATTCAATGCTGAAATCATATCCTTTTCCTTTAAAGATTTCAGAGGCAGCATAGACTGGGATCCCATGTTGTGTCTGTATCCATCTATATGGTCCAACACATTCCTTGCACAGGCCATAGTCTGTTACCTTAATTTGACTCTCACAGTCTAAGAGGATGTTGGCAAGATACCAATCATTATCAATTATGTATTTTTTCATGAAGGAAATGAATGCTGATGGACAATTCTGCTCCACAGGACCTGACATGGTCCACAGGCAGCCTCCTACGCATCTGCTTATTTAAAGGGATAGTAATACTTCGTTTTATCTTTATTTTATTTTGTAGGCACTAAAAAATACATGAAGAATGATATAAGTCTTATCTCTCAAACCTTTATGGTTTCAGAGATATTCACAAGCAAAGTATCCCCCCCTGTTCAGCCAGATCAGAAGGGAGGTGCCCAGGTAGACTGCAGAGAGGGACAATCTTCAATTAAGATAAAGCAAAAAGCTGAAAAACTTGTCAAGGGGGGAAGGGCTTTCATTCTTTTCATACAAAGAAGATTGTCCCCTGCTGTTATCTGCCTGGTCTTACAACCAGAGTCACATCTGAGAAGAGATTGTTTACACTAGGAAAAAGGGGCAGGAGGGGGAAACTTTGCTTGTGAATATTTCTTAAACCATAAAGGTTTGAGAGATAAGACATATTGTTCTTCATGTTTTTTTAATGCCTACAAAATAAAATAAAGATATAACGAAGTATTACTATCCCTTTAATTCTAGAAGTCTATGAGCTGTTAGGCCATGTCATCTCTCGATACACTGCTAGCTACTCCCTTGACAACAGTGTGCTCTCTGAACTGCATTATCCACAATTCATCTCTCTCATATCACAATTTCCCATAGATATTAATGCCTTTAATATAATTTGCATTATAATGCAATGACGTCTTACCTGACATTTCCCTCTACTGTTGTCTCTAATATTATTGCCAGTATTGTTTGCAGAATGAATCCCTATTTCAGTGCTGTATGGTTCAGTCTCTCATATCGTGGCTATGTCAGGACTATGGCTCCCTGAAATGAGATGACTATTCCGAGAGTCAGATGCTGATTATGCCATTAACCCTTTGAGTGCCAGCTGCAATCTGTTGATAACCTCTCATGGCACTCAGATGGTTAAGAACAATAACAGGGAGGCTGAAAATATGTATTCTCAAAGCAAATCAAAACATGAAAATATTTAGCATTATCTAATCCTCCTTATTATAAATAATCTTTTTAATAACGATAATTGCAGATACTAAGACCTTTTTTTTGCTCACATGTTTATTTTTTTCAAGCTGCAACAGATACAGTTAATGCGGACCTCAGTTTTTCCTTTGTTTGATGAAAAGGTGTGATCCACTATCATAATTCCTCTTCTGTTCCCAGACTCGCTAATGCGGCATATATTAATGTGTTTAACTTCATCTCTGAGATTGTATCCTAAGTGCACAGTGTTTGGACATGAACAGTACGCTTCTTATAGGAATAAAAGTCAGGAGATGGATGAGGCTCATCAGGACAATTACTGTTTGTTGCAGAAACACCTGCAGCTGTTTTCCAGCATGTGTAACAAAGGAGGAACATCGCCGTGTTTTTCTTTCCATTGCAGGTATAGATAATACCAATCCTAGGGTGATTATATCAGTACATATTTTCAGGATATCTCTGATTGAGTATAGGTGGATCGGGCAGTAGATCAGTTACTTTAAATGATCCTTCTTCTCTCCCCATTTTCCTCATCACCACCTTCTCCCTTGTTCTTACACCCTCCCTGTTCGCCTCATCTCTACCTTCTCCTCTGTCTTTCCTTCCTCCTTTCCCATTCATCTTCTCTCCTGTCCTTCCTCTCTCCCTGTTCACATTATCACCACCT
This sequence comes from Rhinophrynus dorsalis, assembly GCA_037306005.1. Classification (NCBI taxonomy): domain Eukaryota; kingdom Metazoa; phylum Chordata; class Amphibia; order Anura; family Rhinophrynidae; genus Rhinophrynus; species Rhinophrynus dorsalis. Next base: position 84,185,174 of record CM074728.1, read on the forward strand.
TCTCTGCTGTCCTTCCCTCCTCCCTCCCCGTTCACCTGCCCTCCCTCCCCATTCACCTTCTCCCCTGTCCTCCCTCCCCATTCACCTTCTCCCCTGTCCTCCCTTCCCATTCACCTTCTCCCCTGTCCTCCCTCCCCATTCACCTTCTCCCCTGTCCTCCCTTCCCATTCACCTTCTCCCCTGTCCTCCCTTCCCATTCACCTTCTCCCCTGTCCTCCCTCCCCATTCACCTTCTCCCCTGTCCTCCCTTCCCACTTCCTATTCATCTTCTCCCCTGTCCTCCCTTCCCATTCACCTTCTTCCCTGTCCTCCCTCCCCATTCACCTTCTCCCATGTCCTCCCTTCCCATTCACCTTCTAACCTGTCCTTCTCTCCTTCCTCCCCATTCACCTTTTCACCTGCCCTCCCTCCCCATTCACATTATCCCATGTTCTCCCTTCCCATTCACCTTCTAACCTGTCCTTCTCTCCTCCCCATTCACCTTCTCCCCTGTCCTCCCTTCCCATTCACCTTCTAACCTGTCCTTTTCTCCTCCCTCCCCATTCACCTTCTCCCATGTCCTCCCTCCCTCCCTCCCCATTCACCTTCTAACCTGTGTGTGTGTGTGTGTGTGCGTGCGTGCGTGCGTGCGTGCGTGCGTGCGTGCGTGCGTGTGTGTAACAGTGGGGTCCCCAGTGCAAGGGGGATTTTTTTTACTCTTTTTTGCCAAAGAGGAATCCAACACATTGCAATGCATTTCATACCTTTTTGGCATGCAAAAAGTTAAATCTTGAGTGGCAGAGGGGTACTCAACACGTACCATGTTTTTACCACTCAACAGTTAACCCTTTCGCTGCCAGAATGGTACCCAACACATTGTAAATCAATGCTTTAGAAACCCCTCTGCCATTCAAAGGGTTATACCACACAGACGATGCTACTACTATTGCTAGTAGACAAAATGTATACAGTAAAATTGCCGATACTTTTATGTCATTGACAGAAAGAGTGTAACATTGCATTACATTACACAGAGCATTCAGTGCTACATGGACACTGTTACATTGTATTACATCTCATAAGTCCTTCATTGCTGTAGAAAGAGTGTAACATTGCGTTATATTACACAGAGCATTCAGTGCTGCAGGGAGACTGCAACATTTTACTAAATCACACAGAACATTCAGTGCTGCAGACAAACTGTAACTTTATATTACATTACACCAAGCATTCACAACTATGGGGAGACTGTAACATTGTATTACATTATACAGAGCAATCACCACTATGGGGAGACTGTAACATTGTATTACATTATACAGAGTATTCAGTATTATGGGGAAACTGTAACATTGTATTACATTATACAGAGCAATCACCACTATGGGGAGACTGTAACATTGTATTACATTATACAGATTATTCAGTGCTATGGGGAGACTGTAACATTGTATTACATTATACAGAGTATTCAGTACTATGGGGAAACTGTAACATTGTATTACATTATACAGAGCATTCAGTGCTATGGGGAGACTGTAACATTGTATTACATTATACAGAGTATTCACCACTATGGGGAGACTGTAACATTGTATTACATTATACAGAGTATTCAGTGCTATGGGGAGACTGTAACATTGTATTACATTATACAGAGTATTCAGTACTATGGGGAAACTGTAACATTGTATTACATTATACAGAGCATTCAGTGCTATGGGGAGACTGTAACATTGTATTACATTATACAGAGTATTCAGTATTATGGGGAAACTGTAACATTGTATTACATTATACAGATTATTCAGTGCTATGGGGAAACTGTAACATTGTATTACATTATACAGAGCATTCAGTGCTATGGGGAAACTGTAACATTGTATTACATTATACAGAGCATTCAGTGCTATGGGGAGACTGTAACATTGTATTACATTATACAGAGTATTCACCACTATGGGGAGACTGTAACATTGTATTACATTATACAGAGTATTCAGTGCTATGGGGAGACTGTAACATTGTATTACATTATACAGAGTATTCAGTACTATGGGGAAACTGTAACATTGTATTACATTATACAGAGCATTCAGTGCTATGGGGAGACTGTAACATTGTATTACATTATACAGAGTATTCAGTGCTATGGGGAGACTGTAACATTGTATTACATTATACAGAGTATTCAGTACTATGGGGAAACTGTAACATTGTATTACATTATACAGAGCATTCAGTGTTATGGGGAGACTGTAACATTGTATTACATTATACAGAGCATTCACCACTATGGGGAGACTGTAACATTGTATTACATTATACAGAGTATTCAGTACTATGGGGAAACTGTAACATTGTATTACATTATACAGAGTATTCAGTGCTATGGGGAGACTGTAACATTGTATTACATTATACAGAGTATTCAGTACTATGGGGAAACTGTAACATTGTATTACATTATACAGAGCATTCAGTGCTATGGGGAGACTAACATTGTATTACATTATACAGAGTATTCAGTATTATGGGGAAACTGTAACATTGTATTACATTATACAGATTATTCAGTGCTATGGGGAAACTGTAACATTGTATTACATTATACAGAGCATTCAGTGTTATGGGGAGACTGTAACATTGTATTACATTATACAGAGCATTCACCACTATGGGGAGACTGTAACATTGTATTACATTATACAGAGTATTCAGTACTATGGGGAAACTGTAACATTGAATTACATTATACAGAGTATTCAGTGCTATGGGGAGACTGTAACATTGTATTACATTATACAGAGCATTCACCACTATGGGGAGACTGTAACATTATATTACATTATACAGAGCATTCACCACTATGGGGAGACTGTAACATTGTATTACATTATACAGAGTATTCAGTACTATGGGGAAACTGTAACATTGTATTACATTATACAGAGCATTCAGTGCTATGGGGAGACTGTAACATTGTATTACATTATACAGAGTATTCACCACTATGGGGAGACTGTAACATTGTATTACATTATACAGAGTATTCAGTGCTATGGGGAGACTGTAACATTGTATTACATTATACAGAGTATTCAGTACTATGGGGAAACTGTAACATTGTATTACATTATACAGAGCATTCAGTGCTATGGGGAGACTGTAACATTGTATTACATTATACAGAGTATTCAGTGCTATGGGGAGACTGTAACATTGTATTACATTATACAGAGTATTCAGTACTATGGGGAAACTGTAACATTGTATTACATTATACAGAGCATTCAGTGTTATGGGGAGACTGTAACATTGTATTACATTATACAGAGCATTCACCACTATGGGGAGACTGTAACATTGTATTACATTATACAGAGTATTCAGTACTATGGGGAAACTGTAACATTGAATTACATTATACAGAGTATTCAGTGCTATGGGGAGACTGTAACATTGTATTACATTATACAGAGCATTCACCACTATGGGGAGACTGTAACATTATATTACATTATACAGAGCATTCACCACTATGGGGAGACTGTAACATTGTATTACATTATACAGAGTATTCAGTACTATGGGGAAACTGTAACATTGTATTACATTATACAGAGCATTCAGTGCTATGGGGAGACTGTAACATTGTATTACATTATACAGAGTATTCAGTATTATGGGGAAACTGTAACATTGTATTACATTATACAGATTATTCAGTGCTATGGGGAAACTGTAACATTGTATTACATTATACAGAGCATTCAGTGCTATGGGGAAACTGTAACATTGTATTACATTATACAGAGCATTCAGTGCTATGGGGAGACTGTAACATTGTATTACATTATACAGAGTATTCACCACTATGGGGAGACTGTAACATTGTATTACATTATACAGAGTATTCAGTGCTATGGGGAGACTGTAACATTGTATTACATTATACAGAGTATTCAGTACTATGGGGAAACTGTAACATTGTATTACATTATACAGAGCATTCAGTGCTATGGGGAGACTGTAACATTGTATTACATTATACAGAGTATTCAGTGCTATGGGGAGACTGTAACATTGTATTACATTATGCAGAGTATTCAGTACTATGGGGAAACTGTAACATTGTATTACATTATACAGAGCATTCAGTGTTATGGGGAGACTGTAACATTGTATTACATTATACAGAGCATTCACCACTATGGGGAGACTGTAACATTGTATTACATTATACAGAGTATTCAGTACTATGGGGAAACTGTAACATTGTATTACATTATACAGAGTATTCAGTGCTATGGGGAGACTGTAACATTGTATTACATTATACAGAGTATTCAGTACTATGGGGAAACTGTAACATTGTATTACATTATACAGAGCATTCAGTGCTATGGGGAGACTGTAACATTGTATTACATTATACAGAGTATTCAGTATTATGGGGAAACTGTAACATTGTATTACATTATACAGATTATTCAGTGCTATGGGGAAACTGTAACATTGTATTACATTATACAGAGTATTCAGTACTATGGGGAAACTGTAACATTGTATTACATTATACAGAGCATTCAGTGCTATGGAGAGACTGTAACATTGTATTACATTATACAGAGTATTCAGTGCTATGGGGAGACTGTAACATTGTATTACATTATACAGAGCATTCAGTGCTATGGGGAAACTGTAACATTGTATTACATTATACAGAGCATTCAGTGCTATGGGGAGACTGTAACATTGTATTACATTATACAGAGCATTCAGTGCTATGGGGAGACTGTAACATTGTATTACATTATACAGAGTATTCAGTATTATGGGGAAACTGTAACATTGTATTACATTATACAGATTATTCAGTGCTATGGGGAAACTGTAACATTGTATTACATTATACAGAGTATTCAGTACTATGGGGAAACTGTAACATTGTATTACATTATACAGAGCATTCAGTGCTATGGGGAGACTGTAACATTGTATTACATTATACAGAGTATTCAGTGCTATGGGGAGACTGTAACATTGTATTACATTATACAGAGCATTCAGTGCTATGGGGAAACTGTAACATTGTATTACATTATACAGAGCATTCAGTGCTATGGGGAGACTGTAACATTGTATTACATTATACAGAGTATTCAGTGCTATGGGGAGACTGTAACATTGTATTACATTATACAGAGTATTCAGTACTATGGGGAAACTGTAACATTGTATTACATTATACAGAGCATTCAGTGTTATGGGGAGACTGTAACATTGTATTACATTATACAGAGCATTCACCACTATGGGGAGACTGTAACATTGTATTACATTATACAGAGTATTCAGTACTATGGGGAAACTGTAACATTGAATTACATTATACAGAGTATTCAGTGCTATGGGGAGACTGTAACATTGTATTACATTATACAGAGCATTCACCACTATGGGGAGACTGTAACATTATATTACATTATACAGAGCATTCACCACTATGGGGAGACTGTAACATTGTATTACATTATACAGAGTATTCAGTATTATGGGGAAACTGTAACATTGTATTACATTAAACAGAGCATCCAGTAATATGGGGAGACTGTAACATTGTATTACATTATACAGAGTATTCACCACTATGGGGAGACTGTAACATTGTATTACATTATACAGAGTATTCAGTGCTATGGGGAGACTGTAACATTGTATTACATTATACAGAGTATTCAGTACTATGGGGAAACTGTAACATTGTATTACATTATACAGAGCATTCAGTGCTATGGGGAGACTGTAACATTGTATTACATTATACAGAGTATTCAGTGCTATGGGGAGACTGTAACATTGTATTACATTATACAGAGTATTCAGTACTATGGGGAAACTGTAACATTGTATTACATTATACAGAGCATTCAGTGCTATGGGGAGACTGTAACATTGTATTACATTATACAGAGCATTCACCACTATGGGGAGACTGTAACATTGTATTACATTATACAGAGTATTCAGTACTATGGGGAAACTGTAACATTGTATTACATTATACAGATTATTCAGTGCTATGGGGAGACTGTAACATTGTATTACATTATACAGAGCATTCACCACTATGGGGAGACTGTAACATTGTATTACATTATACAGAGCATTCACCACTATGGGGAGACTGTAACATTGTATTACATTATACAGAGCATTCACCACTATGGGGAGACTGTAACATTGTATTACATTATACAGAGTATTCAGTATTATGGGGAAACTGTAACATTGTATTACATTATACAGAGCATCCAGTACTATGGGGAGACTGTAACATTGTATTACATTCCATAAGTCCTTCATTGCTGTAGAAAGAGTGTAACATTGCGTTATATTACACAGAACATTCAGTGCTGCAGAGAAACTGTAACTTTGTATTACATTACTAAGCATTCACCATATGGAGAGACTGTAACATTGTATTACATTATACAGAGCATTCAGTACTGCAAAGGGAATGTAATGTATTATATTACACAGAAAATTCAGTGCTACAAGGAGAGCGTAATGTATTACATTCCTGCTCTGTTGTTCTACTGACCAGAAAACTCTCTGGAAAGTGAGATTCAGGGAGCTCACTGTCAGGAACATGAAAGAGTAAAAGAAATATTTGAAGATTAACCCTTTGAATGCCAGATGGGTACCCAACACATTGCACCTTCTGGCACTTTAAGGGTTAAACATGAAAAAAAAAGTATTTGCAAGTTGACAACATATAATGTATTTGTAGATCAGTGGTTTTAACCAGGATGTTTATATGAGGCTTGATATACAAAAGCGGCCTATGGGACCACTGTACAGATTGGGCACATGAGAATTGTTAAAAGGAAAGGTGACCTGATATTCCTTTAAATGCAGGATGCCTAGGAAAACCCCACACTGCAGGGTTGCACTGATTCCTGTGTAATCCTGCAGAAGGCAGTTTTCATAATTGCCCTGCATTTAAATGGATAACTGGTCACCTGATTAAAATGCAACTATCATGTAGATCAGTGGTTCTCAACCTTTCTAGTGCCACAACCCTTTGATAAAATTTCCCAAGATGTGGGGACCCCTAACAGTAAAATTATTTCCGTTGCTCCTTCATCACTGTAATTTTGCTACTGTTATGTTACAAAAAAACAATTTTCTGATGGTGTTAGGCAGGGGTCAAGTCCTGGGAAAAGAAGTATGGGAACTCAACCAAGATTTCCCCCCGCCCAAAATAAATATATATGGCTCACGTCAAGATTGTCTCTCTCTACGTTTGTGTGTATCATTGCATGTATGAGTGTGTCTATCTATGTATGTCAGTGCATGTGTGGGGGAGTTTCTGTGTGTATGTGTGTTGGATGTGTCTTTGTCTTTATTACTGTTGCATGCATGCACACATATTGCCCCCCATCATCTCCACATTGCCCTCACATTTCCCCCCATCAGCTCCAAATTGCCCCCTCATCTCCATATTGCTCTCACATTTCCCCCATCAGCTCCGGCTTGCCCTGATCAGCTCCATATTGCCCTCACATTGCCCTCATCATCTCCAACGTGCCCCCATCAGCTCCACATTGCCCCATCATCTCTATATTGCCCTCAGATTGCCCCCATCAGCTCCATATTGCCCCCATCAGCTCCAACTTGCCCCCATCAGCTCTACATTGCCCCCATCAACTCCAACTTGCTCCATCAGCTCCACATTGCCCTCACATTGCCTCCATCAGCTCCAACTTGCCCCCATCAGCTCCATATTGCCCTCACATTGCCCCCCATCAGCTCCAACTTGCCCCCATCAGCTCCACATTGCCCCCCATCAGCCCCAACTTACTTCCATATTGCCCTCACATTGCCCCCATCAGCTACAACTCGCCCCTATCAGCTCCACTGGCTTACCTGAGCTGCGTGGAGGTGGGTCAGTGTACTGTCAGTGTCACTTGAATTCTGTGTCACTCTGTCACACTGCTGCCTATGGTGGTCTCTGAGTCGACGTCCCCAGACCCCAGTAGCCCTCCTCCTGTGCTGCATGTGTCCTCTCCTATCCCACTGAATCCCACAGTCCCCAACCCCACCTCCTCATCATGCGCCCCAGCGGGCCACCCGTCATGACATCAGCATGCTAGTTGCGCAATGACAGGAAGTCAGGAAGAAGAGGCACAGAAAGAAGCTGGCCCGAACAGCACTTGCTGCCAGCAGCTGCCAAAGTACAACAACTCCAGCGCAGTGAGTCTCTGGCAGACTGGCAGCAGTATATTAGTGAGAGACGAGGCCTCATGGAGCAGTGCATACATACAGTGTGGCCCTGCCATGGCAGCGGCTTTCCATAAGCGCAGACAGGCCCCTACAAGCCGCGGTTGGAGGAGTCAGAGACATTAACATTATATGATTTTTTGATTCATTTTATTTTGTTTTCAGGGATCCCTGGCAAATAGTAATTCGACCCCCGATGGGGTCGAGACCCACAGGTTGAGAAACGCTGATGTAGATAATGCTCTATCATCAGGGCTCGAGTCCTGTAGGAATGCATGGGAATGGTGTTCCTGTATGTTTTCCACAGCAGGAACGCCATTCCTGCTAGCAGGAATTCTCAGACCTGTAGCTGCTGAGCTCCCTCGTCAGCTCTTTAGTAATGCAGAGCGCTGCAAGATGATATCATCTCTCAGCGCTCTGCATCACTGAAAGAGAAGAGTGCACGTGAGCTCCAGCAGCTACAGGACTGATCCACAGAACTGATCCAAAGAAGGCACAGACCTCTTCTGCCATGCCACTGGACCACCAGGGAGGTAGGAAACGGGGGGGGGGGCAATGTGAGGGCAACATGAAGCTGATGGGGGGGCAATATGGAGTTGACGGGGAACAATGTGAGGGCAATGTGGAGATGGTGGGGGCAATGTGGAGATGATGGGGTAAGTTGTAGCTGATGGGGGCAATATGGAGCTGATGGGGGGGAAATGTGAGGGCAATATGGAGATGATGGGGCAATGTGAGGGCAATATGGAGCTGATGGGGGCAATATGGAGCTGATGGGAGGGAAATGTGAGGGCAATATGGAGATGATGGGGGCAATGTGGGGTCAATGTGGAGATGGTGGGGGCAATGTGGAGATGATAGGGGTAAGTTGGAGCTGATGGGGGCAATATGGAGCTGATGGGGGGAAATGTGAGGGCAATATGGAGATGATAGGGCAATGTGAGGGCAATATGGAGCTAATGGGGGGAAATGTTAGGGCAATATGGAGATGATGGGGGCAATGTGGGGTCAATATGGAGATGATGGGAGGCAATGTGAAGATGATGGGGCAATGTGAGGGCAATGTGGAGATGATGGGAGGCAATGTGGAGATGATGGGGGGCAATGTGTGTGCATGCATGCAACAGTGATAGAGACAAAGACACATGCAACAGACATACACACATATAGACACAGAAACTCCCACACACATGTACTGACATACATAGAGTGAGATAGACACACTCATACATGCAATGATACACACACGTATAGAGAGACACACTTGACGTGAGCCATAAATATTTATTTTGGGCGGGGTGGGGGGAATCTTGGGTGAGATCCCACACTTTTTTCGCAGGACTTGACCCCTGCCTATCAGCAGGTATTATCCCCAGAGAGCTGACCTGTCCATGAAGTCCGGCATTCACTGTGAGCACCAGCAGATAAATGGGGTGAGTAGAACAGAGTTTCTGAAAATAGACACCTGGGGCTCTCTCATTGGTCCTCGGAGAAGATACTGAACTATAAGGCTGAAGTCTTGCTGTTCAGTCTCATTAGATGTGAAAGCAGTCCTTACAGGCTCTATTGAAGGCCTTCCAAGCATTACATATGAGAGTTATGGGGGATGTGCACAAAATCCATAAAATGTGTGAGTCTGAGCCTCATGTTTCCAGGTTAGTTCCAGTCTGATATCAGCCAAGGGGTCAGTTTTATGACCCCCATCCTCCCAAACAGATGATAGGAGCCATTTTGGTCAGACCCATGCTTTTTATTAAACCTTCTCCCATAGAAGCATACATGAGCCACAGTTCATCAATGAATGACCCAGTATGCAAGGAAATCAGAGGATCTGCCTGTGCGTTCACCATTCACATATTCAGCAATGGCCAGCTCTTCCTAGTTGCTTTAATGGTTCTAGACACCTTGTGCCTTTGTTCTTTCCTGATACCTTGCTGTTTACCTTCACCACTCATATCAGAGTTCCACCTAGGTTCTGGATTCTCCTCCAGTTACTACTTTTCCCATCGTGGTCTGGGCCCCCGGCTCAACTGGGTTTGGACATCTAGCTTTGCGTCCACAAAATGTACCTGGCTGCGGCCACATCAAGGGAGAACTAGTGCTGACACTGTTCACAAACTACACTCACCAGCTTTGCTCACTAGCAGCTGGAATCCAGACCTAGTTTTGTTGTGACAATGATGTATCATTGGTGAATACCTGAAGGTATCCATCAATGAATCTGGAGAAGAGAAGTATATTTGATACAATGCTTTTCTCAGAATGTTTTGAATTTCATAGAAACGTAGAATTTGACAGCAGATAGGAACCATTCTGCCCGTCTAGTCTGCCCATTTTCCTATTGCAAAAACCTCAAATCTTATTTGGTCCTTGTCTTATGTTCAGGACAGCCTTAAGCCTGTCCCATGCATGCATGCACTAGTTGGTGCTGTTGCTAACAGCTTGATCTATAATAAGTTTTGACTGAGATACCCTGTGAACCCTTGATTTACTCTGCAGGAAAATTTCTACAAAATGTGTTCCTTCATTAAAAAAAAAAAAAGTTCTGATATTTTAAACGAATTAAGAGGACCCTTTAAACATTTGAGTGTAAGAGAGGGGTGTTTAATGTATTAGGAAGCAATGCATTGGACACTTCTTTGGCACTCAAAAGGTTAAGAATGTTTGTCTTTGAACCCAGGGACTTAATGTTGTAATGTTGTGTAATAGCGCACATCAAAACGGCGACTTAAAAATGTCGCCAGCTGGAAAAAGGTGCAATGAAGATATAGACTTTAAAATGGTACAAAGTACCCTAACCCAACCTAACAGCGAACCCTAACCTAACAACTAACCTAAACCACACCCCAAACCAAACAGAGACAGACCATAACAGGCACTGACCCTAATCTAACCGATAGTAGACACTGATCCTAACCTAACAGATAGCGACCTAACGCACCCTATCCTAACCTAATAGATACTATCATAACTGACCCTAACCTGACCTAACAGATACTAACATAACTGACCCTAGCCTAACCTAACAGATACTAACCTGACCCTAACCTAACAGATAATAACCTAAATGATCCTCACCTAACCTAATAAATACTAAAGTAACTGATTCTAACCTAACAGATACTAACTTACCCTAACCTAACAGATAATAACTAACTGACAGAGGCATAACTAGAGGCTGCTGGGCCCTGCTGCAAAATTTGCCACGGCTCCCCCCACCACCACCATGTTGACCCCACTGTTCACCTCCACGAATGTGCCCCGACTGTCCACCTCCTAACTGGCTCAGTAGGAGGGCGCCTCATCATCCCTGGTGGTCCGGTGGCGTGACAGGAGAGGTCTGTGCCTCCTTCTACACAGACCTCTATATACAGCTCCCGCGCGGTCCTCCAGCATTGCAGAACGCAGGGAGATGATGTCATCTCCCAGCGCTCTGCATTACTAGACAGCCAGGGACCACGAGGAAGCTGCTCAAAACTTGCTGGTGGGGAGAACACGGGCCTAGTCGCAGTTGCGACCCCTATTGTTTCACAACTGCTAACTAACCCTAACCTAACAGATACTAACATAACTGACCCTAACCTAACTTAACAGATACTAACCTGACCCTAACAGATAATAACCTAACTGGCCCTAACCTCCACTAAAAGATACTAACCTAAATGACCCTAATCTAACCTAACAGATACTGATGTAACTGACCCCAACCTAACCGATACTAAAGTAACTGACCTAACCTAACAAATACTAACTTAAATGACTCTAACCTAACAGATATTAACATAACTGACCCTAACCTAACCTAAAAGATTTTCACCTGGCGACATTCTGACCGGCAGCATGTTGTGGGTGCCATTTTGACTCCAGCAACATTGTGAGCCCACCGTAATGATGCTCTCTATGAAGGTGCATCATTTGAACAGGATACTGAACTGAGAGGGGGGGGGGTATTAGGGGCTCATTTAATTTATTAGAACCACTTGTATTCAGCTAAATATTGGTCAGTTAATGGTGCTACAAATCCAGAATCTCCTAGCTCAGGGGAAGTAATTGTTGTACCTCCAGTTGTTGTGACTTCAATACCTATCTTTGCCAACCAGAGGAGTTGTGGTCACCATGTTTCTGGAGGTCCAGTAACTAACTACCCCTGCCCTAGCTTATGTGGAACATCAGTTATAACAAATTACACATTTGTCTATTCATCTGCATGTGAAGGGGTTAAATATCCAGGGGTACAACTAATTCTGCAACAATGCATTGATGATTACTTTGCATTATGGTGACACGTGTCACTGCGCCTAGGGTCTCCATTGTATTTATGTGCAAATCAGCTCAGCCGTCACAGCCCTATTGTCTAGAACGCTATTGTTCAGCGAATACTTTTACAAAAGGCCCAATTACAGCTGTTCAGCCCCAGCAGCAGTACGCAGACTAGAAGCACATTTTCAGTTATTAAAATGCTTTTAGCAAAGTAGAAAATGACACTTGTGACTGCAGATAGCATTTACTGCTGTAGACATGCTAATGCGGGAGTGCTTTAGTTTTAAAGGAACAGTAACTCTAATAGGCTATGATAACTAAAACTATGTGCTCCTGACTATAAGTAACACTTCCACCTATAGCTCAAGGGCTGCTATTACTTACTTAGTTGGATGGCCGATCCAGGGCTGATTCCCTACCTGGGAACTCTCCAGATCTGACCCATTGACTCTGTTTTTTTAAACTTTATTTCTGTGTCTCTGGGAACAGAGGTTTAGTCTCAGGGCTCAGTGAGTCCCTTTTAACTCCGCCCATTTCACTGTCTGTTTCAGTTGCTCTCCGCCCTGTTCCTCCCACACCCTAACCATTTCAAAGGCAAATCTGACCAACCCCAACCAAGCCCCACCAACTTCATGATGCTCATCATGTCATGTGGACACTCCCAGGCCCCAGACCATAATTAACTTCCAGAGGCTTGGGACAAGATGGTTCTTAAGTGTATGTCGCTGACTGGTGATTGGCTCAATGGGAGATGAGACTGATATCTCAAACTTCAATAGAAGTAATGTGTTTGTGCAGAGATGAAAGCTCAGTCAAAGTTAGGACTCAGAAGAATAAAATATAGATATTTGTTATGGTTGCTAGCATGGAATACAGGGCATTTAAGTGTAAAACCTAATATTATTGTTAGGTTAGTGTTTCTTTAAAACTTTGAATGCCAGAGGGGTACACAACACATTGCAAAGCAATGCGTTGCGTACCGCTCTGGCATTCAACGGGTTAAATATCGTGTAAGAAGGTATTACAATAATCAACTACTGTAAAAATTATCCTTCCATTCATTCAACGGTGACCTCTCTAGTGTTTAAGGGGTTAAAATGCAGGGTGGGCTTTTGAATTAGTGAGAATTGTTGAAATAGGCCTAATTACCCAGCATTAATATAATTAAAGATAATTTATGAATTTAATACTTAGGAGGATTTACTGTGAGAGCCTTCAGACACTGTAAGGCAAACCAACGGCAATACGGGGAACAGATTAACTTCCCATTCATTTAAAAGTAAATATTGCAGAGATGGGTAATCTGGCTTCACTCCTAAAAATACATATGTATGGTTAGTGGTTCCCTGTCCATATGACTTGGGTGACTGAGGATGAAGGGAACTGTAGTCCAACAACAGTAGGAAGCACATAAATTCCATACTCCTGCTGGAGGTACTGGTTGGAATTCAGTACTGTCTGTGATATGATAATCAGATGGAATTTAAAGGAGAACTAACACCACCTAATACTAATTCCTCACTTACTACGTCCAGAAGATCCTAACGCCCCCTATGAATTTTGCCCTTGTGCCTTTGCTCTATCAGTCCTGGATGTCATGTCCACATGACCATACATCCATGTCTTCTATCCCAGCCTTGTACCACTGTCTTCTGATAATCACAGAACCACACATCCACTGTCTTCTATCCCAGCCTTGCACCACTGTCTTCTGATAGTCACAGAACCATACATCTACTGTCTACCATACCGGCCTTGTACCACTGTCTTCTGATAGTCACAGAACCACACATACACTGTCTTCTATCCCAGCCTTGTACCACTGTCTTCTGATAGTCACAGAACCACACATCCACTGTCTACCATCCCGGCCTTGTACCACTGTCTTTTGATAGTCACAGAACCACACATCCACTGTCTACCATGCCGGCCTTGTACCACTGTCTTTTGATAGTCACAGAACCACACATCCACTGTCTACCATCCCGGCCTTGTACCACTGTCTTCTGATAGTCACAGAACCACACATCCACTGTCTTCTATCCCAGCCTTGAACTACTGTCTTCTGATAGTCACAGAACCACACATTCACTGTCTTCCATCCCAGTCTTGTACCTCTGTCCTCTGATAGTCACACAATTCAGAATGTGTGTGTGGCCAGTACACCTGAGGCTCCCTCAAAATTTGGAGCTGTAGGCAGTTGCCTACTCTGCTTATTGGGAAATCCATCCTTGCTTATTGTTCTTCAGGGAACCATGGAGTTCCACAGAACACCAGCTGAAAAACCACTTCATTAAACAATCCCAGTACAGAGGCTGATCTGTATAAAATGTCATGACTTTGACTTGAAGTGAAAAAAAAATGACACGTGTAATGTTTGCTTGATTTATGTTAATCTCTGTATGTTTTAGTCATTAAAGAGATTCTCACAGTACTACCAATGAGACGGGACTGAGCTGGTAAAGAGAGACTACACCCTAGGAAAAAGTGGGCCTTAATTTCACTACAAATCTTACCTAAGTAGGTGACCCTCATGTAGCAGCCTAGTATGTATGTCTGCCTGTCTATCTGCCTGTCGTCTACTGAATTTCTTCTGCAATTTCCTATAAAATAATGATCTGTTATAGTCTGCTTATAGATCACACCTCCTCAGAATAAATAATAACCCCAAATGGGTCAGTTGCCTTAACGCTTTCAATTCCAGAGGGACAAGAAACGCATTGAGAAGCAATGCTTTGCACACCGCTGGCACTCAGTTGGTTAAAGGGATAGTAATACTTCATTTTAACTTTATTTTATTTTGTAGGCATTAAAAAAACATGAAGAATGATATAAGTCTTATCTCTGAAACATTTATGGTTTAAGAGATATTCACAAACAAAGTATCCCCCCCCTGTTCAACCAGATCAGAAGGGAGATGCCCAGGTAGACTGCAGAGAGGGACAATCTTCAATTAAGATAATGGAAAAAGCTGAAAAACTTGTCAAGGGGGGAAGGGCTTTCATTGTTTTCATACAAAGAAAATTGTCCCCTTCTGTTATCTGTACTGTCATACAACCAGACTCACATCTGAGAAGAGATGGTTTACACTAGGTAAAAGGGGCGGGAGGGGAACTTTGCTTGTGAATATCTCATAAACCATAAAGGTTTGAGAGATAAGACTTATATCATTCTTCATGTTTTTTTAATGCCTACAAAATAAAATAAAGTTAAAACGAAGTGTTACTATCCCTTTAAACTGAAACTAACTAGCAGTGGACTTCTACAGAAATGTAACCCTTTGAGTGCCAGAAAGGTATCCAGTGCATTTGCAATGCATTGGATACCTCCCTGGCACTCAAAGGGTTATTAATGTAAAATATAAAGTAAATACATTTCACTGACTATTGTTTTAACCCTTTGAGTGCCAGACGGGTACGCAACGCATTGCAAAGCAATGCTTTGCGTATCCATCTGGCACTCAAAGGGTTAAAGGCTGCAACCTAGGTAAATCCTTTTGTGAACCCCTTGGATGCAAGAGACATCTCAAGGTCATTACTTTTCAAGGCAGTTGAGATACCTCTAGCATCAAAGGGGTTAAGCAAATTAAGAGCCACTTATTCCTAAGGCATAGTCTGACAGATAAACATTGTACACATATAACGATGCATGATTCTGTCATCATGTTGGTGTCATAAATGATATAAGGTCTGTTTTTAGCATAAGCTGATAAAAGCAGCAAGTGCAGACACGCTTTGTTGGAAGCACTGCTTATTGCTTACACCTAACTGAACGCCTTTCCTGCTGTTAATGTAATTGAATACAGGACTAACTCAATTTGATATGTCCTGAAAACTGGGGACTTCCTGAGAGTGGAACTTTAGGCTCAGCTGGCTGATGGGCCTGCAATCAGCTTCCACCTCTGTGCAAGCTCTTTGTCCTTCTGAATCTAGACAAAAAGAATGGACCTTATTCATCATGTTAAAGAGGTACAATTCTGGAGCAAACCAAATGCACCAGAGGGGAACGTCTGGAGGTGTCCTCTAGAGAACACTCTAAATTTGATTAGAGTCATGCATGGATGGACAGAGCTGCACATAACTCGCCTTTCTATTATAGCAGTCATTCTCAACTGGTTTACTATTCAAATGTCGCCCTCTAGTTGGCAGCCATCCAAATGGTGCATTAGAAATGGCGACTAAATGAAAAGAGAGATATTAGAATGTCACCCACATTGCCCGCATGCTTATAGGTCACCTTTTCATTCGGGTGATGTTTCTAACGCGCCATTTGGATGGTCGCCACCTAGAGGGCTACATTTCAATAGGATACCTTCTCAACCAGGGTACCGTGGCACTTTGGTGTGCCGCAGGCCTCAAATTAGGGTGCCCCATGTTTTTTATGAAGACTTTGAAAAAAATGTGAATATTGTCTTTTAAATGAAGAAATATAGAAATTGTTATGCACGATATGTTTATTTTTTATGGCTATGATTATGATACCTAATAATATCTGTATATTTATGAACTGTACCCTTTATTATGCAATTGATATATTAAATTAAGCATGTTAGAGGTGCCACGAAGGTTCCAGATTGCATGTTAGGGGTGTCCTGAGGAAGAAAAGGTTGAGAACCACCAGAGATGGATTAAGGCTCGATAGGGCCCTAGGCAAGGTACCAATTTGGGGCCCCACATGTCTTGATCTGGTGCCTCTGACACAGAGTGCTGCTAGCAGGTGCTTATATTGTGGCATTAATGAAGTTGGAACAATGCTATGGTGTTGGTCTATTTCAAGAAAAAGGGCATATGACACAAAATATTAGCATCATCAACAACAGGGCCCCTGTATGCGACCCATCACTTGTAGCCAGGGCCCCTCATATTGTCAGGGGCCCTAGGCAGTAGCCTAGATAGCCATTATGGATGATCCGGCTCTGAGAACCACTGTATTATATCATCAGGGGTGTCAGGAAAGACCGCACTGTTATACTGACGAATCAGAGGGTTCCCTTAGATGTCAGGCATGACGTCTAAGGGACTCAAACAAGAACAGTATGAGGTGATTGGAAAGAGAGAGTTCTATCAGCTCATTCCCTTCAGTCTTTACAGGCAGAAGGGATAATGGTACTAATGCTTCCAGACCTGAGCATGGATTGGACGCTAGAGGCAGAAGCCATAATAGCTGATGAACGTAGGAAGACTCTGCTACTAGATGGCTACTAGATGGCTAGAGAGTGCTACTAGGGTGTGGTGCTAGAGTCCACTGTCAGATGTGAGTGTGTAATTGATGCAGCTACTAGTCAGGTGGTTAAGGTGTCGGCCATCAAATGGAATATCTGGCCCCAGTTGAGTCAGTACAGAATCAAGATGGATGCCCCCATAAGCCGAGTGGTTGCAGCGACCACTAGAATTTTCAGCTCAGGAAATGTTAAGCCAAATCTCAAACCAGTAGTTGAAAACTGGCTGAAGGCTGGCATACCTCCCAGTTGTTCCTCTTTAGGAGGGACAGTCCCTCTTTGAGACCCAAATCCCTCTGTACCTCTTTCTCACCCTGATGTTCCTCTTTTTAGGACATCAGACTGTGTGGTGGGTATATAAGTGTATCACATTGCTCCACAGCAATAAAACTCAAATTATTGTTTGTGCAAACGTCAGTATACAGTATGTGTTTATACATTAGTCAGTGTAAATAAAATACCTTTGTCTTGCTCTAAATCATTTACTCAGTTACACAAAGAGTTGTCAATAGGTCATAAAATAACCTAAAAATTATTGTTAATGCCCAGCCCACCAGCCACACCCCCAGCAACACCCCCAAAAGTTAAAGTGTCCCTCTTTGGCCTTTTGAAATGTTGGGAGGTATGGGTTGGGGAAGGCAGAACAGGTGGTAGGCAGTCTGAAGGTTGGGGCAGGAGGATTCAGTTCACATAAGGTAGATTGGCTGAAGATCTGGGCAGGCGGAGCAGCTATACAAACAGGTAAGAAAGCCAAGGTTCGGTACACAAGATAAAAACTGGAAAGTGCAGTCAACTACAGAGATAAGTCTTTGCTCGGGAGAGATTGGGTGCTATATATAGAAGTGAATAATTTGCATGTAAATGTGCATCAGAACCAACATCACTGTGCATCATAAAGATTTGTCTAAAGTGCAAAAAAAAAAAATCTTGCACACGGGTTGCGGCAAAACTTGAGAAGCAGGAAGATGCCAATGGTAAGTAAGACAATACATTGTACCACTCTCCCTGCTTTCTGGTCTTTCTTGGGAGTGAGACTGTTAACCTTGATCATACAGTTACAAAAGTAGAAAAAAATATAAGGATAATAAAAAATATAAAGTATAGGCAATTTGAATGTATTGATTTATTTATTCTGCTATATAAACCAAGTCTGAATAAAGGGGGAACCATCGCTTTAATGTACATGTAAGATAAAAGTTTTAGCTGTAATAACTTTTGAATAAATCATCTCCCAACAGAGGAATTACCTTTGATTTACGCAAAGCCCTATAAAATAAAACAATTTACAACTCCTTTTATACTAGACCATCCATATTTAGGAAAAAGCTGGATCTAAGTCAGGGAGGTAGTTGTCCATCACATCACATTGTCCAATAAAAGGTTCTGCAATGCATTGGAGATGTATATAACATCTATATAGCATCCAAGGGTTATGAAATAAACTGTAAATGGGTATATAAACTGCTGAAGGCACATTAAAATTGCTCTGGCCACACCCACAATTCAGAATGTGGGTGTGTCCAGCATAGCTATAGCACTGCCCCTCAAAAATGTGGAGCTCTAAGCAGTTATCTACTCTTCCTACTGGGGAATCTGACCATGTGTACTGCTCTGCTGATCTCTTGTAATAAAATATATAAATGGTACCAGGACATTGACCTAGCTGAAAATCGCCAGCTCCTTTCTTCAAGATGTTTTGCAGCAGCTATGGTTTTCTAATCCTACAAGCTGTCATTTGCACATGGACTGGTGAGTTTTCCAGCTGTTAAATACAATGGAAGTGTGAGGGCTCCTGATGGCCAATAGGAAATAATTTGTTTCCCCAAGTGAAAAAGCTTCCTGCCTCTGATTGAAATTACCATGAATTGCTCTTGTCATTGCCAAGCTACTAGGTAGTAACATGGAGTTTTGTCCAACATAAGAATAACATATTCTACTGAATAAGACTTTTATATCCTCTTTAGCACCTGAAAAAACATGGTTCATCTTACATTGACTTTCTGTGCATATATTCATAGACAGCGGAAAGGGGTCGGCTAGGAGAGCCACAGTTCCACCATCTTTATGTCTCACTCCCAGTCAATGGGCTTTATGTATAGAGTGCAGCAATTCTAGGACAAGCCAGGTACACAGAAACCCTATAAACACTCCAGTTGATATCAATTGTGTTTTTAACATTGGAGACCTCTCTAGCATGCAAAGAGTTAAAAGTACTATTGAATTCAATGGAAATTTTATGAACTGGTATTTATTTTAGTTGGTGTGTCCCAGAATTACTCAATTTTTCGGATTTATTCCTCTATACATAACATACAATGGGGCTTATGCAGAAAGACAAAGGCACTATAGGGGAGAAACAAAAAAATGTCCATTACTTTAACCCTTTGAGTGGCAGAGGGGTATGCAACCCAATGCAAAGCAATGCGTTGCGTACCCCTCTGCCACTCAAAGGGTTTAACGCTTGATTGCATGAGAGGAAAGCAACGCATTGCTCCGCAATGCTTTGCTCACCCACCTGGCACTCAAAGGGTTAAATGGAGACCTCTCTAGCATTCAGATACATTCAATGTCAGTACAAATAACTGTCCAATGAATTATTTATGCAAAGAGCTGAGCTATGAACTAGAGGTCATCCATTAAGACAAGAGGAAAATCGCTTTCGACTAAGGCAAAGGCAGGGATTTTTTATAGTAAGAGTGGTAAACCTATGGAATTCTTTGCCTCGGGATGATGTTCTTGCAGATAATGTAACTGCTTTCAAAAAAGTATTGGATGTCTGTCTAGCGCAGAACAATATTGAGAATTATGACAGATGACTCCAGTGCAGATAGGATGTTGATCCAGGGAACTATCTGACTGCCATTTGGAGTCAGGAAGGAATTTTGTTACTACTTGGGGCTTAGTTGGAAATGGCTGCAATTTTTTTTTTTGCCTTCCTCTGGATCAACAGGGGTGATTTGGCATGAGCTGGACTTGATGGATGCATGTCTTTTTTCATCCTTATCAACTATATTACTTTGTTACATTCAAGAGAGTTAAAGGGCCTATTTAAAGCAATGGGGATATTTCAGAAATTGTAGTGTCCGCTAAAGTGCAGTTCATTAGCAACAAAATTTAACATAATGTGCCATGGAAATGATGGACTAAAGGAAACGTGGTGTAATTCTGGGGCAGACCAAATGCATTATGGGAGCAAATACAAATCTCCATTGGTTTAAATGGAGCCGTTAACTCCTTGAATACTAGAGGTTTACAGAACTTTGCTTCTCACAGCCCTGAACACCTCTATAGCCACCAAGAGGTTAAAAGCCCCATTTAAATCAATGGGAATTTGGTCCATAATGTTTGAACCTTTAGGTCACGTCACTAAGTAAGCCACATGCACAAAACCAAAGTAGTGCGATTCTGGGGAAAACCCAATGGAATGGGGGATCAATAAACATTCCCAGTGATTTAAAAGGGGCTTTGAACGCACTGAATACTAGAGAGGTCGCCAGAGCACTGCTAGCAATGCGCTGGAAGCATCACAAGCATTCAAAAGGGTTAAAAAGATAATTTAACCCTTTGCGCGCCAGAGGGGTACGCAACACATTCCTTTGCAATGCGTTGCATACCCCTCTGGCGCTCAAAGGGTTAAATGAATAGGAATTTAGGGACTATTTCTCTATCCCCCACGCAGGACTTGGCTTGTTCCAGAATTGCTCCATTTCTTTTATGCATGAAGCCCAGTGTATTCACTTTGAATTTGCTATTAGCACTAATAAACATGTCACGGTTTTGGACTCCCCTCGGCCAAATGTAAGTACAGAGTTCTCTGATGAAGGGGGTGGTCAAAAGGTTAGCAATTGTCATTGAAAATAACTTGCTGTTACATTGTCCTTAAAGAGAATGAGCCCTGAAGTCCCCGGCAGGTTGTAGCCTTTAACCCTGGAGTGCTAGAGGCATGAGCAAACAATCACTTAGCAATGCTTTGCCCTCACCCCTGCCAATCACAGGGTTAACCCTTTGAGCAACAGGAAGGTGGCCTTTCTTATGATCCAGTTGAGAAACATTTGTACTGCTGAAATCATACCCATATACTGTCTGGACCTATTTTACAGAAATGGAGGCGAGGTTCACTTTTAAAATATCACAGCTAAAACAGTGTGTAAGTAAACAGTACATTAAGTATGTCGCCATGATGAAGAGGGCGACATGAAAAGCGCAAGATTCTCATGTCGCCTCCGTAAACGTCGCTTCAGTCCGCATCCATTAGTGCCACCTATGCGTATTTATATATCCCTAACCCCAACTTAGCTTAGCAACGTCAGTGTGCTCTGGGATGCCCGGCCCTGGTTGTCATGGAGACGCATCTACTGTTTTCCTATAGGCTTAAGAGGGAGCTAAGGGTGGCTATCCAGTGCCTGCTCATACAATTATCTGGGCAATTAAGGTAAGGCATCCTGGGGCATCTAAGATTTTACATGTGATTAGGAAGGCTCACTATTATATCTTTGGGTTGGACTTAAACTACCATAAAATACCTACATGGTATCCCATCACTTGCAGGGGCTGTCGTTGGGGTTAGTGATATATAAATATGCATAGGTGGCACTAATGGTTGCAGACTGAAGCAACATTTACAGAGGCGACATGAGAATCTTGCACTTTTCATGCAGGGCGAGATTCTCATGTCATAATAAAGGTTTAGCGCTCAGATTGTTACTTATGATCACATGCACAAACGAAGATGACAATCAAAACAAAAAAAAAAATCACTTAAAACCAAAATTGGTAAAGTAATGATTTTAATTATGTAGGACAGTCTCATGTGGCCCTTTTCATCACGGCAACATTTTTTGCGTGCCGTTTACTTACACGCTGTTTTATCTGCGATACTTTAAATGGATACCTGGTGAGCACCTGGAATAGCCTCTATGGTGAAGTGGTAGGAGCTAATACAGTAAAGGGTAGTAATTTTAAAGCGGAAATGTCCCCTACTAATTAAGCTCTTATTTAGTTTATGAGGATTGGCCCTG
>CM074728.1:84812937-85053533 GCA_037306005.1 Rhinophrynus dorsalis
TGCTTAGTGCAAGCAGCAAGCCTGCTACAAAAAATACAGTAAACCAACGATCAAGAGATAAACTGATTGTAATATAACATTCAAAGTTTCTAATAAGGATCACAATGCAATGTAGCCTTATCTGTCAAATGGACAGTCACTCTAATACTTCACCTGTCCTTTTTTACTAAACTAGAATAAAACCAAAACCACTTTGTTATCTCATATTTTCTGAGATTAAGTGATTTGGATTTTATTCTAGTTTTATAAAAAGGACAGGTTAAGTATTAGGATGACTGCCCATTTGACAGATAAGAGATCACAATGCAATGTAGCCTTATTAGTAACTTTCTTTGAATGTTATATTACAATCAGTAAGTATGTCTCTTGTGGCAGCATCTGTGTGTGACCATGATATTCGTTATGGGCCAGCATGCTTGGCCCTTACCATGTGTGCGCATGTAGCCGGCTTCCCCCAATCCCTGATGCCTGTGTGTCCCTGCCAGAAGTTGCCTCCCAAAAGAGCGAGCAAGCGAGCAGGAGCTCTTCTACTTTATAGCCCCGTGACCAATGTATGTATCCCAACTCAAAAGAGCATGCGCCAGGAGAACAGGAAGTCCTGACACATGCGCACACAGCTCAATGAAGGCATTTTGGCTGAGCGTGTGAGAGCCGCATAATTATTTGGATTAGGAAGACTTGGAGCACGGCGGCAATGCGGCACCATGATAGTTTCATCATAGCGAACACTACATGAGGTTTCCACCGGGCCCCCATTTTGACAGGGTCTGAGAGAGGGCAGCAAGAAAAGAGTTAAGGGGAGCACTGAGCAGGGTCCAGGATGAGGTTTCCACCGGGCCCCCTCATTTGACCGGGCCCTAGGCAGGCACCTTGTGCGCCTTGCCTGTGATCTGGCTCTGGTAGAGTTTTATTGAAAACTCCCCACACCCGGAGAATCATCCTCTGCCCCAGAGACCCGGTGATTAGAAGACAAAACTGGAGTCTCCTGGGCAAATCCGGAGACTTCCCAGCTATGTAAATTCCCATATCCGTACCTGGGAACTTCTTGTTGTGGACTCCCCGGAGAGGGGTGTTCTGTGGTGCTGCTGGGGGAGAAAAGAAAAGGGGTTTGTCACCAGCGCTCCAAGGGTGTATAATTGCCTCTAATGAAAATCAATAGGCATATATAAAGAGACAACATAATAAGTAAAAACAAGGATTATTATATACAATGTATCACGGTAGTCCTTTATATCGTACCTCAAGGCTTCCCTATCTTCATGAACAGTTTTCTATGTGCAGGTATTTGTCAATATGCTAGTCTGGTATCACTGGTAATGACTTGTATACTATTATATGGATAATTATGCGTATAAGTTTAAACAGGTGTCTGTACTGTACACGCAACCTACACTGGGAACATTCTGAGTATACAGAGGTAAATGAGGATTAGAATAACAGGATAATTGAACACCAGTCTATAGCGGGTGTCTCCGGTAATAAGTTTGTAAGACACAGTACTTGGTCAGTTGGATATGTTCTTAAAGGGATAGTAATACTTAAAATGTAAAAAAAAATATGTTGTAGGGTTTATCCCCCTGAGTAAAATAAGGGCACTCCCACTGCTGAAAGGTGTTTCATTCAAAAATTATTAATTTTCAAAGTTGAATTTTTTAGGTGCAATATCACAGTGGCCTGAAATTGTACAGTGGCGCTGTTGCTACACCATCCTATGGAGATTTATGGTCAACTGACCAGAGCTGTCCATAGGATCGTGTAGCAACAGCGCCACTGTACAATTTCAGGCCACTGTGATATTGCACCTAAAAAAATCAACTTTGAAAATTAATAACTTTTGAATGGAACACCTTTCAGCAGTGGGAGTGCCCTTGTTTTACTCAGGGGAATAAACTCTACAACATATTTTTTTTTACATTTTAACAACTATCCCTTTAAGATGCTATGATAGAAGTTCTTTATCACAGGTCTTTATTCCATACGTGTGTTATCTGTAATGTTTCAGTCCTTCTGTTTAGGATCAGGATGTGTTCAATCTCAGTTGCCTGGTAGTGATTGGTTCATCGCTCACCCACAGATACAGAGATTAAGATAATATGTATAATAATATGTCATAGACACTTGAAAAATAAAAATCAGTAACTTACATGTAAGTAAATAGAATTCAGCTCACGTCTTTCTCCTTCCCAGAGTCTCTCCGTGGGTTTCCTTTCGGGATTCCCCACGGGCCTCTCCGGAGTTCTTTAGTGGTTTGACCATATGTCCACAGATGATCGTATAATAAATGATTAAAGTCATATGTAATCCAAAAGATAGTCTTTATTACATATAGATGGTCTCCATATTCGGGAACCGATCTTTCTGATGCTGATGCCATCAGATAACACACGCATGGAATAAAGACCTGTGATAAAGAACTTCTATCATAGCATCTTAACAACATTTCCAACTGACCAAGTACTGTGTCTTACGAACTTATTACTGTAGACACCCGCTATAGACTGGTGTTCAATTATCCTGTTATTCTAATCCTCATTTACCTTTGTATACTCAGAATGTTCCCTGTGTAGGTTGCATGTACAGTACGTACATCTGTTTAAAGTTATACGCATAATTATCCATATAACTGTCATTACTAGTGATACCAGACTAGCATATAGAAGAATAACAGCACATAGAAAACTGTTCATAAAGATAGGGAAGCCTTGAGGTACGATATAAAGGACTACCTTGATACATTGTATATAATAATCCTTGTTTTGGACTTATTATATTGTCTCTTTATATATGCTTATTGATTTTCATTAGAGGTAATTATACACCCTTGGAGCACTGCTGACAAACCCCTTTTCTTTTTAAATCTATTATATCTGTGGTAGCAGATTAGCGAACAGCTGCATACTAGGGTTGTTATACTAGTGTGTATTTTATAGAACGCTATACGTAGTGTGTATTTTATAGAACGCTGAAGCCCCTTCTCTACTGTATGAGGGAGAAAAGTTACAAGATTTGAGTCAAAAATGGGCAGGGCTTAGTTGTGAGTGGGGGTGGAGCTTATAATGTGAAGAAAACGTATAACGAATAGGCTGGGGAAGGAGAAGAAGAGGGCGGGGAGTGGGAGGAACACACTGGGAAGTAGCAGAAGTGGGCAGAGTTTCATTAGAAATGCCCTACAACCAGAAAATCAGCCTCTGCCCCAGACACCTAATAATGCAGAGTCAAAACCAGAGTCTCCTGACACCTGATAATGCAGAGTCAAAACCAGAGTCTCCTGGGCAAATCTGGAGTTTCCAGCTATGCCCATCTCTAGCATTCAACGTGTTAAACACCCCTTCTACGCAATGGAATTCTAGATTTGTTCTGTACGAAGCAGTTGGTTTGTCCAACAATGACTCCAGTTCTAAGGATGTCAGCCTCTGCTTAATTTAACCCTTTGCCCTTTGAGTGTCAGGGTGTAGTGCAACCCTTTGATTTTCAAACATTTAAAGTGGAAGTAGCATCCTATGATAACTTAGGCTCATTTAACCCTGTGAGTGCCAGAGGGGTCTCCAACTCACCATTCTGGTACTCAAAAGGTTAAAGGGATAGTAATGTCTTAAAAGAATAAGAAGTAATATTGTAGATAATGCAAAAAGAAATAGATTGGTGCAAGTCCTAGCTCTCAAACCTTTATGGTTTGAGAGATATGTAATGTTTTAAAGTCCCCCTCTCCCTGCTGTCAGCTGTAAAGCTGACAGCAGGGGATTTCGAGTCGGACGACTCGAGGCGGCTCTTCAGCAGAGCCATGATACCAAAATCTAAAAAGAACTACTTCATTGGAACAGTCTACAAAGTGTGATTGCAAACCAGGCACACTTTGTAAACCATTCCAATTAAGTAGTTCTTTTTAGATTTTGGCTCTGCTGAAGAGCCGCCCAACAGTCCCCAGACCAGGATCTCCTGCTGTTAGCTAGACGCTGACGTCAGAAGAAGGGGAGGGAGAGGAGAACTTTAAAACGTTCTGTCTCTCAAACCATAAAGGTTTGAGAGATAGGACTTGCACCAATCTATTTCTTTTTGCATAATCTACAATATTACTTCTTATTCTTTTAAGACATTACTAACCCTTTAAATGAGTTTATGCTGTCCATTTTATTTTTTTAAATAAATATAAGATATATACTTTTATTTACTGATGTTAGACAGGATTGACTGCCACAAGTGTGTACCAGATAGTAGCACCGGTCCCTTATTTTAGTAAACGGAGAAAGGAGGGTTATGAGACATTGTCAAAAACAAAATAATTTTATGTATTTTTAATTTATTTTGTGAGATAGAGCATGAAAGAGTGGCAGTTGGGAAGGTGAGCAGAGTGGAATGATACTATCAAGCACAAAACTGTGTCAACTAGGACTGTCTAACTTGCAAATAAATAAAGCATATTACAGGCACCATGTGATTTTACCAAAATTGTTACAGGCACAAGAAAATAACATTATTTTGAATAACAGAATTGTTACATAAACAGGTGAGATTTAGAAAAGCTTTCAAATAAACACAAAGTTGTCGCTAGGGTGACCACACGTCCCAGACTGTCCCTTATTGGGGGTCTGTGTCCCGTGTCACCCCCCACCGGGAAAACAAAGAGTCCCGGAATTGAGCAACATGAACCAGTCCAGCCAGCCAATGAAATGTATTTGCTATATGGTCCTCATTGGCTGGCCAATGAAGACCATATAGCAAATACATTTCATTGGCTGGCTGGACTGGTACATGCGAGACAGCTGGGGTGGAGCAGGTATGCTGGTGCTGCAAGTGAGATCCACAGCTGAGGCTCCCGCCGCGCTGACCATCTTTCTTTCCCACTGGGAACTCTTACTATGTCAGCCTCAGAAAGATGGTCAGCGCTGGTGGGAGCCTCAGCTGCGGGACTAGGGTGACCACATGTCCTGGAATGGCAGAATGGAAATGTGGTCACCATAGCTGTCGCTAGGAGTTACTTTCAATTTAAAAGACTCAGATTTTACTCTGAGATGTTACAGACCAGATCTTTTCTATCAAACTCCCTGGCAGCCTGTAGAAGTTTAATAGCTGTCTCACGTAGACAGCGTATTTCCCAGTCGTCTGGCTGCTGTGCGAATCCTCTGAACCTGCTCCGTGCGCTTGCACACATTTATGTTTGACTTTAGGCACCCGCCTTTTCAAAACAGGATCTTTCTACCATTTGATTGGCACTTTTGTACATTCTAATAATTACTAAAAATAAAACTGGGACACAAGGAACCCTGCAGCAAACATTTTCTTCTTTTACCAATTACATGGAGTGAACAGATCACCAAGTGCAGATATTGTTATCTAAATATTATATTGTCTTAACTCTAGATTGTAAAATGCAAAGACAACCCCCTCTTTATTTTAACTATTTACTATTGACACCTTCTAATGGTCTTCAGTTCTTCGCCAACATGCAACATTCGGTAGTTTTATGCCAGAATGAGCCAATCTCTGACCATATAGTGGTTGGAGACTACAACTCCCATCATCCCCTACCAGCTGTTGGCTGGCTGGGGGCGGATGATGGGAGTTGAAGAACCTGACAGCTGGAAGTCCCGAGATTGACTAACCATGATGTATATAATGTCCATAACAGCCTAAACCTTTGGGTACAATTACCGCTCCACCACATTAGAGGATTAAATAGAAAATTACTATAGGAATAAGTGACTGCATTTAGTTCATGCCACTTCACAATCAGCATATACTCTGAATGAAAAGCTCAAAGCTCAAGCCCCACCTGCTATATTGTTCTGCAGGACATCGCAAGAAGAGGATAAGATGGCAAAATTGAATTTCCAGCTACAAACCATAGCAGGATTTACACCAAAATAATATATACTTAATTTATAGTAGTTTTGTTGTTCCAGTGGTGTAGATGCCAAATGAATGAGTATCACAGTATGTAATGACATCTTTTATATTGGACTAATGTACAATTTTTGGACAAGATAAGTTACACTTGCTATCCGTAAGCAGTGATGTGAAGGTGATGATAATTGTGATGAAGCAGCTGGTGGTGGGACTAGCATGACTATTGTTGATCCACCTGCTGAGGTGGAAGACGAAGTAAAAGTGATGATGCCGAGCAGCCAGACCACCTATCAAGGGAGCCCAGAACATATCCCAGATCCTGTGATTCCCCCTTCCCTGGCATTGTGCCTTCGAGACACGATGCTGAATAAGGCAGAAATACCTAGCAGTATTTGCATCAGAACAAATCAGCTGCCTGTGCATAATGCCAATGCTGCCAGTCTGCCTTCTTCACCTCAAGAAGAGATGGCAAGTGTGACAGTAGGGGACACTTTGTCACAACTGTTATCATCGCCAACCAGTGCAACTCTTATAATGCAGAAGCAGCAGCAAGGAAGGACTGGTGGAGGTGATGAGGGTGATGGTGAAGCAGCTGTGGTGGAAGAGATAATAAGGGCCTTTTTTAGCTGAAAGCAAGAAGGAAAGGGAGACTGATATGCAAATGGAGATAGGCATCACCACCACTACCAGCAGTGACATTGTGGAATTTTCTGCTGCTATAATTCCTGCTGCTGTTGAGTTGCAAGGGTAGCAGGCCAATGATGATCAGGCTAGTGCCAAAGACTACGATGGTCACAGTGGGAATGGGGTCCAGCAGTAGTGATGAGGGACTGGGACATGTTTCACTTGCCAGCAATAATCCTAGTCCTAGATAGAATGCTGATTCTGAGGCAGCAGCATCATCCTCTGCCCCAGCCAGTGAAGAGGATTGCAGAGAAGAAGAGGAAAGAGGGTATTTTTCTTCGCTTTCCCTGTCCTTTCCTGTCCCTCCTGAGGTCAATGGTGTGGGACTATTCTTCTCTTGGGGCAGGCACAGTGTTGTCATTGGCAACAGCACTGTGCATGATTTGTGATAAGTCAGTGAGAAGGGGAAAGGAGGAAATGCACCTTGGCACAACCACCCTGATAGCACACATGAAACACAGACATCATGACATTTAGGTGAAGCATATTAAAGCCAAACCCCCACAAAATAAAATTGTGAGCAGCTGTTGCTGTACCCCTTGTCACTCCCCAAGGGTAAAATAGAGAAACTCAGCCTGAGCCTGAAAGTTCAATTGCAAGCGAAACACCTGGATCGCCATCAGTTTCTTGCGTTAGGATCGGGCAATTTCTTCTGATGATCTACCTTTGTCATCATTATGTCTCCCACTAGCTGACAGCAATTCTGTAGATGAGAAGATGTAGCCATTCCATTGCACATTGTGTGGTGTGCTGAGTGAGTACAATCGCAGGCATGGAATCAAGCAGCATCTGCGGAGATTCCAACCAGCAAAATATGCTAAGCTGGTGGCAGGGAGGATTCATCGTTATTATTGATTCTGTAAGTTGTCACATGTCCTTAGTGGAATGGACAAGCAGCATACTGACAGTAGCAGTACTTGGCTTCTGGGGGAATTACTGATTTGACACTACGGACCTAAACATCAAGGTGTTTGCTTTCAACTGTGCCAATTGTTTGATGTGAATGCAGAAGTGTCCATTATTCTCAGTCCTTCCCCTATTTCCTACACACGCTGTGCACATTGCAGTTACTGATGAAAGGCACAGTTCTTTCCTGCTGTAGTGTCAAAGGAAAAAGGAAAAATTAGTATTCCCACACACCCTTGATTTTGGAGGAATTGCAGGAGGAGAAGAATTATTGGCCAACTTCTTTTCTCCATAGATCCCTGAAGTGGTGGGGGCTAGTTGTGGTGCTGCTACTGCCTCAGGCACATCACTTAAGCTGGTGGCAAGTGGAACCATGATCATCATCACTCATATCATTGCTGTTGATCTCATTCCCTTGGAGCTGCCTAATTGTTCTGCTGCTTAAACAGAAGCAGCAAGAACAGCAGTTGCAAATGCCGAAAAGACACTGTGGCATTTGCTAATGGCCACCATAGCATGACCTTCTGGCAGTAGGGAATTTTTTTTTCTTTTTCTCAGGGCTTGTTCTTTAAATATACCACAGAGGCCTAAAAAAAAACAATTTCTGGGGGCTTGTTTCTAACAAACCTGAGTTCAACAAATTATAACCCATTCCTCAGGGCTTGTGACTCTAACAAACACGCATCCAACAAATCATCACCGATTCCTCAGGGCTTCTGCCTCGAACAAACATGAGTCCAACAAATCATCACTGATTCCTCAGCATAGTTGGGAACTCTCTGGATTTGCCCCACAGACTCAGTTTTTTTGCTGCAAATTACCGGGTCACTGAGGCAGAGGCTGATTCTCTGGATGTGGGGAGTGTTCATCAAACTCTGCTCACTTCTGTGCCTGCCCAGTCTGTTCCACCTTTCACAGCCTTTTCCTCCTACTCTGGCCACATATGCTAAGCCCTGCACCTCACTCGCATTAAGCCCCACGCACATCACATCATTTTTCTCCCTCCAGTGGCACCACAAGACTCCCGGAAGAAAAGTTCTCATGTATGTTCATCAGGGCTTGTACCTCTAACAAACTTGAGTCCAACAAATCATCACCGTTTCCTCAGGGCTTGTGCCTCTAACAACCCATATTCTACAAATCAATGTTTCCTAAGGACTTGGTCCTCCAAAAACAAGTCTAAATCCTACAAATCATCCTCTACAAAATATGCTATCCCATCAAGTATCAGTCTGTCCCAGTAACAGGTTATGTCAGGGGGGTACATGTCTCTGTCATATTTTTTTACTAACTGTCCCCCTAATCCCAGTCAACACCCCCCCAAAAAAAATTCATGTTCAACTGATTCTTTCTCTAGACACCACCAACACAGGCACCCTCAGACCCCTTCTATACCATGCCTGTGGGAAATAAAATAACATTTGCTATGTGCAAATTCAGTCTTCCCATTAATTTGAGTGCAATGAGCTAGGCAAAAAAAGCAGAAAAACTGCACTTTTCACAGGAAATGTCCCACTAGGACATTTTTCAAAAACTTTTGCCAATCCCTAGATGTATTGTGAGCTCCATCACACCCACAACAGTGTTTCCTCTGAGGGGAGGGTCGGTAAGAGACCTGGCACTGAAAGGGTTAACCCTTTGAGTGCCAGATTGATGTCCCAGTACAGTACAAAGCAATACAGAGAGCTACTTTCAATTTTGCATTGCCTTTCCTTTAACCCCTTAAGGAACAGCCTTGCAGCCAGCACTTAAAGGGATAGTAATACCTAAAATGTAAAAAAAAATATGTTGTAGGGTTTATCCCCCTGAGTAAAACAAGAGTACTCCCACTGCTGAAAGATGTTTCATTCAAAAGTTATTCATTTTCAAAGTTGAATTTTTTAGGTGCAATATCACAGTGGCCTGAAATTTTACAGTGGCGCTGTTGCTACACCATCCTATGGAGATTTATGGTCCTGAGACCAGAGCTGTCCATAGGATCGTGTAGCAACAGCGCCACTGTACAATTTCAGGCCACTGTGATATTGCACCTATAAAATTCAACTTTGAAAATTAATAACTTTTGAATGAAACATCTTTCAGCAGTGGGAGTACTCTTGTTTTACTCAGGGGGGTAAACCCTACAACATATTTTTTTTTACATTTTAGGTATTACTATCCCTTTAAAGGACCACAGGGGATTTTTCTTTTGCGGAAATTGATTCAGGGAAAACTTAAGGACCCATGACGTATATGTATGTTATGGAATACAGGGGTCCCTGCTCGGCTGCACGCCATTCGGGGACCGCTGAATCCCATAACATACATATATGTCATGGGTCCTCAACATAAGTTTTCCCATGACGTATATGTACATTGCAGGTCCTTAAGGGGTTAAAGAAGTGTCTTCTCCAAATGTAATCCTTGTGCTTTGATTCAAGAGATAAAATCTTCAAATCAGTCCTGGGTGTCAAGTCTATGGAGGCAGACATGACACATGCATGCAGGGCACAAACTCTGTGCTTACTGCACTTGGTGATCTTAACCCTGTAAAGACCAGAGGAGTGTACGCCACATTGCTTTGCAATGTGTTGCTCACACACCACTCGTTCTTAAAGTAGACCTTTCACCTTGATTCAAGTTGATATATTTATTTTTGCAAATTTAAAAATTGTGTTAAAAACTGCCTATGGGTCATGTTATCCAAAAGACCAACAAATGTACAGTTGAGGAGGTTTTCATACTTGTGACATATGCTAATGCAGGGCTCATAATTTCCACTCACCACTAGCCAATGGTGAGTGAAAATTTAGCCCTGGCGAGTAGAAATTCAGCCCTGGTGGGTATGCTATGGCTTGCAGTGGCTAGTAACTTTTCAGGTCTGGCTAGTAGCAAAGGACTTCAACTTTTAAGCCCTGTGCTAATGTATGCTAATGATATTACCCGCACGGTTTTGGTGAGGTTTCATATGCTAATTAAGCTGTTCAGTGATATTTCATATGCTAATTAAGCCATTTCAATGATTTGTCATATTCTAATGAAGTATCTGGTGAGGTTTCAAATGCTAATGAAACAATTTCAGTGATTTGTGATATGCTAATTAAGTAGTTGGTGAGGTTTCATATGCTAATGAAGCTCTGGGCAGTACCAGGAAATTTTCACTTTCACTTTTCTCAGAAATAAAAAGCATGACTATCTCCTAAACTACAGAAGACAATGGCGGCACTGGTCATCAAACCGAGTATAACATAGATAATCAACTGACAGACAAGGTAGCAGATCTTTTTAGTGAAAATCAATTGGGTGGATGCCATTTAGAATACAAGCAACAAACGAAGTTCACACTCTGAAGACACATCACAGCTTCTGATGAAATATGAATAAAATGTGAGATTTAAACAAGTAAACAGACACCGGGTATCGGGAAGCAAACTGTTTCACGCATTTCACACTAGATATGCTTAAATATGATTAAGCACATCTAGCGCAAAACGAGTGAGACAGTGTGTTCCCCGATACCCGGTGTCTGTTTACTTGTTGAAATATGAATAAAATGTGAGATTGTATGAGAAGCTGTGGTGTGTCTTCAGAGCGCGATCTTTGGTGCTTATCTCCTAACCTATACATCTGCTGGAATTTTGTGTAACATGACGCATAGGCAGTTTTGAATTACGTTTTCAAATATGTAAAGAAAATTCAAGGTGATAGGTCCACTCCACCTGCTTCAGTAGGAAAAACTGCCAGCAACTTTACATCCACGTCAATGTACATGACATCCACAACTGAATAACAGTTTCTCTCTTGAAGAAAGGAAAGGTCAAAATGCATGAGGGTAATTAGGATTTTCTGGCCGTAGCAAAGTAAGTGTGGGGTAATGATTAAGAGGTGTTAGATAACACTGCAATTTGTATTGTGATGTAGGGGGAAAAAAAAGGAGTTTCAGTAGCTTTCTTTAAGTAAAAACGTGAACAAGGACCGGCTTGCTGACTTTGAAAGTCAATAGCAAAATCCTATAAAATATTCAAAGTATAATACTCCAGAGTATAACAAAATCAGTTTAACTTATTGTAGAGCAGGGATTTTTCTTGTTCATTTTATTAGGATTCTTGAGTATAAAGTTTTCTTCCTTGCGACAGCAAAATGCCTCATTCATATTTATGATCTGCAGAACTTTCCCTGAATATGCCAAGCTAGAAAAGGTAATAAACTGATAAAAATGACCATTATGACATGTTTTCTTAACACATCTCTCGGTTCAAAGAATTTCGGCTGAGTACCTCAAACTACTCTCATCTGCATTTTTTTGCTGTTGATGGCACAGTTTACAGGTCATTTAATGTGTCACCTGTAAGACAGCTAATTATTGTACAAATCCCTGCTTTTGTGCAAAACAGAAGCCAGTCTGGTGGAGACAGTGTGTTTCCAAGGCTGGATTTACTTCCCAGGCACCCTAGGAAAGGCACTCTAGGTACCCTTAGCCCCACCCATGGTCACACCCCTTTTCACCACGTGGCCAGACCCCCAGACCCATCCACTATTCTCTGGCACAGAAAATACCTTTGGTTTGTAACAAGCAAAGCAAAAAAAAAAGTTTTAAGTCCTTGGTTGCTAGAGAGAGATCTCCAGATCTCTCTAGTATCCAAGGGGTTAAATAGCCTGTAAAAGGGAATAAAACTGGTGAAGAGCTATTGAGATTGCTCTGGCCACACCTGCAACTTAGAATGTGGGTGTGGCCAGCACACAATTTGGTGCTCTACACAGTTGCCTAGACGGCCTATTGAGAAATCCTGTCCTGTATGTTTTATTGATATACAGAATGTAGTTTGTGATGTGAAAGGAAACCAACACCCCCAAATCCTAACTCCCACGTTCCTTAGTATGACCAGAAAATCTGAATGCCCTATGGATTTTCCATTGTGTCTTTATTTCAAGAGATAAGGTATTCAGTCATTGATGGATGTCAGGTCCTTGGAGTGGACATGACAGTTGCTGGCAGTATGTCAAACTGAAGCAGGCAGAGAACATACTCCGTCCTAATTCTTTAGGGACTAGAGGGGGGGTACAATAACGTTGCCAGATCTTTCCTTTAAAAGACGACACATATGAAAAATCACCGCTGCATTGATACGTGGGGAAAATAGTAACCTAATGATTAATTAAGCCGGTGAGATAGCTCAGTCTGTTAATGCACCAGCTGTAGAATCTGTTAAAAGATCAAGGTAACAGGTTCTAGCCAAGGCAAGGTCAGCTCAGCCTTTCATCCTTCTGAGGTAGATAAAATGAGTACCCAAGACATACCTGAAAATGGGAAAGGACCTCAATCTATCCTTCCTGGTAAAACAGTCTCAGGAAAAAAAACAAAACAAAAACAATGTATGCGTCCTCTTTTAAAGCAATTATCTGGGAACCCTAGCATACAATGCATTGTGCAACCTGCTGGTTCTTACATGGTTGAGGTAAGGTGTCCACATATCCCTTTCTATGCGGGACACTTATTCAAACCACACACTGTGGGGATTCCTCGATTCCTGTGCAGAAATGGATGTGTGGACATCTTAAGTCTTAAGCTACCCCCCCCCCCCCCCCCCACACACACACACACACACACAACAGTGCAGGTGTTCAGAATCTGGTCACATGAACACAAGTGAATCAATCAGTGTTTCAATCATTTTGATGGATCTGTCCAAGATACCGGCATTCACTTGTGTTTAATTAGAGATGTCCTGAACACACGCACAAGAAAACTGCACTTGAGGACAGGTTTCAGCATTCTTGCCTTGGGTTAAGGACTGAAGGAGTGTACAACACATAGCCCCTCTAGTCCTTAACCCATTGAGTGCAAGAGGGGTATGCAACACATTGCGTTGCATACCCCTCTGGAACTTAAAGGGTTAAAGCATTAACAAACATGAGACCAACTGTCATTTCCACCACTATGGACATGACTGATTCTCCTTCACAGAAAACCATGGATATGACATCGAGCAGATGTTATCTCTCAAACCAAGACTTAAAAGGGATTATCCCTATACATGTTGGTCTAAATAGTTAATGTAAGGACTAGATGTTATAATGTTTTCATTTTTTTAAAAAATCGTTAGTTTGCCGAAAATAAACGAGTAGAGGTTGCCCTGCTCTCTGCAGTTACCAGATCTGTACCACAGTCCGTCACTCTTCGTCTGGTCCCCTCCCTCTATCCAGCCTCCTCCAATGACGGAGGATTTCTGCATGTAATCTGAAGTGCTCTCTGGCCAATGAGCAAGCTCCAGCTTACATGCAGAAATCCTCCGTCATTGGAGGAGGCTGGATAGAGGGAGGGGAGCAGACGAAGAGTGATGGACTGCGGTACAGAGCTGGTAACTGCAGTCTGTCTGGAAGTAGGGTGCAGGGCAATATTTACTCGTTTATTTTCAGCAAACGAATGATTTTATTAAAAAATGAAGATGTTATAACATCTAGTCGCTACATAAACTAACAACTTAAAGTGTTAGTAATGTCTAAAAAAACTTTTTTGCATTTAGAAGAGCTTAAAAAGCTGATCTAAATGCAAAAAAACTTCTCTCTCAAACCGCTATGGTTTAAGAGATACGGGAGTTTCAAGTTTGATTTCTCCTACTGACAGCTTTAAAGCTGTCAGCAGGAGATCCGTGTCGGTCGACACGGTGGCGCTTGAGAAGTGCCGAGTTCTCTTTACTTACAAGGAATCCCTTTATTGGAATGGTCTAAAACGTGTGCCTGAAAACTAGCTGAACACCAGACACACGTTTTAGACCATTCCAATGAAGGGATTCCGTGTAAGTAACGAGATTCCGGCACTTCTCAAGCGCCATCGTGTCGACCGACGTGACGCCCGTATCTCTTAAAACATAGCGGTTTGAGAGATACGTTTTTTTGCATTTGGATCAGCTTTTTAAGCTCTTCTAAATGCAAAAAAGTTTTTTTTAGACATTACTAACACTTTAAACCAACATGTATAGGGGTGATAGGTCCCCTTTCAGGGAACCATTAATAGGGACTTAGAACTTTCTATCCATAATAATATAAGTGGAAGGATGTTTGTGTTTTACCCAGATAATGTTTAAAGGGATAGTAACATTTAAATTTTAGTCATCCCCATTTTGTAGCCCTGAAAAAAGAAATAATGACCCCAGCGGCATCTCTCAAACCTTTATGGTTTGAGATATACCTGCTTTCAAAGTTTCCCCTCTCCTGACATCAATGCTCTAGCTGACTGCAGGGGAATCCGGTCCCAGGACTGGCAGAGGCTCTTCAGCAGAGCCGAGATGGTGTTATTGCAAAAGAAATCCTTCACTGAAAAGGTCTTCTACGTGTGCTTGCAAACCAAGCACACGTAGAATACCTTTTCAGTGTAGTATTTAATTTTCATTAATGTGATCTCGGCTCTGCTGCAGAGCCACCTGCTGGTCTCAGGAGTGGATTCCACTGCAGTCAGCTAGAACACTGATGTCAGGGGAGGGGGAACTTTGAAAGTGTTTATCTCTCAAACCATAAAAGTTTGAGAGATGCAACTGGGGTCATTTTATTTCTTTTTTTAAGGGCTACAAAATGGGGATAACTAAAATTTAAGTGTTACTATCTCTTTAACAAACATTTAAACTATTTTTTTTTAAGTTAAAACATATGTTGTATCAATTTCCCTGCCAAGCAGAACAAGAACACTCCATCTGCTGGGATTTCTCATTCAACAGTTATTGCATCTCTTTTTTTTTTAACATAAAACTGCAATTGTCTATTGTAGTCTCCAGGTGTTGTCATTTTTATCACTCAATAAGTAGAGACATCATGATAAATCAAGTTCTCCCACAGAGAGTAATAGAAAAAAAAAAGTATTTTGGCCATTAGTAGGCGCTGCTGCTATCCCTTTTCATCATAACATTTGAAAAGAATGAACTCTGGCAGTGCCTGGCCATTGTTTACTCAGCAGAAAAAGCTACAGAACATTTTTTATAAAAATGTCTGCTGCTCTTTTTAAAGCAATATATGCCCATAGATACATTTTGCTTAACCTTTTGGATGTTAGAGAAGTTCACATGTATTGCAAAGTGTTGGAAAGGTCTTGAGCATTGAATGGATTTATTAATGTTAGAAAGGTTGTAGTGTCTCTACACCAGAGGTTCTCAACCCGTGCCCTCAGTGGCCACTAACAGGCCAGGACTTAGGAATTTCCCTGCTAGAACACAAGTGTGTTGATCAGAGGCTCAGTCATATTGATTAACTCACCTGTGTTCTTAAAAGGAAATTCTCAAATCCTGGCCTGTTAGTAGCTACTGAGGGCACGGGTTGAAAGCCACTTCTCTACACTATTTCTTTTTCATGCCAACAATTGTTTGCTCCAGAATACCTCACTGTATCTAAGGACATACAAGCTATAATTAACCCTTTGAGTGTCAGGAAGGTACCCAATACATGAGTTACATTGTGCTTTATACCTCTGGCGTTCAAAGGGTTAAGACAATACACAATTTGTGCGTGTGTGTGTTATGAATGCGGAGGGCTTGTTAGAACCATCTCAGTTCAGCTCAAGATCAATCAGAATAGCAGACACCTCCTTGTCCTAAATATAATCTTAGAAAATATATCCACTTTAACCTAATATACATTTATCTTAAATGGATAGTAATATTTCACAATAAAAGCAGCTCCAATTAATCTTCATAAAATTTGGGCCATTGAGAGTTTATTTCAATACTGTCAGAGTTGTAGTTCAAGAGTAATTGAATGATAAATGGTCCCTTTTACTGA
Source organism: Rhinophrynus dorsalis (assembly GCA_037306005.1). Classification (NCBI taxonomy): domain Eukaryota; kingdom Metazoa; phylum Chordata; class Amphibia; order Anura; family Rhinophrynidae; genus Rhinophrynus; species Rhinophrynus dorsalis. Next base: position 84,829,117 of record CM074728.1, read on the forward strand.
TGTAACACTGCTCACCTCAGAGCAGCAAGACTGTCCAGATGGATGCAGAGAGGGACAAGCTTCAGTGATCATAAGGAAAAACCTGTCAAGGGGGTCAGGGTTTTCCTTATGCTCACAGTGAGAAGATTGTCCCTTGCTGTGACCTGTCCCGTCAAGAGACTAGATTCCACATCTGAGGGGAGGTGGCTTACACTAGGTAGAAGGGGCAGATACTTTATCATTCAGTTACTCTTGTATTACAACTCTGACAGTATTGCAATAACACTCTTTATGGCCTAAATACTATGAAGATTAATTGGAGCTGCTTTTATTGTGAAACTTTACTATCTTGTACTTATGATAAAATGAGTAGCTCTGGTCAAGTCAATGGAACAATCCATGACAAATACAACTTCCCATTGATTCAGTTTTTTTGTTTGTTTTCTTTTAACCCCTTGAACGCCAAGCAATGCTTTGGAGACCTCTGTAAAATTCAAGAGGTTAAAACCTGTAATCAAATAAATTGGGATATAGGAAATCAATGCCTGTGCTGCAGTTTCTTTGGCCCATTTCTTCTTAACCCTTTGAGTGCCAGAGGGGTTCACATCGCTACTTACCCCCTCTGGCACTTAAAAGGTTAATACATCGGTCTCATCGGGGGATAGTTCTCAGCGCATGGTGTTCAAAAGTACTCAGTACAAAATTCTTAAAAGCTTTGGATTTCGATATCAGTCTAGAGGTCATTGGTGAACATAGAAAGGTCAGAAACCTGTAGCAGGGAGAAGGAAGCGGAGCCCCGTTTGGGTGTTCGGAGTGAATCCAGTTGAGATGTAAGAGCCTGTACTTATGGATGACCCAGTGAGGTCATGGAGACCAGTCTCCACTCCAGCTCTGAGCAGGTTCCAGCATGGTGAGTCGCCGCGCTCTGCTCTTCCTACTCTTACTGCTTTGCTATGTCTTGTACCTGGTCCTGGGGGCCTTTATCTTCTCCATCCTGGAGCAACCCCACGAAGACTCGCTGAGGGTGGAGGTGGAGAGCATGTGGGTCGATTTCCTGGATGATCACCCGTGTCTATCGGAGGAAATGCTGGGGGAATTTCTCCGGAAGACTCTGCTGGTCAAGAGCTTTGGCGTGTCTGTCTTACGCAATATTTCAGGCTATGAGGTTAAGTGGGACTTTGTTTCATCTCTCTTCTTCACGGGGACCACCCTCACCACCATAGGTAAGTGCTCGTTACAGTGTAGTTAACCTGCTGCTCTCCAGCTGTTTGTGGACTAGAACTCCCAGCATCCCAGACTGAGGACGATACGAATTGTAGTCCGCCAACAGCCGGATGGTTGGCAAAGCACAAGAGCTTTACGTAAACAGCTAACGGATGCTAAGAGTTGTAATCACCGGCACAGCTAATGGGCCGACTGCCGCTTGGAGTTCATCAATGGACACCTGACTAGGAATGATGGAATTGTATTACAGGTTGCCCAAGCCTGCTTTGACTGTGACACTTTCTGCCTACGTATGGTCTGCATGGAATCAGTAGGATAGCATTGGTTACAGCAGACTTTGGCCCAGAATGGAAAAATAATTACTGGGGCAAGTTATATTGGGATATATCAAACACTTAATCGTTTGGAATTACTAGAGCAACAGTATTAACCCTTTGAGTGCCAATGAGCATACAAATAAACTTTTACTGTAGTTCATTGGACCTCTGATGTAGGTGTGCAGCAAGACTGGGTTACCGAACCGGAGTTTAATTATCCTTCAATAGGACATTCATGAAAAAGTAATTTTGCAGGGCTGCAAAAGAATCAATACAACATTGCAACAGGTGTTTTTCTGCCTTAAAGGGATAGTAATACTTCGTTTTATCTTTATTTTATTTTGTAGGCATTAAAAAAACATGAAGAACGATATAAGTCTTATCTCTCAAACCTTTATGGTTTAAGAGATATTCACAAGCAAAGTACCCCCGTTCAGCCAGATCAGAAGGGAGGTGCCCAGGTAGACTGCAGAGAGGAACAATCTTCAATTAATATAAGTGAAAAAGCTGAAAAACTTGTCAAGGGGGCAGGGCTTTCATTGTTTTCATACAAAGAAGATTGTCCCCTGCTGTTATCTGTCTGGTCTTACAACTAGACTCACATCTGAGAAGAGATGGCTTACACTAGGAAAAAGGGGCGGGAGGGGGAACTTTGCTTGTGAATATCTCTTAAACCATAAAGCTTTGAGAGATAAGACTTATATCATTCTTCATGTTTTTTTTAACGCCTACAAAATAAAATAAAGTTAAAACTAAGTATTACTATCTCTTTAAAGGACAGGTCTGGTCATATTACTGTAATTGTATTGCAATGTGATTGGACCACAGTCCTGCAGTATTACAAATGGCCATGTGGTCTGTAAAAACATATGAAATGGATCACTGACATTAAATAGGCACCGCACCCAAATAATAATTTGTTACTAAAATAGCAGAGATACTTAGATAAATGTTCTTTAACCTACTGAGTGTCAGAGAGGCATTCAACACATTGTGTTGCAAAGAGTTGGACACCTCTCTGGCATTCAAAGGGTTAAAAGTAGCCTGTTTGCATTTACTTTGTTTTAGTGAACTGCAGCTTGTTTCAGTTTACAATCTGATAAAGACTAGTAGCCCTATTGAATCTACTGAAGCCAATTGTTTTGACAAGTTACGATTTAGAGGCATATCTAAACCAGGATTATATAATTATACACACACACATCTCACTGCTCTATGAGTCATTGTTTGTGTACAAGATTGTTGTTGCTTATATCAATGATTTATGTTGGTAAATGGGTTTTAATTTCCTAGTATAATTGTGATCAGGTTTGTCCCAACCTAGTGTTTTAAAGGGATAGTAATACTTTGTTTTATCTTTATTTTATTTTGTAAGCATTAAAAAAACATGAAGAACGATATAAGGCTTATCTCTAAAACCTTTGTGGTTTGAGAGATATTCACAAGCAAAGTTTCCCCTCCCTCCCCTTTTACCTAGTGTAAGCCATCTCTTCTCAGATGTGGAATGCAGTCCATAGACCAGACAGATAACAGAAGGGGACAATATTCTTCCTATGAGAACAATGAAAGCCCTGCCCCCCTTGACAAGTTTTTCAGCTTTTTCCCTTATCGTAATTGAATATTGTCCCTCTCTGCAGTCTACCTGGGCACCTCCCTTCTGATCTGGCTGAACAGTGTTGCATCAGTAAAAGGGGCGGGAGGAGGATACTTTATCATTGAATTACTCTTGAACTACAACTCTGACAAAATTGAAATAATACTCTCCAAAGTCCAAATACTATGATGATTAATTAGAGATGCTTTTATTATGAAACATTACTATCTCTTTAAGTCTCTGATTAACATGCTATGGTCTTTATTTTTGGCCAGGTTACCATTTTAATGCATGGTTTGTGAAAACTATGGACTGAAGGATTGCGCTGGATCCTGTGCGGTCAGGCAGAATGATATAGTCACAATCCTGCCATAATGGAATGGTGATCTGGTCACTGCATTGATTGACAGACTGGTGTATCCCTACTGGCTTACTGATTTCAGCTTCAGACCTCAAGGCACAAAAATAGGTCTGGTCCAAGCATATCATTTACCTAAATTAATCACAATGACTGATATGCTAAGTACTCAGCTGTGACCATGCAGGGATATCCTAATAATGTGACCTATCGGTGTCTCCTGGGGACTGTTGTTGAGAATCTCTGTTGTGTGCTAAGAATGAAAGCCATGGAAACCCAGACAAAGATTTTAGGAACCACTCAATCCTAAATATGTTGACAGTGATTATTTAAGCCTTGTGAGATGAAGGCAAAATCTAGGTACATGGTTCCTAACTGTACCTTGAGGGGCCATTATCAGGTCATGTCTTTAGGACTTTCTTCCTTGTGCACGGGTGAATCAATTAAAATCGCCAAGCCTATGATTAACTCACCTATACTCTGCATATATCAGTGTATGTTTCGGAATCTGCTCCCATGAATGAACACAGATAGATCCTTCAGACTGAATAAACCGCTGATAGATCAGTCTCTGTTAATGACATTCATTGACCTGTGTTCACCTGAGGATTAGGGTGACCAGACCTCAGCTTTAACCAGGGACACATTGGAAAAATGCATACTGCAGGACTGCTTTGACTTCAGTGAAGTACTGAAATATGTCTATTTCTTATGTGGCCCCGGTTAAAGGTGAGATCTGGTCAGCCTACTGACGATACCTGGAACATCTTCATCGTTGGTGGGGCTAGCACGTTGCATAGAATCTGTATCCTTTCCTAAGACAGGGACAGGTAACCTCCAGGACTCCAGCTGTCGGAGACTGTGGGGATGATAGGTTTTGCAGATCCAAATGTGGTCTAAAGTACATTTGATGACGTTCCCAGAATCTTTCATTCTCACCGAACTGCCTCAACATATCCCATGCAACAAAGCTCTGTTTCTACTTTAATGTATTGCATAATGACACTCACATTTCCAGAAATTCATGGGCCGTTACCTAATCATGTGACATGTTCCATGTTTGCTTACATGAACACTAATTCCTCTTAACATACCCCCACTTACCTTTTTAATACTGGCAAACAACCCTAATAGTCACTAAGAATCAATTCTGTATGGACTGTTTCCCCATAATTAATGGCTAATTGGCACTTGATATCGTGTCCATAGAGGCAGACATGGTTCTGTGATTGGGGACTTAAGAATTCTGAACTCCACTTCTTGGGAATCTCTCATATGGAGGAGTCTGTGTCCTAGAGTCCCACAATAAAGAATTATGTCTCCCTCTGTATACATGATATGCACTAGTAATTATTCATTTTAGACAATCAATCCATGCTGAGTACAATCCACACAACAATAAGCATTCATTGTCAGGGGTTTGGGATGCTAGAGTCTTGTAAAAAAGAATCATGTCTTTCTTCACTGACAGCATATCCTATACCAGGTCTTTCCAAGTCCTGTCCTCAAGGGCCACTAACAAGCCAGGATGTAAGGATTTCCCTGATTAATCACAGGTGAGTTAATCAGTGGATCATTCATTGTGACTGACTCACCTGTGATTAATGAGGGAGTCCTTACATCCCGGCCTGTTGGTGGCCCTAGAGGACTGAACTTGTACAGCCCCTTTCCTATACTATAAAAGAGATTTCTTTTGGAGAACCAGGCCACACATAATTTATTCATAATGGCCCTTAGGATTTTTTGCCCATATTGAGGTTAACCTTTTGAGGGGTAGAGGGGAATGCAATGCATTATGCACCACTCTGACTCTCAGTGTTAATTTTAGGGATATTCGGTATTGGTGTTCCTTTAACCACTTGGATGTGATAAATGTCTCCAGCACGTTGTGTAGTAATGAGTTTGAGACATCTCTGACATTCAGATGGTTAAACCAGCTTCATTAAAATGATAAATATTTTGTCAGGGCCATTTGATGTGGCGCAATGGGAATTACAGAAAACAATGGGAAATTATAGTGCATTAGAAGAGAGAATTATGCCTTTTGTTCTAACCTCTTTCATTTGCATTAACACTGCCAGGAAATCACTTAATTGGAGCAATTTTCCAATGAACACACGCTGCCTGATTTTTGGGTGATATTCGTTTGACTGGCAGTGACTCTTCTCTTGATAGCTTTTGCTTAGTAAATGTTCTTGCATTATCTTAGATGAGGAATGAATATTGAATTATAACTCTTTGAGTGCTCGATTAGTGAGCAGTACAACATGTTATCCACCACTCCTGGCAGTCAAGTGGATTATGGCTGTGGTAGGAAACCTAAGACTTTCCAGCTGTTAAGGACTACAGTTCTTATTGGCTGGTGGATGGGAGTTGTTCACAACATCTGGAGGGCATCAGGTTGTCTAGTCCTGGTTTATGGTACTAAAAAGAGATAGGCAAGCCATCACTGTACAGAATCATACAGAAAAAGGTAATTGTTTAGGTTTATACTTGTGGCTTGAATGGAGTCGTGACATATCTCAGTTTTGAGCGTCCAGTATGCCAGTATTCTACTTTCACTGGCTGATGTCCATGTGAGTTGTTCTCATTCGTTGTACACGGTGATGCACGTTGCGGCATCCATGTCCTTAGTGTGAACGATTTGCACTGCTGTTCATAGGCTGACCTCTGCCCAGCTCCACTGTGCCCAATGCATAAAGTTGCGTTCATGCTTTACAATATCCTCAGTGTGACGAGTGGTGCACAGCAATGTGTTAAGTTACTAGTGATTTTAGTGTAGCACTCCAAATTCTATGCAAACATCACAAGTGTAAACTAGCCCTTAAAGTGAAAGTATCACTTTGAGAATGTGTTTTTTTTTGTTTTTTTTTTAATCCCAAGGTGAACTGAAAGGGATAGTAATGTCTAAAATAAAGTAGATGGCGCAACGTGTTAGACTTAAAATAATGAAGACCTGACTGTGTAATAACTTACATTGCTATAGTTTTTAACCCCTTAATGACTCATGATGTACATATACATCATGAGGTTGCAGTCCCTAAAGGACCAAGGACGTACATGTACGTCATGGAATTCCAGGCTCACTGTGCGGCTGCACGCCATTCTGGGAGTCCGGAATCCGATATGTTTAAAAAAAAAAAATGCTCCATGGTCCTTAACCCCTTTAAGGACTACGTGATGTGGTATGACCGTCACGATCCTTATACCCTTAAGGACCAGGGACGGTCATAGCACGTCACGTACTTTTGACTTACATCGCTCTACCGGGAGGGCTGTAAGTTAAACGGGGCCTAAAATTGATCGCGCCAAGACTTGGGCAATCTGTCTTAGGCCTCAAAGCGGCATGCCGGTATGCGTAACAGGTCACGTGTACCGGCGCGTTGGCGAGGATCAAAGCGGTCCTTAAGGGAAGATAACTTCCCTGGACCTCTGGTACTTAAGGGGTTAAGTGACCGCCGCGTGAGTGCGAGGCCAGTCCTTAAGGGGTAAAAGATATGTCATGTAAAAGGATCCCCCACCCGCCCCTTCTGACTGCCTCCCTTGGAGCTGCAATCCGGTCATGGGACTGGATGGACGCAGCGAGGGGCAAACTTCAGACCGTAAGTATAAGAAAAACCCTGTCCCCTTGACTAAGGATTTTCCTTTGTTTACTGCAGTTTGTCCCTTGCCGCTCTCCATCTGGACCACACAATGGTGAGTGTGACACAGCCAGAAGGGGCAGAAGGGGGCTCCAGTGTAAGTTATTACACACAGTGCAACGTGTTATGCTTAACATAATGAAGACTCAGCGATCTACTTTATTTTAGCCATTACTATCCCTTGAAGCAATGCGCCACAGTAATTGCCTTCCCCAGATAAACAAGGGAATTAGCTGTGCATCTTGCATTAGAATCAAGATAGGAAGAAGGGTCCAAGTCCTTCCTCCCCTTACATCTCCGGTAGAGGGAGGTTGATGTGCTGAGGAGAAATGAAGAAATTCTGGGGCAATTCAACTATCAGTGGGGAGCAATATTTCTGTTGACTTTAAATGTATATATTAATCCCTTGAATGCTAAAGAGGTCTCCAATGCAGTGCTTCACAATGTGCTGGCAACAGGGCTAGATTTCCCATTAGGCAGAGTAGGCAACTGTCTAGAGCACAATGTTTTGGGGGCGGTGTCTCAGCTGGCCACACCCACAGTGCCCCTGAACCAGTTTAAATATCCCTTTACTGGCTACTTAAAGGGATAGTAATACTTTGTTTTAACTTTATTTTGTTTTGTAGGCATTAAAAAAAATGAAGAACGATATAAGTCTTATCTCTCAAACCTTTATGGTTTAAGAGATATTCACAAGCAAAGTTTCCCCCTCCCGCCCCTTTTACCCACTGTAAACAATCTCTTCTCAGATGTGGAATGCAGTCCATAGACTGGACAGATAACAGAAGGGGACACTCTTATTCCTATGAAAACAATGGAATCCCTGCCCCCCTTGACAAGCTTTTCAGATTTTTCCCCTTATCTTAAATGAAGATTGTCCCTCTCTGCAGTCTACCTGGGCAGCTCCCTTCTGCCCTGGCTGAACAGTGTGACATCAGTAAAAGGGGCGGGAGGGGGACACTTTGCTTGTGAATACCTCTTAAACCATAAAGGTTTGAGAGATAAGACTTGTTTTTTTCATGCCTACAAAATAAAATAAAGATAAAACGAAGTATTACTATCCCTTTAACTCCTTGGATGTTAGAGAGGTCTTAGGTCTCTCCAGCAACCAAAGAGGTAAAAGCTTTCTTTTTCTTCATGAGTATGTGTTTTCTGTGTCAGGGAATGGTGGATGGGGCAGGAGGCGGGGTTGTGTGAGAAGTGGGGTATGACTAAGGTCACCTGGGGGGGGGTTCCTAGGGAAAGGCTGTCCAAGTCCAGTCCTCAAAGGCCACCCACAGGCCAGGATGTAAGGATTTCTCTGATTAATCACAGGTGAGTTAATCAGTGGATCATTCATTGTGACTGACTCACCTGTGATTAATCAGGGAAATCCTTACATCCTAGCCTGTTGGTGGCCCTGAACTGAACTTGTACAGCCTTAGCTAGAGGCACCTGAGATGTAAATTTAGCACTGGCTGGAGAACTGGTTAGTACTCAAAGGGTTAAAATCCCTATTTCAGTCAGTGGGAATTTTGGGTATTTGTTCTCCATGGGGCAGTTTATTTTGGTCCTAGAATTGCTCCACTTACCACTTACTTTGTACATATGGTCCTAGGTTTCTAAACGCAGACAATATTATGAACCTGGACAGTGGATAACAGTCCGTTTTAAAGGCTTCTTATTACTGAATTAATTTTGTAACCTGCTGAATGAGCAGTTTGCTTAGCACAGTCCTAGTTATTGATATACAGGAAACCCACTCAATGAGACGGCTGCATCCTTTTAGGTTAATTAGTTTAAATTTAGAATGGAGAGTTGCTTGCACATGAGGTTAACCCTTTGAGTGCTAGAGGGGTGCACAACGCACTCTATCCTATAATTTAAGGCCAGATGTATGTTTGTCCGATGCAGTCATGCACAGTAGAGGAAACCGATGAGGTCATGCACAAAATGCTGGCCCGTGTACACAGGCTTTTACACTAGTGTATATATATATATATATAATAATAAAATCTCTATCTTGTCTTAAAGGAGCAGTAAACTTTTTTTTTTCTACAATACCCTATATATTATAGAGCTTTTTGTGCTGAGGAGACTTCAACTGCTCTTTAGTTGTTGTTGTTCAAATAACCAGAAACTTAATTTACTGTGTTTTACTTCCTGATCGTTCTAACTGACAGGAAGTGACTAAACAGTTTCTATCATATTCTGTGAAGACCTGTATGTCACTGACTTGCTTCTCCATTAGAATGTAATAGAATAACTCATTAAAATTTGACCACTAGAGGGCACTGTTAATGTAAAGAAAAACAGAAGTTTAAACTCTAATAACTCTGAAAATATGCATCTCTCAGCAGTAGGAGTACCCTTATCTTACTCAATAGAAAATCCCCTACAATATGCTTTCATAAAGTGTACTGCTCCATTTTTAATCCTTTGAGTGCCAGAGGGGAACGCAATGCATTGCATACCCCTCTGGCACTCAAAGGGTTAAAACACCCGTGATTATTATAAGTTATTGGTTGGGTTGATAGTTGTCATTTGACTTCCTTTGTTTACTTTTATGTGTTTAATAATAGTGCAGCTTATCTTTATATTTCCTTATAGGTTACGGACACCCTTTCCCCATATCATTGGGTGGAAAGGTGTTTTGTCTGCTGTACACGATCTTCGGAATACCATTCACTTTATCGGTTCTCTCCATTGTTGCACGGAACCTGCTGATCCTTCTTCATGATAAACCAATCCAGAACCTCGAGCTTCATAGCAGCCTCTCCAGGAAAAAACTTGAGTGGATTAATGCTGTTGTTGTAACCTGCTTTGTTTCTGTCTTTTTCTTCTTCCTTCCTGCTATTGTCTTTAACGTGATCGAGGGGAACTGGGACTATATAGATGCGCTGTACTTCTGTTTTATCTCTTTAAGCACGATTGGATTGGGAGACTATGTTCCGGGTGAGAAAAGTGGTCAGAGGATGCCTGTTCTCTACAAGCTGTTAGTGACGTGTAAGTAGCTGTGTAAATTAAACTTAGTGACGTGTAAGTAGTGGGGTTGTGTAAATTAAACTTAGTGACGTGTAAGTAGTGAGGCTGTGTAAATTAAACTTAGTGACGTGTAAGTAGTGAGGCTGTGTAAATTAAACTTAGTGACGTGTAAGTAGTGGGGCTGTGTAAATTCAACTTAGTGACGTGTAAGTAGTGGGGCTGTGTAAATTCAACTTAGTGTAAATTAAACTTAGTGACGTGTAAGTAGTGGGGCTGCGTAAATTAAAGTCAGATATTGCCAGATGATCTGAGGTTAAAATGACAGTAAATACAATTTTTATTTTTTTATTATTTTTTTTTCTTTTTGCTTTCTTCATATGTTCCTGATTCTTACATGTTTTATGTTCTGGACAATGGAGTGCCCTGGATCTGTTTTCAGAGACAGAGTGATATAATGGGGGGGGGAAGTAAACTACATAAAAAAATATGGTGATAAAATGTAGAAAATATTTCCTCCACTCTGTTAACTGCAGCCTATAGAGAACTCGGTGGTGAAGGGATAGTGATACACCGTAAGACTATCTACTTTCACAGTCCCTGAACAAAATCTTTCTGGAAACCGATCCAGAGAGCTCAATATCAGGAACATAATAGTGTAAAATTAGGTGGAAATTGGGAAACAAAGTTTAGTCAATTTGACTTTTGCATAATCTGCAAGTACATAGTATGTTTATTTCTTTACTTTATATATTATTGGTTTGTAAACTTTCATTATGTACAGACAAACGTGACTGAGGCTTTTCTCCTGAGTAAAACAAGTGTACTCCCACTGTTCATACTGCTGTTATTACAGTTCTATCTGTGTGTGGTTTTTGTTAAAATTAAATGCATTACCAATTCACCTGGGGGTCATGCACTAGGGAGTGATAAATAAGTGATAATGTCAGGGATACGGAAGACTGGATCCCGATGGCAGGACAAAGGACTAATAAGTAGCCTAAGGCTCACTGTTTCTCCAGAGCAGGGGTGTCCAAGGTCAGTCCTCAAGGGCCACCGACAGACCAGGATGTAAGGATTTCCCTGATTACATACAGGTGAGTTAATCAATGGATCATTCATTGTGACTAACTCACCTGTGAGTAATCAGGGAAATCCTCACATCCTGGCCTGTTGGTGGCACTTCAGAACTGAACTTGGAGAGCCCTGCTCCAGTGGAAGCCAGGGAGTGAAGCTGTTAGTGCGAGGCTGGGGAGCAGAGCCGGAAACCAATGTACTCTAGCTTCAGTTAAAACCATATTAAAAGTGCTGGCCACAAAGCCAGATATCCCACCCCCGGTTGAGCCAGGGGCCAGACCAAGATGGGTAAACTGGGAGACTGGAGTGGTAGACTGATGAATGGTCAAAGCAGGCAGAGGTCAAGTGAAGTCTGGGTACAGGCTGATATTGAGACAGGCAGAGGTCAAATGGAGGATCGGAACAGGAAACTGAGTCTTTACCACCAGGGCTAACAACTGAGCACTGGGAGATCAGGCAAGATAGTTTAAATAGTTCTCAAACCAGGTACAACTGGAGGCCATTAATGAATCGGTGCTTGGATGCAAATCCAGGAAGAGTAAAATGATAATACTGCTACAGAACAGTCTACTTATGAAAAGATCCTTTGGTGGAAGTCACAGGACCCACAACCTAAAGGTGGCTGGTTCAAGCCTAGGGAAAGGTAAGTCCAGAGGACTGACTATGACAGAGGAGATAAAGTCTCAATTTCTGACATTATTCTCTGGAGCCAGTACCCTATGATCTCTTCCACGTTGAGAAATCTTAGAGCATGGGCTCCATAGAATAACACAAGAACTGGATAAATGATTATCACTGAAGACATTTTCTCGGCTTTACCACCCCTTAGTGCATCTCCTCCCTCGCGTCCAGACAGCAGTTCTATTACATTCTATGGGAGAAGTGAGCGTCTGGCTGCAGAACTCTAATGTGATCATAATGGCTTCATCACTTTGAGATTAGTCTGAACTGTTATAACTTTGAATAAAGTAACTGCCAGCAGGGGGAGTACAACTGTTTCTCAAGAGATAAACAAAAAAAAAAACCCTATATGAGACATATATATATATATATGTGTGTTTTTTTGTTTTAACTGTGTATTTGCTGTTCTTTTTAACTCCTTGAAAGCTAGAGATATCCAGCTGAAATATGTAATTTACATACTGGGATTGTATTTAATTATTTTAATTTTTATTATCCCCTATTGTGCATTTAATTTACCCCTCTCTTTTGTGCATCGGGCTGGATTGACCTCTCAGGCTCCTCTAGGCAAGGCACTTTGGGTCCTTTTATCTCCACCCATAGCCACACCCCCACTCCTTGCATGAACCCCCCCCCCCCCCCCCCCCCCAGGTCTCATCCATTGTTTTCTGGCACAGAAAATACCCTTGGTCTATTAAAAGCAAGGACAAAAAAGAAGTTTTAAAGTGGAACTTTCACTCCAAATAAAGCACCCCCCCAAATAATTATTCATATAACAATACACATAGGAATACTAGTATAATCCAGAATATGTCCAGCTTTATTAAGAAATCCTACTTGATCTGAGATGAACAGGCAGGCATCAGTGCAGACATCTTGCCTTAGAGACATCTGTGCACTTGCACTGTCTCCTCCAGGACTGGTGGGGGAGTAACATTTTACCTTAAGGTACAGGAAGTGACAGACGGCAAAATAGCACAGATGCCTCTACAGCAAGAAGTCTGCCTATCAGCCTCGGATCAAGTAGGATTTCTTAGTAACGCTGGACTTATTGTGTATAATACTAGTACTTCTATGCTTATTTCTAATATGAATAATTATTTGGGGGGGCACTTTATTTGGAGTGAAGGTTCCACTTTAACACGTTTTGTTACCAGAGAGATCTCCAATTCATGGTGGATCTCTTGAGCATACAGGGGGTTAACCAATAGCCTGGAAAGTGGTATAAAAACTGGTGCAGGGACACTGACGTGCCACTGGCCACACCTACAATTCATATTGTGGGTGTGGCCAGCACAGCTGAGACGCTCCTCCAAATTCAGAGCTCAAGACAGTTGCCTATTGGGAAATCAGCCCTGTTTGTGCATAAAGTCCTATTAGTATGACTTTCAGTGAAAAGCTGAGCTGCATTTTTTTTTTTCTTTTTAATAGCCTTACACCACCTGTGCCCTATTAATAGCATTTCCCTCCACACACACACTCGCTGCAATCAGTTGGCATCTTCAAAATTCCTGATGTCTTACAAGGTTGCAGTTAAAGGGATAGTAATACTTAATTTTACCTTTATTTAATATTGTAGGCATAATAAAATATGAAAAATAATGTAAGGCTTATCTCTCAAACCTTTATGGTTTGAGAGATATGCCTCGCTAAAGTTACCTCTCCTTGGCTCTTTGAACGAAGTCAGCACGGTCACTGACAGCTGCAGAATCCGGTCAGAGCCAAAATTGCGCAGTCTAAACATAAATACTTCACTGGAACGGTCTACAAAGTGTGCCTGGTTTGCAAGCACACTTTGTAGACCGTTCCAGTGAAGTATTTATGTTTAGCTCACACGTTTTCTGCTCTGCTGAAGAGCCTCCATATGGTCAAATGACCAGATTCTGCAGCTGTCAGCTAGATCGTTGACTTTGTTCAAACAGCCAAGGAGAGGTAACTTTAACGAGGCATATCTCTCAAGCCATAAAGGTTTGAGAGATAAGACTTGCATCGTTTTTCATAGTTTTTTATGCCTAAGATACTAAATAAATGTAAAATTAATTATTACTATCCCTTTAATCATTTGAGTGCCAGAGGGGTATGCAACACATTGCTTTGCAATGCGTTGAGTACCCCTCTGGCACTCAAAGGGTTAAGGTAGAAAGCTTTCCATTTTCTATTTGCTTGTTTTCTCCTGACCAGTAAATAATGTTTGCTGGCGAGTGTGTTACATTCTGTTTTGCTAATTTAATTTTGAAGTTGCAATTGTGTAAAATCCACTCAAGCAGTCTAATTAAAATCATATTATTCAATTATCTGGAGTATACAACTGTTGCCTTTTAATCTGTATAGCAGCAGTAATGGTCACAACAGTTATATTTCTGCAGAGAGCTAGAATCCTTTGGCTCCAATTATTTGTGATTGTTCCAACAAAATTCTGTCTGCAATATCTATATTTTACATTTGACAAATCTTTAAATTACAATGTGTTCCTGAGAGAAGGAAAATCGGGTGAAGCTTAACTGCTGAAGGTTAAAATAGAACTAGCACTTTCTAATAATAAAAATAATAGTTCCATGAAGTGGCACAAGAAATAGAAATGGACCACAGCCATACATACAGAAGATTAGCAGCACGACAAAACACCTGACTTCCAAAGTGTTAAAGGTATAGTGATGTCTTAGAAGAAGAAGAAATAATATTGTAGACAAAGCAAAAAGAAATAGATTGGTGCAAGTCCTATCTCTCAAACCTTTATGGTTTGAGAGAGAGAGAGAAAGTTTTAAAGGGATAATAATGTTTCATAATAAAAGCAGCTCTAATTAATCATCACAGTATTTGGACTTTGGAGAGTGTTATTTCAATTCTGTCAGAGTTGTAGTTCAAGAGTAATTCAATGACAAAGTATCCCCCTCTCGCCCCTTTTACTGATGTAACACTGCTCAGCCAGATCAGAAGGGAGGTGCCCAGGTAGATTGCAGAGAGGGACAATCTTCAATTAAGATAAGGGAAAAACCTGAAAAACTTGCCAAGGGGGGCAGGGCTTTCATTGTTCTCATAGGAAGAACATTGTCCCCTTCTGTTATCTGTCTGGTCTATGGACTGGATTCCACATCTGAGAAGAGATGGCTTACACTAGGTAAAAGAGGCGGGAGGGGGAAACTTTGCTTGTGAATATCTCTCAAACCATAAAGGTTTGAGAGATAAGACTTATAGCGTTCTTCCTGTTTTTTTAATGCCTACAAAATAAAATAAAGATAAAATGAAGTATTACTATCCCTTTAAAGTTCTCCTTTCCCTGACATCAGCGTCTAGCTGACAGCAGGAGATCCTGGCCTGGGGACTGTCAGGCGGCTCTTCAGCAGAGCCATGATACCAAAATCTAAAAATAACTACTTCATTGGAACGGTCTCTAGAGCAGAGGTTCTCAACCCATGCCCTCAGTGGTCACTAACAGGCCAGGACTTAGGAATTTCCCTGCTAGAACACAAGTGTGTTGATCAGAGGCTCAGTCATATTGATTAACTCACCTGTGCTCTTAAAAGGACATTCTAGAATCCTGGCCTGTTAATAGCCACTGAGGGCATGGGTTGAGAACCACTGGTCTAGAAAGTGTCCCTGGTTTGCAAGCACACTTTTTAGACCATCCCAATGAAGTATTTCTTTAGATTTCTGTATCTTGGCTCTGTTGAACAGGTACGTGTAACTTCACTCCTCCAGCTATCCAATAATTGGCAATGTGTTGGTTACCCCCTGGCACTCAACGGTAGGGTGACCAGACCTCACCTTTAACCAGGGATGCATATGAAATTGCATACTGCAGGGCTGCTTTGACTTTGGTGCACTCCTGAAATATGCCTATTTCCTATGTGTCCCCGGTTAAAGGTGAGGTCTGGTCAGCCTACTCAAAGGATTAAAGAAAAATGTAACACCTCCTTATAATAACCTCTCAAATTAATATGACCAGAAAATCATTGACTGGGAGAGGTAATGTAGGGGTAGGATAGGAAATACTTGCACTGTGTCGTTACAAGCATAACCTATACATCTAAATGGTCATCAAGTGCTTGTCAGGTGTCTTCAATGGGAGTATCCTTGTTGCACTCAACCAGCCTTACAATCTGCATTTTGTTTTTGTAGATTACTGACTCTTTTTAATATTAACCATTTTGTTGGTTTCCAGGTTACTTATTAATGGGACTGGTAGCTGTGTTTGTGGTGGTGGAACTGATGAAGACCCTTCTAAACTTTAACCAGTTCTGCAATCTCTTCTTGCTTGGAGGAGAGGACCACAGAAGAGAAGAAGGAAGAGAACGGGTTCTACAGAACAATTCCGATGGACCCTTTGTACAGAAACACGAAGACACGACCAGGAGGAGGGTTCTACACTCGACCTCTCCAAATGCAGAGAGAACTTACGGATCTATGAACCAAGCTTTCACCTGATCATTCTACCCTTTAACTCTTTGAGTGCCAGAGGGGAGAGCAACGCATTGGGAAGCAATGCGTTGTGTACCCCTCTGGCGCTCAAAGGGTTAATGCCCTGAGGGGTGTGCAATGCACCCATCAGATCCATAACCATTTGAATGCCAGAGGAGTACGCAATGGATTGCAAAGCAATGCATTGCATACCCCTCTGGCACTCAAAGGGTTAAAGGGCTAAGAAGACTGTTTGTTTGCATTTGTTTCCCAGTGATTAAAATGCTTTTTGTTATTTGAATATACTATTATGATGTTCCTAGTGATACGTTTGTACAACATGCATTTTTATTAGTATTTATATGTATAAAATTCCTCTCTGAGGCCGATGCACAATGTAAGGTGGGATACACCTACTGCATCCTAGGGAATTAAGAAAATGCTTAAGGATTTAAATGGGACTTTTATCTCTTTAGATTCCAGAGAAGTCTCCAATGCATTTAAAGATTTAGAAGTCCCATTTAAAGCGATGGAAATGTGGGGAATTTTAACTCCTCCCCTATTGTGTAGTTTGGTTTGTCTCAAATCTGTACCTCATTAGCTTATTGTACACAACCCTAAATTGCATATTGTCTCTGTTCATAAATGTTTATGTATCTGCAATGATTTAATCTCACTATATGTATACACACTTGGTAATCTTCCTGCACAAGGGCTGTTTGTGGACTCACACTCACTCACATACTCACTCCACTGTTTACTTCCCTGGGTGCTAGAGCCTGCACCAACCCATTTGTTTTCACTGAGTTTCTGATCTCGCTCTCTCTCATCCAGAGAGTTAACCCATTGAGTGTTAGAAGGTATATACCTGTCTGGCACTCAGTAGGTTAATATTTTTCATATCTGAGACCCCCACGTGTGATTAAGGAGGTTATTATACAAAACTTTGTTTAAAAGATAACGGAAATAAACAGAATTAAAGAGACATCTCATAGGAAAAAAATGCAGGTTTTAGTTAATTTTTGACCCTCCTACTACTGAAGACTACAACCCCCATCATCCCTAACAGCCAGCAGATGACTGGTTGTGGATAATGGAAGTTGTAGTACTGAACAGCTCTAGGGCCACCGCTTCACTAAACCTGTCTTAAAGGAGAAGTAACTCCTCTTAATAATAACCTTCACTTACCTTACTATGGTCTGAAAATCATAATGGTCCTTATTGATCTTGCTGTTGTGCCTTTGTTAAAGAGAGAGCATTTTCAATCAGTCTTGGATGCTATGGCCCCGGCGGCAGACATGACAGTTTCTAGCAGGACCAACTCTACCCAGTGTACATTGTAATGTTAACCCTTGAACGACAAGAGGGGTATTCAATGCATTGCACATTCCGCTGGTCCTTCGAGCTATGTAGCGCATGTACTGTACATACATCAGTTAAAAAAACTCTGAAAGAGGCACATGAACAAAATTCATAGGTGCCATTAGGATTTTATGGCCATAGCAGGTTAAGTAGGGGGCTATTATTGGGAGATGTTATTACCCCTTTAATGTTGTTCTTGCACTGTTATAGCACCGTTTTTTGTGTTTTCCACTATTAGGTGAAAGCAAGGTATTCTGTTGTATAATTCAAAGCTGTGAAGTATTTTAACCCTTTAAGGACCAAATAGCTGCGCAACACATTGCAAATACATTGCACACCTCTGTTTGTTAAAGGATTACAAATGTATATAGTGTTTATCAGTGGGGAGATTTGGGTTCATAATCCTGCATTGCTGAGCATTCTAACAATTCTGTCACTGAGTGAAATGTCTGCTGTAGGGGATTTTCACATAATGGTATATTTATATGCAAATAATGTATATTTTTATGTAACTTAGACGTAACATTTTAATAACATAATCTGTTGTCCTTTTTTTTCCTTTTCTAGTAACAATAAAAGCAATTCTTGTGTAACCTCCCTTTTTCCTTTTATTGGTGAATTGTTCTCAATTTAGGGAAAATTGTGTATTTTGTCCACAAAACGAGAAGCAGAGCTAATTTTTAGAGAAATACAGAGGGAAGCATAAAGAAAAAAAATCAAATTCTGATAATGTAACTGGGGATTTTAACCTATTAAATGCTAGGAGAAGTATACAGTGAATTGCATTGCAATGTATTAGAGACCTCTCAAGCATTCAAGTTTTTAAAAGCCCCAGTTTAATCAGAGGTAGGTTTATTTTTGTCCAGCATGCTGCAGTTGGTTTAACCCAGAATTGCTTCCTGTTTGCCTTTTAAAGTGGAACTACCACCCCCATCCCCTAAGGATTAATGCTGCAAAACACTGTTCTGGACTTAGTTATTCCCAGGCAATGGTTTAGGAACCTCCTGCTAAAAAAAGATTGATTCAGATCAAAATATATATTTTTATAGTCAATAGATGGTTTTATCCAAGGAGCTGTGTATTCATGCATACATAGACCCCCTGCACTATGGGAATTGCATGGCAGAGTGACACAATGTTAATAGATTTTATTTTTGTATTACAGTACATAACAGATTGCCTAATGTACACACAAGGTCTAATGTGCAAACGAAAACTGAAGAAAGCAGATGAATATGAATTCCCTGGGTCTTTTAACCCCTTGACTGCTAGTGAGGTCTCAGATGCAATGATTAGCCATGTGTTGGAGACCGGTCTAGCATTAAAAAAAAGGCCATTTAAATCAATGTATTTGACCCCTATAGGGCCCATGGAAATAACATTTAAAATTACTACAAACCCCCAAACCACTAAAATGGATATAATAATAAATCAGTCACTGCTAACGGTCTTTAAGATGGATTTAAATATCAACAGTGCAGTAAAAGTTACAAAGCATTATGTCATTTAAAAGTTTAGGAAATCACGTGATTTACAAGAATGTTAAGTACATAACCTTGAGACTGTTTGGCGCAGTCCTCTATCACTTGTAATAAAATGTATCCTTGATACTTTGGGGGATTATCATTAAATTGCTTTAAAGTGATAGTAATACTTCAAAAAATGTATTTTATATTGTAGCCATTAAAAAATCATTAAGAGAGATATCAGTCTTATCTCTCAAACCTTTATGGTTTGAGAGATATTCACAAGCAAAGATTCCCCTCATTGACCAAAATGGTCAAGTCTGCCATCTAGCTGTCAGATTTGGAATCCGGTCCACAGATCAGCCTGCGGCTCTTCAGCAGAGCCCAGATCGCAAGATATAAAAATAACTACTTCATTGGAACGATCTACAAAGTGTGCTTGTAAACCAGGCACACTTGGTATACTACTTCAATTAAGTAGTTCTTATATCTTGCGTTCTTGGCTCTGCTGAAGAGCCGCAGGCTGATCTGTGGACCGGATTCCAAATCTGACAGCTAGAGCGGTGACGTCAGTGATGGGGAAACTTTACTTGTTAATATCTCTCAAACCATAAAGTTAAGACTGAGGTAAGACTGATATTGTTCTTAATGATTTTTTTTTTAAGGGATAGTAATGTTTCATAATAAAAGCAGCTCTAATTAATCATCATAGTATTTGGAATTTGGAGAGTGTTATTTCAATTCTGTCAGAGTTGTAGTTCAAGAGTAATTCAATGACAAAGTATCCCCTTCCCGCCCTTTTTACTGATGTAACACTGTTCAGCCAGATCAGAAGGGAGGTGCCCAGGTAAACTGCAGAGAGGGACAAGCTTCAATTAAGATAAGGGAAAAACCTGAAAAACTTGTCAAGGGCGCAGGGCTTTCATTGTTCTCATAGGAAGAAGATTGTCCCCTTCTGTTATCTGTCTGGTCTATGGACTGCATTCCACATCTAAGAAGAGATGGCTTACACTAGGTAAAAGGGGAGGGAGGGGAACTTTGCTTGTGAATATCTCTCAAACCATAAAGGTTTGAGAGAGAAGACTTATATCGTTCTTCATGTTTTTTGAATGCCTACAAAATAAAATAAAGATAAGACAAAGTATTACTATCCCTTTAATGGCTACAATATAAAATAAATTGTTTTTGAAGTATTACTATCACTTTAAACCAAGAAAATTTGAACCAAAAATGCTTCAATCGATTAACCCTTTGAGTGCCAGAGGGGGTAGCCAATGCATTGCTTTGCAAGGATTAAGTCATTGAGTTGCCTAAGGGGATGCATTATATCATGGTGGTTCAAACATGTAGCCAGGTCCCCGCAAAAAAAATTGCAGGTTTTCTGGACCATAAACACTGGCAAATCAGTCAGTGATTGATTTATTCTGAAAGATCTGCCTGAGTTTATCACTGACAATCACTAGTATTTTATTAAGGAGATCCTGTAAATGTGCACTTTTCAGGGGAGAGGTTTGTGGATAGGTTTGGGCCACTTTTTGACGTGATTCTCATAATTTTCCTCACCCCTTCAGCAGCACAGGACTCCCCTTCTGGCAGACAATACTTTGAAGTTCCCAGGTATTCTGATATTTCAACCAAATATTTGAACCATTAAAAAAAAGAATAAACATTTGACAACATTTAGCAAAGATTTTCTGATCGTACTTTAACTATGGCTGTTCTATTGTGCAACCATAAATTCTCAAAAATTAACTGATTCCAGTATTGACTAACACATGCCTTTTGGTTTTGTTAATTAGTAACTACCTTCTGGCATTGAATTGCTGTAGCTGTGTACTATGCTCTCAATCTAAGCAGTCTGTCATGCTGGCAGTTTAATAAAATTCAGCATTTGGCAGATGGTGCAAAGAAGCTCTTTTCCCAGTAAAATTCTGCATTACATCATACATGTATCTCACCAGCTTACTAAAACGACATTGTTAAATGTTGTGTCTATTGACCTGTTTGATGTCTCCAATGCATTGCTTCATGAGGGGTTAGATTTAGCCATTTGAGTGCCAGAGGGGTACACAACACAATGTGTCGCAATGTGTTGGATACCTTTCAGGCACTTAAATGGTTAACCCTTTGAGTGCCAGAGGGGTACGCAATGCATTGCGTACTCCTCTGGCACTCAAAGGGTTAAAGGCAGAGGAGGGCTAGGCAGGGGGGCAATTGCCCCCTGGGCTGGTCATGTGTCTGGGCTGGCGGGCCACTGCCTCACACAATCTCTCACTCGTAAATGGAGCTAAACTAGTGATACGACAGAGCTTTTGAATTTAATCTAAATACAATCCAAATAGAGCTAAACTAGTCGTATAGCCCATTTCCCTTGTAAGCTATATGGCATCAATAGTGTAGCTTTACTTAAATTGTAAGCACTGTAGTATCACTAATGTAGCCCCATTTCAACTGTAAGCTCTGTGGTATCACTTGCCTTACTTCACAACATTAAGGACAATTTTAAAATTAAAGAAACAGGGGTGGGCTGGGACAGTGGGCTCGGCCGATAGTAGAAATGTGCTACTTGATTTTATTTGCCCAATGGGCTTTATGTTGCAAGCCTTCCCCTGGTTAAAGGGTCAGTAATGCCCGTATTTCACTTGCTTCAGTGTTGTAGATGTAAAAAAATAAAGTATATGCAGAAAGTCCCATCTCTCAAACCTTTACGGTTTGAGAGACTTTTGCAGCTAAAGTTCCCCCTCCCTCCCTCCCCTTCTCCTGATGTCAGCTCTCTCTGACAGCAAGAGATCCCGGTCCTGGGACCAGCAGGCGGCTCTTCAGCGGAACTGCAATAGCGAAATTTAAAAAGAATTACTTCACTGGAACGGTCTACAAAGTGTGCCTTGATTGCAAGCACACTTTGTAGACCGTTCCAATTAAATAGTTCTTTTTAAATATCACTATTTCGGCTCTGCTGAAGAGCTGCCTTGAGTCGCATGACTCAAATCTCCTTCTGTCAGCTTTACAACTGATATCAGGATTGGGGGACTTTAGCGCCGAATATTTTTTAAGCCGTAAAGGTCTGAGAGATGGGACTTTGTGCATATACATCTACAATATTGAATCAAGTGAAATAAGGGCATTACTGACCCTTTAACCCGTTGAGTGCCAGAGGGGTACAAAAAGCATTTCTTTGCAATATTTTCAGTACCCCTCTGGCACTCAAGGGGTTAAAGTGGACTTGTTACCAAAATATTAGATTAACATGTTTTAGGGAGAATACTGTCTGTATGTGGTGCTACTCAATTTTCTATAAAATAAATATATTTTTGTGAAATTATCCTTCATGTTTTGTTGACACAATGCGAGACACTGTTAATTCCCTGAACAGCATGCTATGTAGAGGCCAAAAGTATTAGTCACTTTGCCATTAAAAATGCCCCAGCATCTGTGTGGGCTCTGCCTAGATTCGTTCATAGCACTGGGTGTGGTAATACTGGCCCAGCACAGAAACTAATTAGCATAAAGTGACATTCTGTGCCACCAACAAATATAGGTGAATTTCTTAAAAAGGATTTAAATTTCAAAGAAATGGCTAGTACTAAATAAAGGCAGTTTTTTCTCTTTCAAATTAACTATAACATAATAGATTATAAGATATTTAGGTTTAATTATTTGTCAGTTTATGAAAATTAGACAGCCAATGTCATACTAACCTTTCACATTGCTCCTCATCCCAACTGCCACTCTGTGCTTGTTAGATACTAAGATTCCACACTACTCAAATCCTAAATGCCACTCCCTGGCAGTTAGATACTATCGTTCCACACTGCTCTCCATCCCATCTGCCACTTCCTGCCTGCCCGACACTAACATTCCATGCTGCTCTCCATCCCAACTGCCACTCCCTGCCATCCAGATACTAACATTCCACACTGTTCCCCATTACAGCTGCCACACCCTGCAGGACACATACTAACATTCCACACTGCTCCTTATTTCAACTACCATTCCCTGCCAGCCACTACTAGCTCATTTGCATAAACTGGTCAATAAATAAATAATGATAAATATCTGCTAAGCTATTGTTTAACCCCTTAACGACTGGGCGATCGGCGCCGCAACGCGACTTAAGGACCACAGAGCATTTTTTTTTTCTTTTTGCGGTTTCGGACTCCCCGAACGGCATGCAGCCGCGGGGGGAGCCCGGAACTCCATGACGATCATAGTACGTCATGGGTCATTCAGTCAGATCGACCCTTGACATACTATGACCGTGAAGCGTCGTTAAGGGGTTAAAAAAACATTTATAACAAATATAAACATAAAAACGAATTTATAACATAAATATAGGATATTTTGAAAACTCTTTCAAAATCGCATGCTCGTTGCAAAGTGAATGTTTCATTTTAACCATGTGAATGACACAGAGGTATCAAATGCGTTGTGTTGCACACAAAGGGATTAAATATGGCTTTTAACCCCATGAATGCTAGAGAGGTCTCCAAATCATTGTAAGGCAATACATTATGACCTCTGAAGCATACAAGTGATGAAAATCCCCATCTTAATCAAATGGCCTTTTAGGGAAAGAATGACTCTTTTCATTTTCTTATGTGCATAAAGTCCTTAGGTGCCCCTTGGCACACACCCACTTTATGTGATAGGGAACTCACCCATCCTTAGGTGCCCCTTGGCACACACCCACTTTATGTGATAGGGAACTCACCCATCCTTAGGTGCCCCTTGGCACACACCCACTTTATGTGATAGGGAACTCACCCATCCTTAGGTGCCCCTTGGCACACACCCACTTTATGTGATAGGGAACTCACCCATCCTTAGGTGCCCCTTGGCACACACCCACTTTATGTGATAGGGAACTCACCCATCCTTAGGTGCCCCTTGGCACACACCCACTTTATGTGATAGGGAACTCACCCATCCTTAGGTGCCCCTTGGCACACACCCACTTTATGTGATAGGGAACTCACCCATCTTTAGGTGCCCCTTGGCACACACCCACTTTATGTGATAGGGAACTCACCCATCCTTAGGTGCCCCTTGGCACACACCCACTTTATGTGATAGGGAACTCACCCATCTTTAGGTGCCCCTTGGCACACACCCACTTTATGTGATAGGGAACTCACCCATCCTTAGGTGCCCCTTGGCACACACCCACTTTATGTGATAGGGAACTCACCCATCTTTAGGTGCCCCTTGGCACACACCCACTTTATGTGATAGGGAACTCACCCATCCTTAGGTGCCCCTTGGCACACACCCACTTTATGAGATAGGGAACTCACCCATCCTTAGGTGCCCCTTGGCACACACCCACTTTATGTGATAGGGAACTCACCCATCCTTAGGTGCCCCTTGGCACACACCCACTTTATGTGATAGGGAACTCACCCATCTTTAGGTGCCCCTTGGCACACACCCA
This sequence comes from Rhinophrynus dorsalis, assembly GCA_037306005.1. NCBI lineage: Eukaryota > Metazoa > Chordata > Amphibia > Anura > Rhinophrynidae > Rhinophrynus > Rhinophrynus dorsalis. The sequence goes on from CM074728.1 coordinate 84,853,606, forward strand.
CTTTATGTGATAGGGAACTCACCCATCCTTAGGTGCCCCTTGGCACACACCCACTTTATGAGATAGGAAACTCACCCATCCTTAGGTGCCCCTTGGCACACACCCACTTTATGAGATAGGAAACTCACCCATCCTTAGGTGCCCCTTGGCACACGCCCACTTTATGTGATAGGGAACTCACCCATCCTTAGGTGCCCCTTGGCACACACCCACTTTATGTGATAGGGAACTCACCCATCCTATTCTCTTATGAGCGGATGTAGTCCAGTGGTAGTCAATTGTTGGATCTCCAGTTTTTGGGGACTAGAACTCCCAGCTGTTTGGTGGTTAGGAATGATGGGAGTTGTAGTCCCCAACAGCTGGAGCTCCCACACCGAGTACCCTTGGATGTGAAGTTATTTATTTTATAAACAAACAGGCTGAAAGGTGTCAGAAGGAAAAGGTCTGCACACTAGAATCCCCGGAGCCCATCTGTCACAGTCATTACTGCTTGGTGCTTTGCCAGACTTCTTGTTTCCAATATTGCAGGCAGCTTGTTAGTGTTCACAAGCTCAATATGAGATATATGGGCTGCAGGGGAGGGCTGGCAACATACGGCCCAGGGGGCAAATACAATTAAGTGGCCCATCTCTACTATTGTCTAAGCCCACTGTCCCAGCCCACCTCTGCTTCCTTAATTTTAAAATTGTCCTTAATGCTGTGAATTAAAGCAAGTGATACCACAGAGTTTACTGTTGAAATGGGGCTACATTAGTGATACTACAGTGCTTACAATTTAACCCTGTGAGTTCCAGAGGGGTACACAACACGTTGCTTTTTCAATGTGTTGTGTACCCCTCTGGCACTCAAAGGGTTAAGTAAAGATAGAATAGTGGTGCCATAGAGCTTGCAAGGGAAATGGATTATGCTACTAGTGCAGCTATGTTTGGATTGTAGCTCTGCGGTATCACTTGCATATAGATTCATTTCATAAGTTCTGTGGTATCACTAGTGTAGCTCCATTTACAGCAGCAAGTGGGAGATTTAGTGAGGAGCAGTGGCCCACCAGCTCAGACACATGGCCAGCCCAGGGGGCAATTGTCCCCCTGCCCCCCAGACTAGCCCTCCCCTGATGGGCTGTGTCACAGTCTACACCGAGGGTGCGGGGCAACCATTTAATAGAGAGATTTACTAAGAACTAGAGTTATTCTGGGGCAAACCAACTACACAAGAGGGGAGATTCACTAAGCGGTGATAAACAGGTGATAAAGTGGAGATGAAATCTCCAGTATATAATTTCTCTAGTTCCTATTTTATTCTACAGAGCCAATTCACTATGGTCTCCAAAGCTGAAGAAATCTTAGTGCATAGGTTTCATAGAATAACATAGGAACTGGAGACGTGATAAACTGGAGAAGTCATCTCCTCTTTATCACCTGTTTATCACCACTTAGTGAATCTCCCCCCAGGAAGGAATAATAAAACCCAAGTTTCCATTGATTTCAAATTAACTTTTAACCTTTGGAAGCTCCATTGCATTTGACAGATCACTTTAGCATTTAAGGGGTTAAAGGCCCTATTTAATTCAATGGGGGTTTTATCTCTCACCTATAGCAGCTGTTGTACCCTAGAATTACTCTCCTTATCCTTACAGTATCGCAATGTTTAAAATACCTTAAAGGGCCCGTATCACCTAAACCCAAATTGGACATAAACACTTTTAAATATCTTATATTCCTAGCCAGTATATGTAATATACCCCGTGGAATTTTAAAACCTGTGAGGTCTCTGGCAAAACTGTAAATGGAGACCCCAAAATAAAGAAATACATTTAAGATCCCTTTAATTTTCCTGTCTGCCCTTTAACCCCATTGGATGCCAGAGATATAGCCAACGCATTGCAAAAGCAATGCGTTGGAAACCCCTCTGGCACCCAGACAGTTAATATTAATGGGAAAAGCAGCCACATTGTTGCTTCAAATTATAGATTAATTTGGTTCCTGCTAAAAATCTAGAAGCCCAAGGTCAGTTCCCCTGAAAATAAAGGCCCCCTTTGAATGCAGGGTAAGCTAATGTATTAACCATTTGAGCACCAGAGTGGGTACACAACACATTGCTTTGCAATGCGTTGCTTACCCCTCTGGTGCTCAAAGGGTTAAAATGCTCCTGAAAAGGCCTGTATTGGATGAATATGTCCTACGCAACACACACACATGCTTTTCCTGTTGGTATGTAGCCAGCTGTACAAGATCATCTCACACCTCTCTAATTATGCAACTCCTAATTAGCCGTGAGTATGTATATCATAATTGAGGTAAACTGACAAATAACAGAGAAGACTCTGTGAACTGAAAAAGTGAGGCATTTTATCTAAAAAAAAGTGACACAATCAGACAGAGAATTGTTCTAACAAGCTTGACATGAAATTCAGACTGTGGAAAGATCAAAACAAATGTTTTGTTGGCTATGAGTCTATCATATATTAAAGGTATAATGATGTTCATGGGCGTCTGGAGGGGGGCACTTGCTCCCCCCCTGCAATTACACTAATGTTTCAAAATAAAAGCAGCTTCAATTAATCTTAATAGTATTTGGGCCATGGGGAGTGTTATTTCAATACTGTCTGAGTTGTAGTCCAAGAGTATTTGAATGATAATGTATCCCCCTCCCGCCCCTTTTACTGATGTAACACTGCTCACCTCAGAGCAGCAAGACTGTCCAGATGGATCGCAGAGAGGGACAATCTTCAGTGAGCATAAGGGAAAAACCTGTCATGGGAGGGGCAGGGTTTTCCTTATGTTCACAGTAAGAAGATTGTCCCTTGCTGTGACCTGTCTGGTCAAGTGACCAGATTCCACATCTGAGGGGAGGTGGCTTACACTAGGTAAAAGGGGCGGGAGGGGATACTTTATCTTTCAATTACTCTTGAACTACAACTTTGACAGTATTGAAATAACACTCTCCATGGCCAAATAATATGAAGATTAATTGGAGCTGCTTTTATTTTGAAACATTACTATCCCTTTAATCGGCATTTAATGTTTCCATTTTATTACCGCAATAGAAAGGAGAGAAAAAGAGTTGGCATTCCATTTACTAGGTTTCATGCTTACACAGCACTTCATTCACAGGGGTAGATGGCGTTCCCAGTAGCAAGCCAACAGCTGTTTCCTGCCTTATTGGTCAGAGAACATATACAATATGTATACCTACTATCAATTCTCCCAGTGGGGGCTAACATATATTACTTATACCCATCTTTGCTTGAGAATATACAAAGCAAGCAATATATGTTTTAATAATTTATTTTAGAAGTATACCATATATTTTTCATTATTTTTTTATTTTAATAAATGCTACACTTAGATGTCTTGTGCTCTCTCTCTTTATGTTTTATATGTATCTATCACCACCCAAAAGGACTCCTGGTGATATACAGCAGCAAAGAGATACTACAGGGAACACACATCCAGTCCATATCTATCGATTGTGGGATTGTCCTGATCAACTATCATCATCAATAACATACTCCATCGAATCAAACAGACTGAACATCCATTAACTATCAGACTACATTCATTAATCATCATACTTCATTCATCATCAACAGTCTTCTTGCCGTGCTTTTATGAATATTTGATATTGCAATACCAATAGTACTAACAGTTCTAATTATACATATATGACTATTAATACATCTACTGTCATTTTTAATGTACTGCTATTTGTTTACATTAATTTAATCTACTGCATCTACTAATATTCATTATTATTCAACATCATCCAATATCTATTGATTGTAATATCATATTTTTTCCAGTCGTTCTTTTTTTATATATATTAGACTGTCCATATGTATAATATATCTTATTCTGTAAAAATGTTTTCTCTGTACACCTAATATTCAGGGCATTCACACATGATATACCAATAGTCCTGATTATCACCACATCTTTTGGAATATTCAGAATCACCTCTGAAGGATAAGTGCATAGGGCCCAGTGAACGCTAACATCAATCTATATCACATTTCTTACAGTACTGGAGAGTATTGACCCAACACCTCCAAGTCAGTAGGTCATCAAGTGTGTGTAGTTAGTCTGTTTCTTTTGGAAATATGTTTCCATTTTTAAATGATGCCATCCCTTTAATATCAACAAAAACATACTCGAATGAACCATATCGCAGACAAAGGTCAGTGCTACAACACAGGATCATATTCTGAAACTGCAAAAGCAAGTGCAGTAAAAGAATGAATAAAAACCTCTTTGTAATATTCTTAAAGGGATAGTAATGTTTCATAATAAAACAGCTCTAATTAATCATCATAGTATTTGGACTTTGGTGAGTGTTATTTCAATTCTGTCAGAGTTGTAGTTCAAGAGTAATTGAATGACAAAGTATCCCCCTCCCACCCCTTTTACTGATGTAACACTGTTCAGCCAGATCAGAAGGGAGTGTCCAGGTAGACTGCAGAGAGGGACAATCTTCAATTAAGATAAGGGAAACACCTGAAAAACTTGTCAAGGGGGCAGGGTTTTCATTGTTCTCATTGGAAGAAGATTGTCCCCTGCTGTTATCTGTCTAGTCTATGGACTGCATTCCACATCTGAGAAGAGATGGCTTACATTAGGTAAAACGTGCGGGAGGGGAAACGTTGCTTGTGAATCTCTCTCAAACCATAAAGGTTTGAGAGATAAGACTTATATCATTCTTCATGTTTTTTTAATGCATACAAAATAAAATAAAGATAAAATGAAGTATTACTATCCCTTTAACCCTTCAAATGACAGAAGGGTGTGGAGTATATTGCAGGACAATGCAATACACATTTCTCTGGCAATAAGAGTTAAATTTATCCTGAAAATAAGGTTAGATCAAATAGTATGAGAATGACTTAGAGGATCAATTCTGGAGCAAACCAACTGCAACTTAGGGGGCAAATAAAAATGACTGAAATTATCATTGATGTAAATGGGCCTTTTAACCCCTTCAGTGCTACAGAGGTCTCCAACACACTGCTTCACAATACATTGGAGTCCTCTCTAACATTCAAGAGCTTACAAGTTCCACTTGACTTTTTATTTGACCCCTGTGATGCAGGTGGATTACTCCAGAATGACTCCAGTTCTTATTAAATCAGCTGCGTACAGGGTTTTGCGTACAGCAGTTGGCATATGGCATATATTTTCCTACATTGTGCATATAGTGTTTGGCGCATAGCATTTTGCACATGGCATTTTGCATGTAGCGTTGTGTGTATAGCATTGTGTGTACAGCAATTAGGGTTCTTGTATAGCATTGTGCGTATAGCGTGAAGCCTTTAGCATTGTGTTTTTATCATTGTGTGTGTATAGCGTGTAGCTTTTTGCATATAGCTCTGTGTGTATAGCATTTTGCGTGTATCTTTGAGTGTATTGTGTGTGTGTGTGTGTTGTGTGTGTGTATGTATTGTGTGTGTGTTGCGCATGTGTATATATTATGTGTGTGTGTTGCATGTGTTTATATAGTGTGTGTGTGTTCCTGGCCACTCCTTTCAAAATTCCACCCCCATGGTTAGACCAATAGGACAGTCATTATAGAGGAGATTTGAATAACTCCTCCTTAATGTGTTTGCCAGGCACACAGAAGTTTATACTCTACTATCACACTTCCACTCATAAAGGACTTTATTCAGAAAGCAAAATAATAGTAATGCTACAGCATACCATGTGCACCAAAGGAGACAAACAGGCATTCACCAATTTCCCCACTGATGTTAATGGGGCACAAATCCTCATTTTGCTACATAATGCCTTGGAGATATTTATAGCATTCAAGGGGTTAAAAGTCCCATTTAAACCAATGGACATTTTTATAATTCCCCTGTGGTGTCCTTGTTATCTGCAAAATTGCTACATGTTTGCATTCTGCATAAGGCTATATTCTTCATATTTACAAATATCATAATATATATATATATATATATATATATATATATATATATATATATATATATATATATATATATATATATATATATAAAAAAATCTATGTTTGCATCTACTCGGTTGTATACATAGTTGTATGCCACTCCCAAGAGTAGGCTGACCATACCTCACCTTTAAAAAGGGACACACATGAAAAATGCATACTACAGGGTTGCTTTGATTTTGGTGCACTTCTGAAATATGTCTATTTCCTATGTGTCCCTTTTTAAAGGTGAGGTATGGTCAGCCTACCCAAGAGGTATTTGTTATATTCTGCCTGTTTCCCACGTTTTATTATTAAACTAGTAGTAATATGTCCCAACACGACTGTATGCAATGTAGAGCGCCCCCTGGCTTTCCTTGGTAAGCTCTACAGTGAGAAGTTATGAGCTACTGAGTGACATAGAGGCCGGCTTGTATGGGGGTAATGCGGTGATGTGAAGCCGTCCTGTACACACGCAGTAACGGTGGCGGAGCTGTAGCAAGGACACTATTAAAGCTTGCAGGAATTGAACGGGATTACAACCAGTTATACTATTGCAGGGCAGAACTTGCAGGCGTTTCAGATAGGAAGACAGCTGAGCTGAGCCAGGACCCAGTGCAGTAGACGCAGCAGAGGCCACACTGGCAGTCGGCAAGCACTTTCGAGAGAAGCTGTCTCCGAACATTAGAGTAAATAAGCAATTGTGGAGGCATTTTCTGAATTGTGCATTAAATTAGCACTTTGAGACGTGGCATTCTCTGGACATCAGAGTAATTCAGTACTTGGCAGTGGGGCATTTTCTAGACACTAGCTTTGATCTGTATGTCACAGAGCAGCAATCTCTGCAAACTACAATCGTTCAGCACCTTGGAGAGCAGCAATCGCTATCCACTAGTATTTAGCAGTACCTTGGAGAGCAGCAATCGCTATACACTAGTCTTTATCAGCACCTTGGAGAGCAGCAATCACTAGCCACTAGTATTTATCAGCACCTTGGAGAGCAGCAGTCTCTGGGATCCCTGGGCCAGTAAGCAGCACCTTGGACAGCAGGAGTCAGTCAGCCACTTGGAGAACTCTGGATATTGCTGCTAATCAGCACCTTGGACAGCAGCATTCTCGGGACACTAGTGCAACAGTATTGGGATAACTGAGTCAGTCAGCACACTGGACAGCAGCAAGCTTTGGACACTAGTGCTAATCAGCACCTTGGATAGCAGCAGGCTCTGGACACTAGTGCTAACCAGTATCTTGGAGAGCAGCAGCTCTGGACACTAGTGCTAACCAGTATCTTGGAGAGCAGCAGGCTCTGGACACTAGTGCTAACCAGCATCTTGGAAAGCAGCAGGCTCTGGACACTAGTGCTAACCAGTATCTTGGAGAGCAGCAGGCTCTGGACACTAGTGCTAACCAGCATCTTGGAAAGCAGCAGGCTCTGGACACTAGTGCTAACCAGCATATTGGAGAACAGCAGGCTCTGGCCATTGCAGTCAAGTCAGCACTTTGTACAGTAGCAATCGCTGCACAGAGGACAGGGCACTGAAGACCTGGCTTGTTCAGCTCTTGGGACAGCAGCACTAATACAAACAATAACAAGAGAGGAAACTGCCTAACCCAGATCCATTTTCCATCCTGCTGACGCCCTCCTGTCTCTTTATGGATGTCAAAGCAGCTCCCAACGGCGTGGCGACCATCGAAGATAGGATCTTAAGGATCACTGGCTACTATGGTTATTACCCAGGATATTCCAGCCAGAAACGTAAGAATTATTTCAGAATGATACAAACTGTCAGTTTAAACAAATAACCCCTTGATTGCTAGAGTGGTTGGAGAGATGTGAAATGTGTGATCAATATATATACAAAATAGTTCCTTAACCTTTTGAGTGCCAGAGGGCACGCAACGCATTGCAAAACAGTGCGTTGCGTATCCCTCTGGCACTCAAAGAGTTAAGTCTATGGTTGCCAGAGGGGTGCACAATGCGTTGCACACTCCAGTGGCACTCAAACAATTGAGTTATGTGGTGATAGGAAGACTTACGCTGCTAAACCCCTCATTTCGTTAATAGGCATGCATGCAGCAGGCATGCTTTTACAGTTTAACCCGTTAAGGACCAGAGGGGTGTGCAACGCATTGTGAACCATCTGGTCCTTACAGGGTTAATTATCCTGAGTGGAGTAAAGTAAATGCAGTGTTCAGATTCGCTACCATGTTCCTGTTTGTTTGCTGATGTATAGCGAATGGTTCTAGCGACTGTAGGACAAGCAGCACTGAATGAGTCTGATTAAATGAACTCCCTAGGGAACAGAATGCTGAATTTCTCCTGTGTGTGAGGTCATGAGATCTGACTATCCACGATCATGTTCATTTCTCTGCAATAGACCAGCTTTGTTTGCACACATCAGATACTCGCATTGGGATATATGAACACGGAAAAAGTGGAGCCGTTCTGGGGCATACCAGCTGTACCATGTGTGTGGGGGTAAACACTCCCATTGATTTCAGTGGAGCGTTTAACACACTGAATGCTAGTCTAAAATCATTGCACAGCAAATTAAAATGCCCATTAATTTATATTAGGCTTTTTAACAACTGAATGCTAGAGGGCCCTTCAAAATGTTGAAACGTGCATTTAACCCTTTGTGTGACAGAGATGTATCCAGTGCATTGCAACGCAATACGTTGGTTACCTCTCTGGCACTCAATGGGTTAAGTCAGTTGGAATATAAGGAAGATTCTTGTGGTGAAGTTGGTCTGCTCGAGAATTACTGCACTTTTGATATTACACAGACATGTGGTTATATGGCACATTAACTGTTGTACATATTATACATCCACAACAAGGAGGTCATCATGTCAACTAAGAATTCAGTCAGTGTATTCATATTTCATTATTTGTATCCCTAGCAAAAATGGCTACTTCATAAATAATAAGTCTATTTTGTGACCTTAGAAATATTCATTATATTTCATGCTAGCCTAATGACTAAAACATCGATATGCTGCTATAAAGGGACTCATTAACTAGTGATCTATCTACAATGAGATATTTATAAACCTAATATTTTGAGTAAAGTCCAGGGTTGCAAAAAAAAAAATCTCCAAAATATAACATGTTTATTTTCAGTATTTCTTTCAATTCCTTGTGGTTTACAGTTGGGTGTAATGTAGGTTTAGATGTAATGTAAGAAAGTTTTACTTCTCTGAGAGGGTAGTAGATAAGTGGAATAGTCAACCAGAAGAAGTGGTAGAGGTTAGTACAGTGAGTGAATGTAAGCATGCATGGGATAAGCATAAGGTTATCCTGAACATAACACAAGACCAAGGACCAAATAAGATTTGAGGTTTTTACAGTAGGAAAATGGGCGGACTAGATGGAGGTGAATGGTTCTTATGTGCTATCATATTATATGTTTCAAATGCTATGAAGGGTGTTTCATATTAATATAATGATTCCTAAGTTATATCGAGGCAAGCAAACAATTTAACCCTTAGAGTGCCAGACACATGCTTTTCAATGCGTTGCACACTCCCTTGGCACTCAAAAGATTAAGTTAAAGTGCAGTTTAACCCTTTGTGTGCTGGAGGGGTGCACAATGCATTGCTCTGCAATGCATTGCGCACCCCTCCGGCATGCAAAGGGTTAAGATGTTAACACTATTTGAAACAGATTACTTAATACATTTTTTATCTGCATATATGATAATGAATTTTGATGTAATGTAAATGGATCCATCAACTTGATAAAAAGATACACAATAATTGCTATGTCACTGTATAATAGGAGAGAGAGACTACAAAAACATTTGCTTTGTACAGATTCAAACACAATGGCCTTTTCTACTTCAGGGCTTGTGTAAACCACATGGACTGAAGAACTATGAACAAATGGAGTCATTTGGAGTAGACCAGTTGCAATATATGGCACAAAAAAATTCACTATAATTTAGAGGTCTACATTAAATTGTTTTGACATTTTTTGGAGACCAGCATTCAAGGGGTTAATATCCTCATTTCAATTTTTTTTTAACATTTTGATTTGCCCCATGGAGCAGTTAGTTTGCCCCTGAATTGCTCCAATTCCTCATAGTACATCAGCCTCAAAGTGTTTATCAGAGATTTGAAAGTACAAAATGTGAGTCTTCTGGTAAAGTCACTTTTTCCCCCCACCAAGAAGTTGCTATTTCCTACAATTTATTACCTACTTTTTCGGTAAAGAGGAAATAAAACGCACACAGACACAAACACAGACACATACACATACACAGACACACACAGACACATACACAGACACAGACACACAGACACATACACAGACACATACACACAGACACATACACACAGACACAAACACAGACACAAACACAGACACATACACAGACACATACACACAGACACAGACACATACACAGACACACACACAGACACACACACAGACACACACACAGACACATACACAGACACACACACAGACACACACACACACAGACACATACACAGACACACACACACATACACACACACAGACACATACACAGACACACACACAGACACATACACAGACACATACACAGACACACACAGACACACACACACACACACACACACACACAGACACATACACAGACACACACACAGACACACACACACACACACACACACACACACACAGACACATACACAGGCACATACACAGATACACACACAGACACATACACAGACACACAGACACATACACAGACACATACACATACAAAGACACACACACAGACACATACACACAGACACACACAGACACATACACAGACACATACACAGACACACACACACACACACACACACACATACACAGACACACACAGACACATACACAGACACATACACATACACACACACACACACAGACACATACACAGACACATACACAGACACATACACAGACACACACACAGACACATACACAGACACACACACAGACACAAACACAGACACAAACACATACACACAGACACATACACAGACACACACACAGACACATACACACAGACACACACACAGACACACACACAGACACATACACAGACACATACACAGACACACACACAGACACACACACAGACACATACACAGACACACACAGACGCATACACAGACACATACACACAGACACATACACACAGACACATACACAGACACACACACAGACACACACACACACAGACACATACACAGACACATACACAGACACATACACAGACACACACACATACACACACACACAGACACACACAGACACATACACAGACACATACACAGACACACACACAGACACACACAGACACATACACAGACACATACACAGCCACATACACAGACACACACACAGACACATACACACAGACACACACAGACACATACACAGACACACACACAGACACAAACACAGACACAGACACAAACACAGACACAGACACAGACACATAGACAGACACAAACACAGACACATACACACAGACACATACACAGACACATACACAGACACAAACACAGACACAAACACAGACACATACACAGACACAAACACAGACACAGACACAGACACATAGACAGACACAAACACATACACATACACACAGACACATACACAGACACATACACAGACACAAACACAGACACAAACACAGACACATACACAGACACAAACACAGACACAGACACAAACACAGGCACATACACAGACACAAACACAGACACAAACACAGACACATACACACAGACACAAACACAGACACAAACACAGACACAAACACAGACACATACACAGACACATACACACAGACACAAACACAGACACAAACACAGACACATACACAGACACAAACACAGACACATACACAGACACAAACACAGACACAAACACAGACACATACACACAGACACAAACACAGACACAAACACAGACACATACACAGACACAAACACAGACACAAACACAGACACAAACACAGACACATACACACAGACACAAACACAGACACATACACATACACATACACAGACACATACACAGACACAAACACAGACACATACACAGACACATACACATACACAAACACAGACACATACACACAGACACAAACACAGACACAAACACAGACACAAACACAGACACATACACAGACACAAACACAGACACATACACACAGACACAAACACAGACACAAACACAGACACATACACAGACACATACACACAGACACAAACACAGACACAAACACAGACACAAACACAGACACAAACACAGACACATACACACAGACACAAACACAGACACAAACACAGACACATACACATCACACAGACACAAACACAGACACAAACACAGACACATACACAGACACAAACACAGACACATACACACAGACAGACACATACACACACACACAGACACACACACAGACACAAACACAGACACATACACAGACACAGACACACACAGACACAAACACAGACACACACACACAGACACACACACAGACACATACACAGGCACACACTGATACACATGTTCACACAGGCACACACGCAAACACACACACACATATGTACACATAGAGACGCAGACACAGGCACACACTCCAACATCCACATACACACCAGCACACACTGATGCACACACACACACAGACACATGAACACACACAATGACACAAACACAGACATACAAACACATAGACACACCGACACACGACACACACAAACGACACACACACACACACACACACACATGGGTGTCTGGAAGGGGGGATGGGCTGGCCTGGGGGTCATATTATGGCTTTGCCCCCCGCCGGAAAAATTTCTACGGACATCCCTGCACACACACACACACACACACACACACACAAGAAGAGAAAAGAAACTCACAGCGCTAACTCATTATAACATATTGCAAATACAAACTAAGAACCCAATTGAATAAACCATAGACAGCAGCAACGAATGAAGGGATTCTCCAAACCCCCAAAGGTAGGCCAAAGCCTAAACCAAAAAGCATAAAAGAAACCTGCGCTCCTCCATACAAATTATCCAAATCTGCACCCTGTATAGAGCATATATTATATTACTATGATAGTAAATTTAAGGCTTTCGTTACATAAATTGCATAAATTGACTAAAGTATGTTTAACCCCTTAACCCCTTACCGCCCGAGGACGTACATGTTCTGAGCGGATGTCCCATGTGGACAGAGGACGTACATGTACGTCCCGGAAGTCATTTAAACTAATGGAAAAAAAAGTTTGGCGGGCGTTAAGTACTGGCAGTGTGTGCGCGGCCGATCACTATGGGGTTAAGGTCCAATGCCGTGCCAGGACCATCATGGCTGTTTGGCACTGAAGAACCAGTGACGGTCCTGGCACGTCATGGAAGTCAGGGCTCCTCACGTGGCTGCATGCCATTTGGGGTGCCCTGAATCGGATGAATAAAAAAAAATGCTCTGTGGTCCTTCTGGTCCTTAAAGGGATATAACACTTAATATAAAGTGAAATTTATATTGTAAGGTTTATATTCCTGAGTACAACAAGGTTACTCCCAGAACCAGAAATTTCCATAGGATGATGTAGCGACAGCGCCACTGTAAAATTTCAGGACATTGAGATATTGCACCTAAAAAATGCTCGTTTTAGCTGCTATAACTTTTGCATAAAACACCTCTCAGCAGTGGGAGTAACCTTGCTGTGCTCAGGAGGATAAAACTTACAATATAAATATTGGTTTATATTAAGTGTTGTTTTCCCTTTAAGTGTGCACACATAGGCACACACACGCATATATTGCATTTACTATATATATTTAAATAGGGAAGTAACCCTTTAACTGTTGGTGCATTTATGAACCTTCTGCAGCTAATGGGTTAACTTTTGCATGCCAGGAGAGCATGAAATGCATTGGCACTCAAAGGATTAAAGTGGCGCTATCACCCAATATTAAGTCCCCCCCAATAATTAGGCATATGGCGATTAGGTTCCTGACAGCCAGTGGCGTAACTATAGGGGTCGCACCCGTGACTGGACCCGTCACTCCAGGGGTCCAGCTGCCCCCTGCAACCCCTCCGCCTGGCGCCCGCTATCTCCCTCTGGCGCTCTAGTAATACACAGCACTGGAGATGACATCATCTCCCAGCGCTCTGCATTACTAAGAGAACTGCACGGGAGATCCAGGGAGGTAGGATATGGGGGCATTGTGAAGATTGAGGGGCATTGTAGAGGGGGTCAGTGTGGTTGAGGGGGCCAATGTGGTGGTGGTGGGGGCCAGTGGCACTTCTTGCACCAGGCCCCGGAGGCTTCTAGTTACGACTCTGCAAACAGCGCTATTATCGGGCACAAGTACCAAGTTTTGAAGTCATCCTTCTTCTTCTGACACCGGCGGCCAGGCATGTATACAGACATCTTGGCTTAGAGACATCTGCATGCCTCCGCTATCCATCCCTGTCTCCTCTAGGAGGCATTGCATGGTACCTTAAGGTACCGGAAAAGACTGACGGCACAGGTGCTCAGAGAGCTCTAAGCAAGAAGCCTGGCCGTCAGTCTCAGAAAAAGGAGGATTATTTAAAAACTTGGTAATTGTGCCTATAATAGTGCTGTTAAGAACCTAATCGCCAAATGCCTAATCATTGGGGGGGACTTAATATAGGGTGATAGCTCCACTTTAAGGTCGATGGAAGACCACTCCTCAAAAACCTTGCTTCTTCAAACTGAATTAAGACATATACAGTAAGATACATTGTGTGTAAGTCAGGCAGCATAAGGAGGTTAGTTAGTCTAGACATTGACAGTCTAACTGTATTTATAGCACATTTTCAAATTACATGGCATTGACTTCCTTTTTTGCTTTTGCAGATTTAAATCACATGTCTAACTGAGCAAACTGTTCTGGCTTTTGTTGAAGCTGACATACATATTTTTATTTAGCAGCTGAGGCAATTAAACATTTGCTTCAATTGTCAATTACGTTTCTGCTAATTATTGCTACCAGTCTGTGTAAATTAATTCTTTATACTACAGGTCAAAACGAAAAATATAAGCAGTAATTTGGTTAATTAAATGAGTAAGTTGGATTACTATCACTTGTACCACAGAGGCAAATAAGCATTCTTATTCATTTAAAGGGGAAGTTATGTGTAATACATGTATAAACAAGAATATTGCAGTTTTCCCTTTTATCACCCCAAATAAAGCCCCCCATAATTAGCATCTAGCGATAAGCTTACTGATGGTACTGTTATCCAGAATAATTACCGCTTTAGGCAGAAATCCTACTTCTGCCGAGACTGAAGGCCAGGCAACCGTGAAGACATTTTTGCTTACAGATGTCTGTGTGACTGCGCTGTCAGTCCCGGTCTCCTCTAGGAGGTGCTGCATGGTACCTTAAGGTACCAGAAGGGGCTGAGGATACAGGCACATAGATGCCTCTAAAGTGCTGTTGCCTGGCCATCAGTCTTGGCACAAGTAGGTTTTCTGAGTAATGCGGTAATTATTCTGGATAATAATGCCATCGGTAAGCTTATTGCTAGATGGCTACTTATGGGGGGGACTTTATTTGGGGTGATAGTTCGCCTTTAAGTAAAACAATGGTACGCTGACTTCTAACATATGTTTTCATGGACATCCATGGCAGAATTCCCAGATGGGTTAGCGTCTCCCCTTTCAGCTGATAGGACTTGAGTTGCTTTTTTGTGAGCTGTCTTTCCTCTTTTGAGGTCTACCAGGCAGTGTGTTCTGCCTTTTCCCAGATGGCTTTCTCATTCTTTATCCTCCTGAGGCTCCAGCTTCACCCCTTTCATCAGGGTCAGCAACCCGGAGACCCTGTAGTGGTCAGGGTATTCCTACCTAAGGGCTGCAGATGTTAAAGCAGACTTGTGCACAACAAAAAACATTTTCCATTGATTAATTCGGTAAAAATGTTTTTACCTGTGTGGATGAACTGAATTTTGTTTACCATAGCCTTCGGTTAGTCAAAATCGTGGTGAAACATTTAGTTGCTGAGTGCTTAGGATCATACAATTAAGTCCCCCCCCCAGTTCTAATATTAACTATGCCCCATCTCAATGCATTTAACAAATATCCCACTTACCTTGATGTCAGAGGTCCAGCAGTGACTTTGACTCCCTGGTCCTCCAGCTTCTGCAGTACAAGTAAAAGCAAAATAAAAAAAAACAATACCCCACAGCCGCCATCCCCGATGATGCCTCTGATAAATAAAATACCCCTTCATGGGCCATTGCCTAAGACAGTATGAGCAAAAAATGAACAGGGATTGGATAACTGGAGGAGTGAAGTTATGTGCACCATGACCTCCTCCAGCTAGATGTTGATTGGATAAGAGGTGAAGTTACTTCAGGGCATGATCCATGCCTTGCTTAACCCCGCATCCCAGCCAATGGGAGTGTGGGAACTGATTTGAACAGGGTTTGGCCATATAAAACCCAAGCCCTGTTCATCTTTGCTCACATTGGCTCAGGCAAAGTCCCGTGCAGGTTTTTTGTTTTTTTAAAATTTATTAGAGGAGGCAGTGGCAGGGAAGGTGGTGGTGGGGTGTTAGGTTTTTTTTAAATTCTACTTTTAGTTGTACTGAAGATGCAGGAGGAGGAACAGGGTGTGCAGGACACCACTGAACATCCAGCATCAAGGTAAGTATGATACTTGTTAAATGTATGGTGTAAGGGTGTGAGTGAACGAATGAACAAAAGGATTTGAACAAATGAACATGTACTGTTCGTGTTTCTGAAATATTTATGTTCTGTGCCATTCGTTTAGCGTTTTAATCCGAATGTCACAAAACACGCAGTTTTTCATTACATTTTGCATTTTTTCCAAAATACACGCACAAGTCTGTTTGGACTGCTGCTTCTTCCAGTAACATTCTTGCAAATGCTTGCAGTCCATATATGCAGATGTGAGCTTATCTGAAGAATACTCTGCCCTCTGCTGATTACCTGAATGTATATGCAGGTGTGGGCTTTCCATTCCACCTGCCCAAAGGGTTTCCGTAATCTACAGGTACCCAGGAGAAATGGAATTCCTACACTCTACTTGCCCTCAGGTATGATGTTGTGTTTGTATTCCTCTCTTCTAGTCCCCTGTTTATAGTATAGCATGTCTCCTCACTGGGTCTCTGAATGCTTGTGATGGGCGTAGTTCCAGGTGTTTTAATATTTCAATTCTGTTCACCTGTGAGAGAGCCCTGTAGAGGTTATCTCTTCCTGACCATGTGTTTCAAAGGGGATTATGTATTTTATGGCTAGTTTTGGGCCATGTACTTTCTGCATTCTGGTCATCATGTCCCCATCTTTATGTGCTATTGCTGTAGCCCTTAGTGTGTACAGTTTCAGTATCTGATGCTTGTGCATGGTAAGTTAGATGTTCTTATTTTTTACCCAGTTATGAGGCATATGATGCCTTTTGCAAATCTTCTAGTTTGTTAGCGTTTTTGGTGTCCGCTTCTCTTTAAGCGAGCCCTGGTTATTAATATGGAGTCTTCTCCCTCTTCTCCAAACAAAGTACTGAACAAGTAGCCATAGGAAAGACTCCAGGTAAGCTGATTTTTATTTTAAAAAAGTGACTGGGTACAAAAGATAACAATGGTCAGTACTCGTGCTTCTCGGATCAATCTAAGAGCCAAGACTCAGATATTGCTCACTTATTGGGTTCTCTGCCTTATGAATTTCAGCTCTTCTGTGCTCCATATATATGAAGACAAGTTATGAGATCCTGATTTTGTCAGCAGTTGAGAGAAACACCCCAAGACTGACTGACATTGCAGTTCTGAGGGATACAATTTTCATTTGAAGAATGTGATGTTCTATCTGATGACAGTTCCTTTTTCTGTTGGTGAATGATGCCATATTCTGAACAGTCTTTTATCTGGAGACACAAGGTTAAAATCCGTACTATGCAACTACAGAGGATTAATTGTGTTGGAAGTACTTCTTATGATCATAGCGGGATCTTCCTTTCTAGAGGTCACATTCTAGGAATAATTAGTTTTTCTCAGTGCAAGGCCAAGCCTTAAATTAGTGGGTTAGAAGATAATTGTTGGAGTTCTGTTAATGTCTTATTTTGAAGACATATTCTTTCTATTCTTATTTTGGTCAACCCCTTTCTCACTGATTGAGTACTTACCCATCTGGTGAATGCTGCCATGGATGTCCAGGAAAAAGGAGAGTTATATAATACTAACCAAAATTATCTTTCCCTGGACGTAATCCATAGCAGCATTCAAAATGTCCCACTCCTTGTTTAGCTTGTAGATTTAAGACTAAGACAACAAGTGAATGGGGAGTTGTCTCTTATACTGTTTGAATTTTGTTTAACTGGTTCTCTGTCCTATCGGCTGCAAGAGGAGGAGCTAACCCCATCTTGTGAATGCCGCCATGGGTTATGTGTTGGATATGAGAATTTTGGTAATTCTCCATTTTATTCAAAAGTTATTTCAGCTAAACTAGCATTTATTGAGTACAATACTTCCAAGGCCTAAAATGTTATGGTGATGCTGTTGCTATCTAAGGAGGGATGTTGTCACTGACAATATCTGTCCATAGTCTGATGCAGCAACAGCTCCACCTTAAAAATTCAGGCCATGGAAATACTGCCCTTCAGAAATGCAAGTTTACGTTGTAATACCTTTTGAATAAAAAAAAATCTCTCATCTTCATGGGTGCCTTTAATTTACTCGTAAGAAAAAACTCTGAAATCTATATTATTCTATATTGCGCAATACTTTGACTTTAATATGGACCTATAAAACCCTAAGTGCCAGAGAGCTCTTTAATGCATTGCATTGCAATCTGTATTTGTCCGGTTCAGTTTGCTTGCTTCAGAATTGCTTTAATACTTTTTAGTACATAAGCCTCAGTAACTGTTAGCGATTATTGCTTATTAACCCTTTGAGTGCCACTCAAAGGGTTAAAGCAGGGATTCAATCAAGGTAACCTGAAATCTAAATGCAATACATTGTACACCCCCTCTAGACCTTTAATAGTTAATACTTGCAGTTATCTCTATACAACCGTGACCCGCAAGGCTTTATATAATTATAAAACAGGAGCTTTGGATCTTGTGCCAAGACATCTGTCACCCCTTATTATGGAATTATGCCAGATCCAAAGTCACTGGTGACTTCTTGCTATGGCTTTCTGCCAACACATATAACCTATCCCATAGAAAGTTGTGGTCTGATTCTTGTCCATCGAACACGTATTTAGGAGAGAACTGGGGCAGAAGGACTATTACAGGAAAAAAAAAATATATATATTTTACAATGTAGGATATTTATGGATAATGTGAATTTATGGATATAAATTTGTTCTCATTAATGGTGCACGTTGGGAAAGGTTCATTTTCAAGAAATGGGTCATGAAAAGCGACTTTATTCAGACTAGAGATGAGATGGAATTTAAAGTGATAGTAATGTTTCACAAAAACAGCTCTGATTAATCTTCATAGTATTTGGGCCTTGGAGAGTGTTATTTCAATACTGTCAGATTTGTAGTTCAAGAGTAATTGAATGATAAAGTATCCCCCTCCCGCCCATTTTACCTAGTGTATGCCGCCTCCCCTCAGATGTGGAATCTGGTCACTTGACCACAGTAAGGGACAATCTTCTTACTGTGAGCATAAGGAAAACCCTACCCCCCTTGACAGGTTTTTCATGTTTTTCCATAGGCTCGCTGAAGATTGTCCCTCTCTGCGATCCATCCAGACAGTCTTGCTGCTCTGAGGTGAGCAGTGTTTCATCAGTAAAAGGGGAGGAAGCGGGGTTACTTCATCATTCAATTACTCTTGAACTACAACTCTGACAGTATTGAAATAACACCCTCCATGGCCCAAATACTATGACAATTAATTGGAGCTGCTTTTATTGTGAAAAATGACTATCCCTTTAACCCCTTAAGGACCACTGCTGTGCCAGGACCGTCACAGCGGTCTGACACTTAAGGATCAATGACGGTCCTGGCACGGCATGGAGTTCAGGGCTCCCGGCGCGGCTGCACGCTGCTCCGGAACCCCTGAACCGGAAGCAATAATTTAAAAAAATGCCCCATGGTCCGCAACTGCTGGCCACACGTGCGCGCGCTGGTCCTTAAGGGGTTAAAGAAATACCTACAACTGTGTTGCGCTTTACAATTTGAAAATGATGGGTTTTGAACCCCCCCACATAGTGTAACCCTATATCAGACATCAAGGAACCGTAACACCTCCTAAAAGTAAAAATGCATTTTTCAAAATGACACCAAAGCAAGGTTTTCCTTGGGCTGGATCAGGAAGAGGAAATAATAGCTCCCCCACCTGGTCAACTGCCTGATGCCCCATGCACTGTTCCCACAACTCCACTGCCCCATATTATTCTTCAGTGTAAGAATATGAAAGAAAACATTAATATGGGTCTGGAGCCCCCATGTTAATTTAAACCCTCCTGCCAATATGGAGTTTGTGTGACATAAACCTATATTCTCCATGATAGCAGAGGTCTAGTGGTGTCAGTAACACTCTGGTTCTCCACATCAGTAACCTAAAAAAACTCCCTAAAAACCTGCACCCACCCTCACTGCCGTAAAAAAAAAATAAAGAAACAATCTCCCCCCAATCCTGCCTTGGTCATTGCCTAGGCTGCTGTGAGAGGAAAAAAACAGGGATTGGCATGTTCTGCTTGTTTTTTTAATCCTTCTCTCTTAGGGACGGCAGAGGAAGGGGTCCTGAAATCTTTCGTTTTAATTGGCCAGTGTATAATTCATTATGGGACCCCAGGCCCATATTGATTTCATTTTTTTTCTCATTAAATTTTATTTTTAAATGCATTCAAATGAGGTAAATATACCCCATATTAATGTATTTCATTATGGGATAAATGTAAATGAAAGTGCCCTCCTTTTAATGACAAAAGATATTTTGGGTCACAGGACCCTTTTTTAACACTTCCCATCTATATCTGCTTAGGATGGATGGATGAGGGGATAACATTATCCTTCCAAATATGTATTTAAAGGGATAGTAATGTTTCATAATAAAAGCAGCTCTAATTAATCATCATAGTATTTGGACTTTGGAGAATGTTATTTTAATTCTGTCAGAGTTGTAGTTCAAGAGTAATTAAATGACAAAGTATCCCCCTCCCGCCCCTTTTACTGATGTAACACTGTTCAGCCAGATCAGAAGGGAAGTGCCCAGGTAGATTGCAGAGAGGGACAATCTTCAATTAAGATAAGTGAAAAACCTGAAAAACTTGTCAAGGGGGAAGGGCTTTCATTTTTCTCATAGGAAGAAGATTGTCCCCTTCTGTTATCTGTCTGGTCTATGGACTGGATTCCACATCTGAGAAGAGATGGCTTACACTAGGTAAAAGGGGCAGGAGGGGGAAACTTTGCTTGTGAATATCTCTCAAGCCATAAAGGTTTGAGAGATAAGACTTATATCGTTCTTCATGTTTTTTAATGCCTACAAAATAAAATAAAGTTAAAACAAAGTATTACTATCCCTTTAAAGCCAACTGGCTTTACATTCGATGAATGAATCATGTTTAGTAAGTTTAACACTTCCTTTTCCTGAGCAATTGGATTGCATTGATTGGAATGCGTTTCCTGTCAATCCAGCAATGGAGGGGTTAATGGTGGGTACAGATAGGCTAGTGAGGGAGAAGGGAGTGTTGGGGCAGTACAATTTTAATTTTGGTGTGGTTAACTCCTCCAGTGCCAGGCCATTGACAATGGAATGCATAGCAATGGATTGTAAGGGTTATGGATGATTGTGTGAGTGTGGGGAAGGTGCTTGGACACACATTGGGAAACTGAGGGGCTAGGGAGATAATAAATGCCTTTTTGGAAGGAGTATTCAGCTGGAAAGGGAGCCTTGAAATGATCATTCTGCTCCAGCTACAATGTAATAACAACAGCCATATGCAGTGCCTTTTTTGAGTCATTTTTGGTATATATACTGAAACTCAAAGCTCAGTCTACATACAGGGTGGCAGTCATAGAAAAAGGGATAGAATAAAGCATTTTGCCTTTTCTTTTTCTGTCTGAATGCCCATTCTGATGGAAAGGAATCTCGACCTAAGTTTGATTCCTGCAGCAAAGAATCATGCTAGCTTTCATGAACAATACTGATTAATTATTAATTATTGAGATCCAGATACCTGAGGGTTTATTTTTAGGAGGGGAGGTGTTAGTGTTGTTTTAACCCTTTGAGTGCGTTGCAATGCATTCCGTACCACTCTGGCACTCAAAGGGTTAAATAGCACCTATCACCTTTCCAAATCTTTCTCCCCCATCAGCGGGAGATTCCATTTTGAAAAAATATGTATGATTATTTCTTCTTATCAAATTATTCCACCCCTCTGGTGGAAACTGATAGGTTCCAGCAGCCTAGGAAGTAGAGACGTGATTTTCTGGACATGTGAGTAACTAATTATACAACTTTATTTGACCAAGTCAGAGAACAAAGCTATGCTGAGATTATATTCCCCAATTACTAAACCAGAAATCTATTAACCTGTTTATTAATCAAAAAGCATGAGTTAAAGGCAGTGTAAATAGATACATTTAATGAACCTAAAAGCTGTGTAAATTGCAGGTCCGCTTTAAGTCTTTCTGTACAACATATCTAATGAAATGTGTATAAATGTCCTTATAAATGTTCAGTAACATAATTTTTTTTTCAATCATAATGTTAACAAGCCTCTGTTACTTTTGGCTGTGACAGATAGCACTGAAGTTGATGTATTACAAAGAATCGGAGCAACTATGTCACAGTGAACTTAGTGAACTATTAACCCTTTGAGTGCTCGAGGGGTATGCAACGCATTGCTCTGGCACTCAAAGGGTTAAAAATTCCCATTCATTAAAATGGGGATTTTAAAGGGATAGTAATACATAAAATGTAAAAAAATCTACTGAAATGTGTTTTATTCAAAAGTTAATATAGCTCAAACTTGATTTTTTTAGCTGCAATATCACAGTGGCCTGAAAATGTACAGTGTTGCTATTGTTACACCATCCTATGGATATTTATGGTCAACTGACCAGAGAGGTCCATAAGCTGGTGTAGCAACAGCGCCTCCATACAATTTCAGGCCACTGTGATACTGCACCTAAAAATGTGAAGTTTCAGCTGTAATAACCTTTAAATTAAACACCTTTCAGCCGTGGGAGTACCCTTGTTTTACTCAGGGTGATAATCCATACAACATATATATTTTTTTTTTTACATTTTAAGTATTACTATCCCTTTAACCCTTTTAATGCAAGAGAGGTTTCCATCACATTGTGAGTCAATGCGATGTAGCATTCAAGGAGTTAAAATAATCATTTAAATCGATGGGAAAAATGTATACGTCTCCTAGGATGCAATTACCCCCAGTTCTTCATTGTGCATCATCCTCAAAATGACATCCTGAAAATTAGTCTTATAGATCATATTGCATTTGGTTTGTGATACCAGTTATGATGAATTTCTAGGTTATTTTTCTAAATAACCAGCTCTACTTAAATATTTTATTTCCTGCTTCTAGAGGGCATCTGTTTTAAGGTTCATAAAATAGCATTACTTAAAACGCATGGAGGAATGCTTGTTTCCATATTTCTAGTAGAACAACACAAGCAAAAAAATACTCTTAGGAATGGAATCTGTCAACCTTTTGATTTCCAGCTCTAATTAGATACCCTGCAGAAAACATTTAGACATGCAATTCTGATTCAAATCAACTTGCAGAGGCAATATTCACAGCTATAAAGGGAGTTCAGACAATATATTTATATTCAGTTTATAGAATCGTCATAGCATAAAAAATGCAGGAGAAAGGGTTGTTTTCCTGGAAGTTGAAGCAATTCTGCGTCATGCCAAATTTGCCATAAGAGACAAATAAAATTCCCTTTGATTTAAATTAACCTTTGAACTCCTTGAATGTTAGAGAAGTCTCCATCTCATTGCTTCACAATATGTTGGAGGCCTCTGCTGAAATTAAGGAGTTAAACACTCCATTTAAATATGTTTTACTAGTTGAACAGCCCGTTACACGGGCCACAGTGCCACTGCCACCCGGTCGCCGGGCAGTCACACGCAGTATTAGCCGCAGCGCGGGCAGTCTCTACTGCGCATGACTGCAGCACGCTCAGCAGTGTCTACTGCGCATGTTGCGGCGTTACACATGATTTAGCGAATTATTATATAGGATTTTTAATTCCCCACTCCCCCTAGGATTGTATGTAATCGGTATTGTTCGAAATGTCCCCAGTCCTTCGTGGTTCCTCAGTCTCTGCATTTTAACCGCTTCAGTGCCCCCTGGCATTGAAAGAGTTAAATGGTTAGTAATCCCCAAAATGAAGTTTATTCTATATGGTAGATTTTACAAAAATAAAGTATTTGGAGAAAGTACTATCTCTCAAACCTTTGTAGTTTGAGAGATATATTCGCCGTTAAGGTTCCCCCCTCCCTCCCTTTCTCCTGACGTCAGTGCTCTGCTGACAGCAGGAGATCCCGGTCCTGGGACCAGCCGGCGGCTCTGCAGCAGAGCCGAAATAGCGGTATTGGAAAATAAATACTTAATTGGAATGGTCTACAAAGTGTGCCTGGCTTGCAAGCACACTTTGTAGACCGTTCCAATGAAGTAATTATTTTCCAGTATCGTTATAGCGGCTCTGCTGAAGAGCCTCCTCGTGTCGGCCGACATGGATCTCCTTCTGTCAGCTTTACAGCTGACATCAGGAGAAGGGGAACTTTAGCGGCAGCTATCTCTCAAATCATAAAGGTTTGAGAGATAGGACTTTCTCCAAATACTTTATTTTTGTAAAATCTACCACACTGAATAAACTTTATTTTGGGCATAACTAACCCTTTAACCAAACTCTAAAGTACAAATGAACCATTGCATATTTGAATTTTTATGCCCTATGCCCACTCCCCCTAGGATTGTATGTAATTGGTAGTGTCCAAAATGTCCTCAGTCCTTTGTGGTTCATCGGTATCTGTGTTTTAACCC
This sequence comes from Rhinophrynus dorsalis, assembly GCA_037306005.1. Lineage (NCBI taxonomy): Eukaryota > Metazoa > Chordata > Amphibia > Anura > Rhinophrynidae > Rhinophrynus > Rhinophrynus dorsalis. Next base: position 84,878,563 of record CM074728.1, read on the forward strand.
TTTCAGTGCCAGAGGCATATGCACGTTGCATACCCCTCTGGCACTGAAAGAGTTAACCAGGCTCTAAAGCAGGAATTAACCATTGCATGTTTGAATCTTTACAAAGCTGCTATTTCACAATATCTGTTTTATTATGCTTTGGCATGGCACTTGAAGGTATTAAAATCTCGGTAACACACCCACTCTCTTCCCTTTTTTGGGGCCGGAATCCTTACAGTTCTGAGACTTTTAGTTCTGTCTGGCATTGCCCAGGTAATATAATGTATAATATAATATGAATATATGTTTATATCTCTCTGCTTCAGCTTAACTGCACATTTGGAAGATGTCTGTTAAAGTTACGTTAGCCCTCTGGCTAATGGCTATTCAGCTGAATTGGTTTTATCAGCTACAGCTGTCCATTTATTGGATGAGCATGATGGAAGTTAAAATAGAATAGCTGGAGAGCCACATATTGCCCACCCGGCCTATGGTTCTGTCATTCACACTTTTCACAAATGTAGCTGTGATGGTAGGATGCTTACTGCAATGTCTAATTACTGGCTCACCCTTGTGAACACCAGATGATAATGGATGGCTGTCATTATCTGTATTTTAACTAAGTGCCCCCTCTCCGATGTAATCAGCTGCCTGCAACTAAGAAAGAGAAACCATTGACTCAAAATACAGTTCCAACACTGATGCAACTGAATTGCCCACGTGGACAGGCCTGAATTTCCCAAAAAGCGGAGTAGGTAACTTATATTATTGGGGGAGTGCTAATATATAGTAGGTTCAACTGTAGTGGTTCACTTTTAAAAGGTCGCACGCAAAAGAGCATGCGACCACTTCACTCATTTCCCATGTCACCATGATAAAAAAGGCAACCTAAGAATCTCTCAATGCATGGAAACGCAAGAATCTCAGGTCACGCTATGAAACATTGCAATCAGCCGATTAATGAACCTGTCTGAACAGAACAGCCTGTTTACAAACATTACTTCCTGCTATGTAACATCTGGTTTTCTGTAACACTTCTCATCCAGCGCTGCTCTGGGCTCTCCCTCTTAAAGGGATAGTAATACTTCGTTTTAACTTTATTTTATTTTGTAGGCATTAAAAAAACATGAAGAACGATATAAGTCTTATCTCTTAAACCTTTATGGTTTATGAGATATTCACAAGCAAAGTTTCCCCTCCCGCCCCTTTTACCTAGTGTAAGCCATCTCTTCTCTGATGTGGAATTCAGTCCATAGACCAGACAGATAACAGAAGGGGACAATCTTCTTCCTATGAGAACAATGAAATCCCTGCCCCCTTGACAAGCTTTTCAGGTTTTCCCCTTATCTTAATTGATGATTGTCCCTCTCTGCAGTCTACCTGGGCACCTCCCTTCTGCTATGGCTGAACAGTGTTACATCAGTAAAATGGGGCGGGAGGGGGACACTTTGTCATTGAATTACTCTTGAACTACAACTCTGACAGAATTGAAATAACACTCTCCAAAGTCCAAACACTATGATGATTAATTAGAGCTGCTTTTATTATGAAACGTTACTATCCCTTTAATAAATAAATATGCACTTTTAACTATCTTGGTTAAGATGGAGGGATCTCCAGTTATGAACAGGGCTCATCCAACGTTACTCCAGCCTCTCTCTCCCTCTCTGTGTGCAGACTGACAGAGCGGAGCACGCAGAGGGAGAGATTGGCTGGAGCAGAGTTGGAAGGAAAACAGATGTTGCATAGCAGCAAGTAATGTTTATAAACAGGCTGTTCTGTTTGGACAGGGTCACTAATCAGCTGATTGCAGTGTTTCATAGCCTTTCATGCAGTGCGAGATTCTCAGGTCACCATTTTAATCATGACGACATGGGAAGTGAGTGAGTGGTCGCACGTGCGACCTTTTAAAAGGATGCCAACTGTAATAAGGTCTCAGATACTTATATAGGGAAAGGGTTAGACTTCAACACATGACATAATAAGCATTAAATTCATATAACCAAAGGTGACTAAACGGACATATTTTGTAACATAATAAATATTTTAATATCAAATACAATAAAACATGCTTCTATGCACTATTTAAAAATAGAAAGATGTAAAACAATACAGTATATTATTCTATAATTATAAGTTCTTTTCTATATAGTCCACTATTTCTGCACAACAAACTACTGAGTTGAGAGTCCACTTAGCACTAGTAGTTGTAATGTTACCTCTTCTGACAACTGTGTTATGCACTTTAGAGTGCAATATTACCTCTCCCGGCAAATAACCAGGGCTGGATTTGCCATTAGGCAAAGTAGTCACCTGCCTACAGGTGCATGCCACCGAGGGGTGCCTGCCATTGGGATTTTTTTTTAATCTTTTTTTTTTTTTTTTTTTTTTAATTAAAAAAAAAAAAGTAGCCACCTCGCTGGCGCTGGTGCTGCCCCCCCCCCCCGCTCCCTATTTCCTACCTCCCCGTCAGGACATGTCTGTGCCTCCTTGGCACAGTCCTGTAGGTGGTGAGCTCCCTCGTCACATCTTTAGGAATGCAGAGCGCTGGGAGATTACATCATTTCCCAGCGCTCTGCATTCCTGAATAGGAGACCGCGAGGGAGCTCCATCAGCTACAGGACTTTGCCAAGGAGGCACAGATGACAGATCTCCTACCAGGGAGGTAGGAAACGGACCATGTGAGGGCAACATGGAGATGGTGGGGGCAAGTTGGAGCCGAAGGGGGGAAATGTGAGGGCAACATGGAGATGGTGGGGGCAATGTGGAGCTAATGGGGGGCAAGTTGGAGCCTATGGAGGTCAATATGGAGATGGTGGGGGCAATGTGGAGCTGATGGGGGGCAAGTTGGAGCTGATGGGGTTGGGGGCAACGTGAGGGGATATGGAGATGATGGGGCAATGTGAGGGGCAATTTTGAGATGATGGGGCAAAGTGAGGGGCAATATGGAGCTGATGGGGGGCAAGTTGGAGCTGATGGGGGCAATATGGAGATGATGGGGGCAATGTGAGGGGCAATATGGAGATGATGGGGGCAAGTTGGAGCTGATGGGAGGCAAGGTGAGGGGCAATATGGAGCTGATGGGGGGCAATATGGAGCTGATGAGCATTGTGGAGGTGTCCAGTGGAGTTGGCAAATCGGGAGGGGGGGGCGCTTCACAGTTCTGTGCCTACAGGCTCCTGAGATGTAAATCTGGCCCTGCAAATAACCAGTTCCTTTATGCACTTTTGCTCTCTCTTACATCAGAGGTACCTTGTCCTCACCAAACAAAGCATATAGAAGATTATCTCTGCCATGTATATGCTGTTACTCACAGCCTCTTTGTTTGAACCTCCTGGCTGTTTGGAATCTTCAGTGGGCAGAGCGCAGATTGCATCAAGAGAGTCTTTGTAATTTAAGGCACAAGTGGGAAGGGTATTATTCCATGCTGGATCTTTCTTGGTATCAGCGGAGAGTTCTTGTACAATATAGCGGCTACAGGGTCTTATTCTAACACGTTTCCTGTCTCCTGGACACTTCCTCAGAGAATTCTTGTACGATATACCGGCTACAGGATCTTATTCTAATGTGTTTCCTGTCTCCTGGACACTTCCTCAGAGGAAGTGTCCAGGAGACAGGAAAAGCATTAGATTAAGACCTGTAGCCACTATATTGTACAAGAACTCTCTGCTGATACCAAGAAAGATCCAGCACAGAACAATACCCTGCCCGATTGTGCCTTTAATTTCAAATACTTTCGTGATGCAGATTTAGCCGTGAGTAACAGCATATACACGGCAGAGATAATCTTCTCTATGCTGTGTTTGGGGAGGACAAGGTGCCTCTGATACAGGAGATCTTACAAGGATGGGAAAGCACTAAAGCTGATAAAGGAACTGGTTACTTCCCAGGAGAGGCATAATACAATTGTCAGGAGAGGTAACGTTACAACTACCAGTGCTAACCGGACTCTCAACTCAGTATTTTATTGTGCAGAAACAGTGGACTGTATAGAAAAGAACTTATAATTATAGAATAACATATTGTATTGTTTTGCATCTTTCTATTTTTTAAAGTGTATAGAAGCATGTTTTATTATATTTTATATTAAAATATTTATTATGTCACAAAATATGTCCATTTAGTCACCTTTGGATATATGAATTTAATGCTTATTATGGCAAGTGTGGAAGTATAACTCTTTCCCTGTGTAAGTATCTGAGACCTTATTACAATTGAGTCTACTATATATATTAGCTCTCTCCCAATAATATGTTTCTATAGAAGCCTCTGGGCCCTGGTGCAAGAAGTGCCACGGCTCCCCCACCACCACCACATTGGCCCCCCTCAACCACACTGACCTTCTCAATCTCCACAATGACCCCATCTCCTGCCTCCTACCTGGAGCTGTCCTCTAAGTAATGCAGAGTTCTGGTGATGTCATCTCCCAGCGCCCTGCATTACTAGAGATTGCGAGAGCCAGGCAGAGGGGTTGCAGGGGGCGTCTGTGCCCCTGGAGTGCATGGGCCCGGTCGCAAGTGCGACCCCTGAGACCCCTATGGTTACGTCACTGCTATAGCGATTTCTAACACCGGTCTGGAGATTGTAGGAAACTATACGGGAACCTTCTCAGGCACATGTGCCAGAATTTTATATATATAATTATATTTTATATATACATTCCTTTTCCATTTTTTTTATATAGATTTCATCATTACCAGCTGAGTGCCAGAACATATTTTCTCCCTTTTTCTTTTTATGTATGTTTGATATATTTAGGAGTAGGCAACTGCCTAGAGCTCCAAATTTTGAGGGGGACCTCATCTGTGCTGGTCACACCCACATTGTGAATGATGGGTGTGGCCAGAGCAATCTCAGGCTATTATTGAACCCCTTGGATGCGATAGAGCTCTCCAATGCAATGCTGAGAAGTGCGTCAGAAATCTCTCTAGTAGCCAAGGGGTTAAAGCTTTATAGGCCAAAGGTATTTTCTGTGACAGAAAAGAGTGGATAGGACTGGTTGTGGGATCTAGGGAATAGTGGGGGTGTGAAACAACTTTCACAGAGAAAAATAGTAGAAGGACTAAAACCTCTGTTCCCAACCCAATAAGACCTTCCCAAGTCCAATGCATGAAACATGACTGAAAAAGACCTCCAAGACATAAGGACAAATCATGTCATCATGATTAATTGTGGTTCATGTGAAACGCGTTGATGAACATGGGAGCAAGTCCTTATGTCTTGGAGGTTGTGAGTGATTTGAGTATCATATATGTTTTTAATATTGTTTGAATAAATAATATGATTTTATAATAAGATCAACATTACCGCATAGTGCAGCCTATTTTTCTTTCATAATAGTAGGGGAGTGGTCATGGGTGGAGCCAAGGGTGCCTACAATGCCTTGCCTGGGGTTCCTGGGTAATAAATCTGGCCTTGCATATGGATATAGCGTCAGTGTCCTATGTTTAACAGAAAAGTGGAGTCATTATTAGGGCAAACCAACTGGATCATAAGGACAAATACAAATTCCCAAAATCCCCATTGATTTAAATAGGTCTTTTAATCTCTTGAATGCTAGTGAGCTTTCCAATGCATTACAAAGCTATTTGAAGACCTATATAGCATTCAAAAGTTAAAAAAACATTGGTGGTGACAATTGAGAGGAACAACATTTCTGTGTGGAGGAAAGAAGGTGATTGGTCAAGAATTTTGAGGTACAAACCGACCCAGAGTGAACTCCAAAGAGGTGAAGGCGATACAAACTGGGAGGCAGTTATAACCTCATATACAAGTGAGTGTATACACAGAGGGAGAGTGGAAGAGGGGCCGTTGTATTTATACTAACTACTACGCTCAGAGAGTCTGCGCTGTTTTTGTTTTTTCTAAAAAAACATTTAAGTCAGTTGGAATTTTTATATGTCCCCTGTGGTGCAGTTTGTTTGCCTCAGAATTACTCTGCTTTCCCATTGAACACAGGGCCCTTAGTCTGTGTAACTTGTAACTAAAGCTGTTCTTACAGCAGTCTGGGGCATATAGCCAGTTGACTGTTGCAGTTTTCATTGATCTATTATCTTGGACATAGTGTCACATTCCGGACATTCTCTTTCACTTGTGCTGTGTGTTGTAGTTCTGAGCTCCATGTATGTGCCTGAAGGCAGACCACAGCATAGAAAATCAGGAATACAAATCCAAGAATGCATTAGTCCAAACTACTCTCAGCCCTGGTTGTGCTTGGTATAGAGGCAGAATGTCATGTCATTTCAGTTTTACTTTATATATACATTTTTAACAAATACTTTGTTGTGTGGTATTCAAAGGAGCTTAGTACTGGCAGCTTTTTTTTTCAAAAATATAAAAAACATATCCTATATGGTATTTGTTGCAAAAACTAAGACTACATTATATAGAAGTGGCATTTTTTTTCTAAGAAAAATAGTCACTTTGTAATTATTATTATTATTATCCCTCTACCCTTTGCAATCCCCTGATAATTAGAAATAGTGATTTAATTTCTCATTTACAGTCTGTTCCAGCTAAAAGCCACAGCATGACATTTTGTCATTTAAATCAGAATTTAAATATAACTATCTCCCTTGGCATCGGAACCTTACAAATGTCTTTTTCTTTTAAGATAGTAATGTCAGAAAAAACAAACAGTTATGGTTTGAGAGATATAGGTTCTCCGCTCCCTCCCCTTTCTGCTTGACGAGCTGTAAAGCTGTCAGAAGCAGGTTCTGGTTGCTTGACCAGACACGGCTCTTTAGCAGAGCCGATATAACGATATCTAAAGATAAATTGTTTATCAGAATGGTCTACAATGTGTGCTTGCAAACCAGGCACACGTTGTAGACCGTTCCGATGAAGTATTTATTTTTAGGTATCGCTATGTCGCCTCTGCTGAAGAGCCGCCATCTGACCCAGGAACCAGAATCTGCTTCTGACAGCTTTACAGCTCATCAAGCAGAAAGGGAAGGAAGCGGAGAACTTTATTTTCATAAATCTCTCAAACCATAAAGGTTTGAGAGATACGAATAAGTACAAGTACTCTCTTTTAAGAAGGACTACTTAATTCGAATAGTCTACAAAGTGTGCCTGGTTTGCAAGCACACTTTTTAGACCCTTCCAATGAAATAGTTATTTTTATATCTTGCGATCTCGGCTCTGCTGAAGAGCCACCGGTTGATCTGCGGACTGGATTCCAAATCTGACAGCTAGATGGCAGACTTGACCGTTTTGGTCAGTGAGGGGAAACTTTGCTTGTGAATATCTCTCAAACCATAAAGGTTTGAGAGATAAAACTTATATCGTTCTTCAAGTTTTTTTAATGCCTACAAAATAAAATAAAGATAAAACAAAGTATTACTATCCCTTTAAACTGTGTGTATTGATTAAGTAACGGGGGGATTACAATCTTTTAAACCCCTTTGAGTGCCAGACAGGTATCTAACACATTGCAGCACCGGGGGGGAGATTCATTAAGCAGTGATAAAGAGGTGATAAAGTGCAGATGACTTCAGTTCCTATGTTATTCTATGGAGCCCATGCACTAAGATTTCTTCAACTTTGGGGATCTTAGTGCATAGGCTCTATAGAATAACATAGGAACTGGAGAAGTGATATCACTGGATAAGTCATCTCCACTTTATCACCACTTTATCAAGCTTTAGTGAATAACCCCCAAGGTGCTGAACACTTCTCATGCATACAGTCTGCCCAAAACTTTGTATATGGTACATGTATGTATATAGCTAAGTGGGCTCAAAAGTTTTCAACAAAAGAAAGGGGTTTAAAAGATTGTAAGCCCCCCCGTCACTTAATCAATACACACAGCTTAAAGGAAAAATCCATTTGTAAGGTTCATATGCCAAGGGAGATAGTGTTACCTCCCCATCAGTACATGGTGGCAAGGTAACGTCATTTTCACTCTGCACTGGGATTTCAGATTGTCCCTGCTGGAGCAGTTGGTTCATTTAGTTAAAGGGATAGTAATGTTTCAAAATAAAAGCAGCTCCAAATTAATCTTCATAGTATCTGGTCCATGGAGAGTGTTATTTCAAAACTGTCAGAGTTGTAGTTCAAGAGTAATTGAATGATAAAGTTTACTCCTCCCGCCTCTTTTACTGATATAACACTGCTCACCTGAGAGCAGCAAGACTGTCCGGATGAATCACAGAGAGGGACAATCTTCAGTAAGCATAAGGAAAAACCTGTAAATGGGGGCAGGGTTTTCATTGTTCTTACAGTAAGAAGATTGACCCTTGCTGTGAGCTGTCTGGTATTAAGACCAGATTCCACATTGAGGGGAGGTGGCTTACACTAGGTAAAAGGGACGGGAGGGGGATACTTTATCATTCAGTTACTCTTGAACTACAACTCTGACAGTATTGAACAACACTGTCCATGGCCCAAATACTATGAAGATTAATTGGAGCTGCTGTTTTTGTGAAACATTACTATCCCTTTAATGTTGAGTTTATAATGTATATGTATGGAAATTACTATGCACAATGTGCTCCTTCTTGTCATTTTGACTACAAGATCCTAATAATATCTATACAATTATGTATCATTCCCTCCATTAAGCTCTTGAGAAATTACCGATAAATTGTGAGCTGTGCCCTGAAAATTTCAGATTGCATTTTAGCGTGCCTTGAACGAAAAAGGACTGAGAACTACTAATCTATATAGTCTATTTATGTGCATTTGATTTCTTTTCTGTGTACAATCTGATAAAGACTAATACAAAATTGTGTCCTTTATGATCTGTTCAGGTCTGTAGAAGCCATTTGTTGTAAGGAGGTATGACCTAGAGACGGGCTTGAACATGGATAGATAGCTAGAGAGACAGACAGACAAATAGATAGATGGATAGACTGATAGATAGATAGATTGATTGATAAATCAATACTCCTGACTGCTGTATGAAGGACTCCTACCTAGATAAATTAATCTGCTAAACAAATTCAGAGCCACTTCTTCAACTAGCGCTTGGCTGTTCCTGCCTTTGTTTCCATTATGTAAGATTCTAATTGATTTTTACCTTGTTCAGTAATTGCCAAAGTAAAATCTCATTTGGAATTTATACAGGAAACCAATGAAGAGGATCTATAGAACTACTAATATAGTGTAAGTTCCTTCCAAGTTAATTTTTGCAAGCCAGTCAGGTCTGAGATTAGAACAACGGCAACTGTATTTATTTCCTATATTCTGTGACTCGAGAAAATTCAGAGACGGAAGTCAGAAGAACGGATAAGAATTATGGGTCTATTTTCGTCTTGTCAGCTTGCTACACACATTTAGCTACATAGATTAGCTGGAAAATATATTTGTAGAGCAGTGTGTTTAATATAGTGGAGCAAAGTGCTATATATTGCCATAGTAAAACAGAACATTAATTTTTATTTCCTGTAACAAATGTTTTAACTATTCATTTAAATTACTACCCGTGTTTTTGGGTTCTTTTGAGGCTGATAATGCCAGTATTATGGATCTAGAGGACTGGGTTATAGAGAGGTCAATAATCTTACGCCACTGGATATCTGGAACATTATATTGCATTGTATGTATATTTTTGTATGTATATTTTTATTTATATAGTGCCAACCTGTGTACTTGGCACTTTGTAATTTATATTTAGTATAGAAGGGGTACAATAAATGCAGTGATTAAGTGCTTATATAGACAATCATAACGGGAACACCAGGTGAGTATACATTAGGATAAAAGGTTGCTGCCCCACAGAGCTTACAATCTGTATAAGAAGTGTGACATACAGATACAAGTAGGTAGAGGAGGAAGTACAGTTTTTGACATAGGAGATGTTTCTCTATTATGGTAGTGCTACATTTAAGAGGTGCATTTTTATCTTGTATTTGAAGTTGTTGAGGATTGAGGCTTGGTGAATACTGGGTGGTAGGGAGCTCCAGAGGTAGGGAACAGCAACGGAGAAAGCCTTCAGTCATGAAACAGTGATAGTGGTAAAAGGGGCAGATAGTCATCCACCATGGGTGGTGTGTAGTAGACGTGCAGGTACAGGGCAGGATATCAAAGATGAAATACAAAGTGGGGACAAGTGATGGAGAGCCTTGAAGGTAATGAGGAGGATTTTGAATGTAATACGCTGCTTTATGGGAAGCCATGACAGTGATTTTAAATGTGGTGGGGTGAGTACTGTTCTGGAGGAAGGTAGTATTGTAGAGTCGTATTCTGAGACTTTATAACAGGGGTATTCAATTGTTGGACTGCAGCTGCTGAGAACTACAGCTCTCAGGATCCCCAACCCACCATTCCTGGAGTTGTAATCCTCAAGAGCTTGAGGTTGAGCAATTGACTATCTCTGGATTATACAGTACTTTTGCCTCAAAGAGGTGGCTGTCTTAAAGGGATAGTAACATTTACTATGTAAAAAATATATATTGTAAGTTTTACCTCTCCTTTGGTGAAATGTGTTTTATTCAAAAGTTATTGAAGTTCGAAGTTTTAATTTTTTTTAGGTGAAGTGTTTCAATGGCCTGCCTTCACATACATGGGAACTACACGTTTATGCCAAATTTTAGAACTCATTTACTGAAGGAATAGTGCTTGTTAATCCTGGCTAGAGTACATAATACTTAAATAGTCAGGAGTTTGAATCTTTACAGTTTTAAAGGTGATATTGATTTTGCACTAAATCAAGGGAGGCACTGATGTCCCTATTCCTGTCCAATGTCAATTTACTATGCTACATAGTTATTGCAACAAGGTCATCAGGTGAACTAGGCCTAATTGAGTTGTCTTGTGGAAAATGGCCTTTCAGAAAAATGAAGGTCAGATAGGACATTGGAAGTTTGATGACAATAGTTTCTCTATTAGGAGTGGAAAAGGACATTATGTGAGTGACAAACTGCTTTGTAAAAGGCCATGAGAATTAGTATGCAAACCTTTGATGCACAAAATATTAAGAATTATACAGAAGTCACAAAGATATATTTTAATATGTACAGCTTGGAAGAAAGGAGGGAGATGGTTGATATGATAATAACCTTTAAATATATTGATGGATTTAATATAGTTCAGGAAGGGAACATGTTTTAAAAAAGTGGACTGCTATAACAAGAGGAAATGATGTAAAGTTAGAAAATGTGGAACATTCAGAAGTGATTTCTCTAAGTACTTCTTTAGAATGGGAGATTGAGTCATGGGACAGCCTCTCAGTAGAAGTGGTAAGGGCAAATACTGTTAGGGGATTAAAATACCTGGGATAGACATAAATCTATTCTGAGAAGTATGTAAGACTGGGTATTTTATTAGATAGGGAAATGGCAGACTGGATGGGTCATGTGGTTCTTTTTTGCCATCAAAATCTATGTTTTTTTTTTGTTTTTGTTTTTTTTTAAATGGCTTTGCCACTAATGTCACCAGAGCCAGATCATCCATTATGGCAACCAAGGCAACTGCCTAGGGTCCATGGCAAAATGATGGGCCCTGGCTGCACGTAATGGGTCAAAGACAGAGGCCCTACTTTTGCTGCTGCTAACATCTTGGTGGAGATTCACTAAAGTGAGATAAAGAGGTGATAAAGTGGGGAGGACTTCTCCAGTGATATCACTTCTCCAATTCCTATGTTATTCTATGGAACCTACGCATTAAGATTTCTCCAACTTTAGCGCATAAACTTGAATAACATGGGAATTGGAGAAGTGATATCACTGGAGAAGTCATCTCCACTGTATCACACCTCAGTGAAAGCAGAGGTGTGGTGGAGACCCCTGCAGTGCTGGACATGGGGGCCCCCAAGAAGTTTTATCCATTACAATATATTGGAGTCCTGGGCCCCCCAGACAGTTCAAAGCTCATTGTTTTCCCTTCAGACCCCTCCTCCCCCCCGTTAGCCTCTGTCCTCACCTCAAGACCCATATAAAGCAGGGCTGGAGGTGGGGTAACGTGATGACAAGTAGTCGAACGCCAGACTGCTCACTACGTAGCTTGTGCGGGCTGCTTAGATTCTGTACACACAGTACTCTGGCAGCAGCACTTCCGAGGAAGGAGGCAGGGAACAGAGGAGCACCAGTATTTGATGAAAGTTTAGCTCATCACTGTGTTTATCCCTTTGAGGTCCAGAGAGGTAGCCAAAGCCATTGCAATGCGTTAGATACCTCTCTGGCCCTCAAAGGGCTAAATATGAGTCATTAGTACATAACAGGCTCTTGTGGTCATGTGTTGGTGGGCATGGTTTTAGTGGGGGTGGCAGCATTCCATCCTTGGACCCAGGAAGCACAATGTCTTGGGCCGGCCCTGCTCTCTAGCATACACAGAGTTAAATGTTCCATTGAAGTCAATATGAATTGGATCTATGTGATTATTTCAGTAAGTCTCCATCTAAAAGTTACTTGTAAAGAATCTGGGCCTATTTATTGGGTACTTTTTACTACATGTCTTTTACCCTTCGAAAGCCAGAGGAGTGTCCAGTGCATTGCCTTGCATAGTGCTAGACATCCCTCCGGCACTCAAAGGGTTAAAGAACAATAAAAAGGAGGAACAATAAAACCAAATATCATTGATATAAATTTGACCCTTAACCCCTTGAATGCGAGAGATGTCTCTAATACACTATGTTGGAGACTCCTCTAGGTTTCAATGGGGTTACAACTCCCAATTTAAATCAGTGGAAGTTTTTATTTTTCCAATAAGCTTTACAGTTGATTTGCCGTCATAAAACAAGGGTATTCACACTTATGGGATATTTTTGTTCAAAAGTTATTACATCTCAATTTTTTGCATTAAACTGCAGTTTTCTATTATGGTCAGTAGGTGGCATCATTACTATCACTTAAATGGATTCCCATCACTTTATGGACTGTTTCCTGTCACTGTATGGACTGTTTCCTTTCATTGTATTGAGAGTTTCCTGTGCCAGTATGTTTTCTATATTAGTGTGAACTGTTGTCTGTAACTGTATGGACTGTTTCCTGTCACTGTATGGATTTATATCACTGTATGAACAGTTTCATATCACTGTGTGGACAGTGTGTCACTGTATGGGCTGTTTCCTGTGTCACTATGATTGTTTTCTATATTAGTGTGGACTGTTTCCTGTAATTGTACGGACTGTTTCCTGTAACTGTATGGATTCCTATCACTGTATGAACAGTTTCCTGTCACTGTGTGGACAGTTTCCTGTCACTGTATGGACTGTTTCCTGTGTCACTATGATTGTTTTCTATATCAGTGTGGACTGTTTCCTGTAACTGTACGGACTGTTTCCTGTAACTGTATAGATTCCTATCACTGTATGGACTGTTTCCTGTCACTGTATGGACAGTTTCCTGTGTCACTGTGATTGTTTTCTATATTAGTGTGGACTGTTTTCTGTAACTGTACAGACAGTTTCCTGTAACTGTATGGATTCCTATCACTGTATGGACTGTTTCCTGTCACTGTATGTACTGCTTCCTGTCATTGTATCGACAGTTTCTTGTGTCAGTATGAATGTTTTCTATATTAGTGTGGACTGTTGCCTGTAACTGTATGGACTGTTTCCTGTCATTGTATGGATTCCTATCACTGTATGAGCTGTTTCCTGTCACTGTATGGACAGTTTCCTGTGTCAGTATGAATGGTTTTTATATTAGTGTAGACTGTTTCCTGTGTCAGTATATTTTTTTCCTGTTTTAGTTTGGACTGTTTCCTGTGTCAGCATGAAGGTTTCCTGCCTCAGTATGATTGTTTCACGAATTTGTATCATCTGCTTCCTATCTGATCATTATGGCTTCCTGTATGAACATGGACTGTTTCCTATCACCTATGATGGCTTCCTCTATTATCATGGAGTATTTCCCATGTTGGTGTGATGGTTTCTGTATTATTACAGACTATTTCCTATCTAAATATGATTGCTTCCTGTACTATTATGGACTGCTTCCTCAACAAAACAATAGTTTCTTATCTTATTATGAGAAAGGTCCATATTAAAAAAGTAAACTATCTCAATATCATAGTTTCCTGTGTTATAATGGATGGTTTCCTATGTCAGTATGATGGTCTCCTGTATTAGTATGGCCTGTGTCCTATCTCAGGTATGCTGATTTTCTATATTTGTATGACCTGTTTCCCATATTGGTATGGATTTTTTTGTGTCTCAGTGTGATGTTTCCTTTCTCAGTATGAGTGCTCCTATATCATTATGGACTGTTTCTGTGTCACCCTGAATCCACAATATAATATTTGCCATCACAACACAACTTCCTAAAGAATAACAGCAGTTAATTGTTCTTTTATTTGACTACTTAAACCATCTTCATTTTGAACTTAAAATAAATGCTTTTAACAGAAGAAAACATTACAAGCAAAATTATTTGCTCATGGTTTTTTTACTGAAGCAATTTATCATCTTGGATTTTTTTACAGGGAAAAAAAAGCAAATTTCAGTTATGGGATATGATTAGGAATGCTGCTTCTGTCTTTGTTGCAGTCCTCTGGAGCTGCCAAGTTTTCTCAAAGCAGCAATCAATTTCCATTTGTGAGACGAATGGTGCTGACAGAAAACATGGCTGTATCCCGTGACTTTTGCTTGAAATACTGCCTTGTGGTTATGAGTAACTGAAAGGGCTAATAGTCTGGAGCGCCATTTTGTTATTAACCTAACAAGGATCAGAGCAGTGCACAATGCAGGTCTTTAAAAGGTTAAGCATATCCTGTGTTGTGTACAAAGAAGCAACAATCAATATAAATAGCACAATGTCGGTGTTGTGACATCATCCTATATAATAATTCGCTAGTATGTTTGTCACGATGCAGTCATGCACAGTAGAGGCTGCCCGCGTTCGGGCAGTCTCTACTGCACATGATTGCATCGCGTGAGTGAGGCAACGCAAGACTGCATCGCGTGGAACAGTGAGGTAGTATCCTCTTAAAGCGGAACTACCACCCGACACAATCTTTACCTTCACTAAGTCCCCCATCTGGTGACTAGCTGCTTAGTAGCGCTAGACGCCAGAATAATTACCTTATTTAATAGATTTCTGCTCTCTTCCCCGGCTGACAGGCAGGATGGAGCGCGGACATCTTGCCATTGTGACTTCCACGCACCTGCGCTGTCAGTCCCAGCCGGAGCCAAATGGCTCCTAGAAATGCCTACTAGACCCGGCTGGGACTGACAGCGCAGGCGCACGGACATCACAATGGCAAGATGTCCGCTCTCCGTTCTGCCTGTCAGCCGGGGAAGAGAGCAGAAATCTATTAAATAAGGTAATTATTCTGGCGACTGGCGCTACTAAGCAGCTTGTCACCAGATAAGGGACTTAGTGAAGCTAAAGATTGTGTCAGGTGGTAGTTCCCCTTTAACCAGGGCCGGCCCAAGACATTGTGCTGCCTGGGTCCAAGGATGAAATGCTGCCCCCCCTCCGCACACCAAAACCACGCCCACTAAAACACACCACATCTTGAATTATATTAACCCCTCTCCTGCCCCTAAAACCACATAGAACTGTCATGTTTTTTGTTTACACCCCTTGTACCGCTTTCTCCCCCTTACCATTTTACACCCCTTGTACCGCTTTCTCCCCCTTACCATTTTACACCCCTTGTACCGCTTTCTCCCCCCTTGTTCCTCTTTTCCCCTCTTTTCACCCCTTGAATCTTTTTTTTCACCTCTTTTCACCCCTTGTGCCTTTTTCCCCTCTTTTCACCCCTTGTGCCTCTTTTTTCACCCCTTGTGCCTCCTTTTTCCCCTCTTTTCATCCCTTGTGCCTCTTTTTTCACCCCTTGTGCCTCCTTTTTCCCCTCTTTTCACCCCTTGTGCCTCTTTTCCCCCCTCTTTTCATCCCTTGTGCCTCTTTTTTCACCCCTTGTGCCTCCTTTTTCCCCTCTTTTCACCCCTTGTGCTTCTTTTTTCCCCTCTTTTCACCCCTTGTGTCTCTTTTCCCCCCTCTTTTCATCCCTTGTGCCTCTTTTTTCACCCCTTGTGCCTCCTTTTTCCCCTCTTTTCACCCCTTGTGCTTCTTTTTTCAACCCTTGTGCCTCCATTTTCCCCTTTTTACCCCTTTTGCCTTTTTCTCCTCTTTTCATCCCTTGTGCCTCTTTTTTCCCCTCTTTTCACCCCATGTGCCTCCTTTTTCTCCTCTTTTCACCCCTTGTGCCTCTTTTTTTCCCTCTTTTCACCCCTTGTGCCTTTTTTCTCCCCCTTTTTACCCCTTGTAACTCTTTTCTAAAAACCGTTGTGCTTCTTCTTTCCCCTCTTTTCACCCCTTATGCCTCTTTTCCCCCCTTGCCTGTTTCACTTCTCCATCACTGTCTCTCTTCTCCCTGGCTCTCTCTTCGCTGCCTGTCTGGCCCTTTCTCCCCCCACTGCCTGTTTCTCTTCTCCTTCACTCTCTCTCTTCTCCTTCTGGCTCTTCCTCTTGCTTTTTACTCACTCTCCCCACTGCTCCGCACTGATGATAGCCGGGACAGTGTCACATGCGGAGACGCCACTTGGTGCATGCTGGGATTTTCTTCGTCAGTCTGGGCGCCAGTTTTAAAATTGCACTGACCTTTGAACAGAGGAAGAAAACCCCGGCATGCTCTACACAGCGTCTCCGTGTGTGCCGCGGTCCCAGCTGTCATCAGTGCGGGGCAGTGGGGAGACGCTGCTCACAAAATAGCATGCCTTGGGGCGGCAAATTGCTGCCCCTGTCAGAGTGCCGCCTGGGTCCATGGACCCATCGGGACCCATGTAAGGGCCGGCCCTACTTCTAACATTACCCGGACCTTGGCCCATGTACACGGGCTTATACACTAGTCATTTATACTGAAATAAAACTGTGTCAGAGTGAATGAGATTTGCTCAGAAATGATCCCTAATCAATATTAAACATTTTGTAAAGCGGTGCTGTTGTTAACTGCAACTAAACCAATTCTGATGTCACTCAAACACCTCTTAGTATGTGTTCCTGTTAAAGGAACAGTAAACATTTATCTTTGAAAAAACATGGTGTAGGGCTTTTCTTGCAAAACCAAACAAGGATAATTTCACTACTATATAAATATTGTCATTGACTTGATCAATAAATAACTCCATATTTTTGAATAGCTGACAGGCTATAATTCCCCATCATTATCAATAAAAAAGCGAATGTGTGCCTCACACTTATGGCCTTCTGATTATTGTGGCCCATGAAGAAACTTGGGTGCCGCTGCCCTAGTGGGTTCCCTGGAGTGCAATCACTGATGTTGCAGGTTAACTAACCCCAATGGAACTGAACTGGTGTTTTTGTACATTTACTCCATTAGCTATTGCCATCTCCCACATTCCCTATTAATTGTGAGAGCATGCATAAAAAAAAATTAAAACAAATTTACACCCACGCAAACCTTTCCATAAATCCATTGTGACCCTGATGACTTGAGTAATGAGGGACACTGACTCCATTCTCTGTCACCACATGCTTATTTTCTGAGACTTGCGTTTTGTATAGGAACACAGCTGTGCGGCAAATTTGTTATAGCTGAAATGACACAATGCACAAATGATTCATACTGTGTTTTCTCTGCTCCATACAGTTTTGTGACATGCGCCATAAGATGTTAACGTGATCTTTTATTTAATTTTACAGTTTGATCTACTATTTAACTATCAGAGGGGCCTGCTACCCATTGCAAAGTGTAGCTGGCCCCTTGAAAAGCATAGATATGAACTACTGATCATTTGTGAATCAGGATCAACTACTGATCTTGTGTGAATCAGGATCAACTACTGATCTTGTGTGAATCAGGATTAAATACTGATCATGTGTGAATCAGGATCAGCTACTGATCATGTGTGAATCAGGATTAATTACTGATCATGTGTGAATCAGGATCAACTACTGATCTTGTGTGAATCAGGATCAACTACTCATCTTGTATGAATCAGTATCAACTACTGATCATGTGTGAATCAGGATTCATTACTGATCATGTGTGAATCAGTATCAACTACTGATCATGTGTGAATCAGGATTAATTACTGATCATGTGTGAATCAGGATCAACTACTGATCTTGTGTGAATCAGGATCAACTACTGATCTTGTATGAATCAGTATCAACTACTGATCATGTGTGAATCAGGATTCATTACTGATCATGTGTGAATCAGTATCAACTACTGATCATGTGTGAATCAGGATTAATTACTGATCATGTGTGAATCAGGAACAACTATTGATCATATGTGAATCAGGATCAACTACTGATCTTGAGTGAATCAGGATCAACTGCTGATCTTGTGTGAATCAGGATTAACTACTGATCTTGTGTGAATCAGGATTAACAGGGTGATTATGGTTTCACCTGGAATTTACACAGTATATACTTGTTATTAGCATTTACAAAGACACAGGGCTCAATTTGCAAAATATGTGACAATGTGAATATGCACATAGTGATCCACATCAAATTATTATATTTTTTTGTAAGAATGCACAGTATTTTTCAAAAGCATGAGTATCAAATTATACAGAAATTATACTACAGATATTTGCCAGAGACTGTATTTGAAAATCAAATAAAAATTTACCAGGGGGGAGATTCAATAAGCAGTGATAAAGAGGTGATAAAATGGAGATGACTTCTCCAGTGATATCACTTCTCCAGTTCCTATATTATTCTATAGAGCCAGTTCACTAAGATCTTCAAAGTTGAAGAAATCTTAGTACTTAGGCTCCATAGAGTAACATAGGAAATAGAGAAGTGATAAGCTGGAGAAGTCATCTACACTTTATCACCTCTTTATCACCGCTTAGTGAACCTCCCCCAGGAATCAGTAAATCATACTTAAATTACCCTTATGCAGAATAACTTGCTGTAGGGCTGGATTACATTGCAGCCAAAAGATCTCCCGACTGATAATTTTCTCCCAATTGGACATCTCTAGCAGGACTGAATTTCCTAATAAGCAGAGTAGGACTCTGCCTAGAACACCAGATGTTGAGGGGTGGTGCCTCAACTGTGATGGCCACACCCACATTCTGAATTGTGGGTGTTGCCAGAGCAATTTCAGTGTCCCTTTGCCAGTTTTCTATCCCTCTGCAAAGCAATGTGTTGGAGATCTCTCTAGTAACCAAGGAGATAAATCCATTTTTTGCCTTGCTTGTTATAGGCTATGGGTATTTTCTGTGCCAGGAAATAGTGGAAGGACTGGGGCTGTGGCCATGTAATGAATGGGGGTGTGGCCATGGGTGGAGCTAAGGGTGCCTTGAATGCCTTGCCTAGGGTTGCCTGGGGTATAAATCCAGCCGTGATCCCTAATATACAGGATGTTATATTAAAGGAACACTAATATCTCCTAATAATAACATTCCACTTTGGCCAGAAAATCCTAGTGGCCACAATGAATTTTGCCCTTGTGCCTTTGGTCAATCAGTCATGAATGTTATGTCTTCAGAGGCAGACATGACAGTTGCTGTCAGGATCACCAGACCTCGGCCATTGCACATAGTTATCTTACTCATGTTCAGGGGAGGGCTGGCCTGGGGGGCAGGGGGTCAATTGCCCCCTAGGAGAGTCACATGTCTGAAAGAGTGGGCCACTGCCATTCTCAGTCTTCCACTTGCTGCTATAAATGGAGCTACACGAGTGATACCACAGAGTTTACCATCGAAATGGAGCTATACAAGTAATGCCACAAAGCAACAATCCAAATTGAGCTACACTAATTGCATAACCGATTCCCTTATTAGCTCTATGGTGCTACTAGTTTAAATTGTAAGCTCTGTAGTATCACTAATGTGCTTCAATTTCAGTTGTAAGCTATGTGGCATCACTAGTGTAGATTATCTTTAATTGTAAACTCTGTGATATCACTAGTGCATCTTCATTTCATTTGTAAGCTCCATAGTAACAACTTGCCTTACTTCACAACTTTATTAGCAATTCTAAAATTAACAAAAGGGGACAGGCTGGGACTGGGACAACAGTAGAAATTGGCCACTTGATTGTACTTGCCTCCCAGGCCACAGGTTATCAGCCCACCCCTGCTCATGTTCATACATTCTTCCTGCAACTGAATTAAAAGGATAGTAATGTTTCACAAATGCAGCAGCTCCAATTAATCTTCATAGTATTTGAGCCATAGAGAGTGTTATTTCAAGAGTAATTGAATGATAACGTTTCCCCCTCCCATCCCATTTACCTAGTGTAAGCCCCCTCCCCTCAGATGTGGAATCTGGTCTTAAGACCAGACAGCTCACAGCAAGGGACAATCTTCTTAAGGAAAACCCTGCCCCCTTGACAGTTTTTTTTAGGTTTTTCCTTATGATCATTGAAGATTGTCCCTCTCTGTGATCCATCCGGACAGTCTTGCTGCTGTGAGGTGAGCAGTGTTACATCAGTAGAAGGGGTGGGACGGGGATACTTTATCATTCAATTACTCTTGAACTACAACTCTGACAGTATTGAAATAACACTCTCCATGGCCCAAATACTATGAAGATTAATTGGAGCTGCTTTTATTGTGAAACATTATTATCCCTTTAAACAAGAGTCCCCCACTGCTGAGAGATGTTTTATTCAAAAGTTATTGCAATTCCATGGCCTGAAATGTTACAGTGGTGCCAGTGGTGGTGCTACAATAAAAGCAGAATATGTGTCTTCGTAGGGTCCCCCCCCAACTTGGTCAGAGGGCCCCCACAGCACTTATACAGTACCGCCACATGTGAACAGAATCAGATGTCATGTCTTATTGAAATATCACCAGGGAGTAAAGGGTTTTCTCCTCCAAAAGCATAGCGATGCCCCTGAGTGGTGTTATTGCTATACCATCCTATTGTGGTTTATGTTCAACTAACCAGAGCTGTCCATAGACTGTTGTAGAAACAGCACCATCATAAAATTTCAGGCCATGCAAGTAATGCACCCAAAAAAATGCAAGTTCAGCAGTAAAAGCAGCAACATTCTGATTCTAGTAATGCAGAGTGCTGGGAGATGACATCATCTCTCATCGCTCTGCATTATGAGAGGGCCGCGCAGGATGCTCCATCTGTATAGAGGTCTGTGCGGAAGCAGGTACAGACCTCTCCTGCCATGCCACTGGACCACCCAGGAGGTAGGAGACTGGCAATGCGGATATGTGGCAGTGTGGTGGCAATGTAGAGAAGGGGGCAGTGTGGAGATGGGGGCAGTATGGTGGCAATGTGGAGATGGTGGTCAATGTGGTGGCAATGTGGAGATGGGGGGCAGTGTGGTAGCAATGTGGAGATGTGGGCAATGCGGTGGCAATGTGGAGATGGGGGGCAATGTGGAGAGGGGGGAGTGTGTTGGCAATGTGGAGATGGGGGGCAATGTGGTGGCAATGTGGAGATGGGGGGCAGTGTGGTGGCAATGTGGAGATGGGGGGCAATGTGGTGGCAATGTGGAGATTGGGGCAATATGGAGATGGGAGGCAATTTGGAGCCAATGTAGAGATTGGTGACAATGTGGAGGTGGCCAGTGGAGATGGCCAGTGGGGGGGCCAATGTGGTTGAGGGGGGGCAATGTCATCGGGGGGGGGGGGGGGGCATGGCAGTTCTTGCACCAGGGCCCGGTGGCTTCTAGTTACACCTCCGAGTAAAAGTACCATTGGTTTATCAGCAGTATAAACCCAACAATATATATATATATATATATATATATATATATTGTACAGCGCTGCGGAATTAGTTGGCGCTATATAAATAAAGAATAATAATAATAAGAATAAGAATAATATATATATACACATATATATATATATATAGAGAGAGAGACCTGTCTAGCATTTGGGGTGTTAAAAAGGTGTATTCAAGTGTGCAGGAATTTAAGAATTTTTATTTGTCCTCTGTCGTGCAACTGGTTTTCTCCACAGTAACTCCCGTTTACTTGTATAAATATGGGCAATAATCCCCAAAGGATTTTTGTTGGCAAAATTGATTGAATTGAAATATAACCCTTATTCATTCATTTATATCTGAATTAAATGGACAGTAACACTTAATATTGTAAATATATATATATATACAGGGCTCAAAATTTCCATTCTCCACTAGCCAATGGCGAGTAGAAATTCAGCCCTGGTGGGTATGTTATGGCTTGCAGTGGCGAGTAACTTTTCATGTCTGGCTAGTAGCAAGGGACTTCAAGTTTTAACCCCTGTGTGTATATATATATATATATATATATATATATATATATATATATATATACTGTAGTGTTTCTCCTGCTCAGAGGTGTTTTATCCAAAAGTTATTGTAGGTCAAACAAGGATTTTTAGGTGCAGTATCTCGACGGCCTGTAATTGTGCAGTGGAGCTGTTGCTACATCATCCTATGGACAACTCTTGTCAGTTGACCATAAACTTCCATAGGATAGTGTAGCAACAGCGCCACGCTACAATTTCAGGCCATTGAAATATTGCATCTCAGAAAATTCATGTTTAACCTGCAATAAATTTTGAATAAAACATCAGTGAGGGTAACCTTGTTTTACTCATGAAGATAAACCCTACAATATATCATTTTTTTACATAGTAAGTATTACTATTCCTTTAAGTCGTAAATGTAGGCACGTCTCCTGAAAGTGTTAACTGTGAATATTAGATTAGGGTCAAGTTGGATTGTAATTTGATTTCTTCACTCTAAATACATTTGAACTTTCCTGAATACCCCCCAGAGATAAGGGAAAGCTGTGCTATCACTTTTCCTTTTAATGCCTATTTGCAGTAACTCCCACGAGAGCTGAGAACGTGCTATACGTGAGATAACAATAGAACCTTCTCATTTGAAGTGTAACATTGGATTTTAATGAGCCCGTCGCTCAGAAACAATTGAGAACAATGTAGGTAGAGGGATGAGAAGGATCCATATCTTGTCTCAGATTTCCATCATGCAATATCGTGCGGGCCCTTATGCCCATAATAAAGATGGGCAATTCATTACCAAACCATTTGCACAAATGGGGACAAATAAAAATACTCATTGATTTGAATGAGGCTGTTAACCTCTGGATTGCTGAAGAGGTTTCTAATGCTTTGCTTTTCAATATGTTGGAGACCTAGCTAGCATTCAAGGCATTAAAAGCCCATTTAAATCAATAGAACTTCACAGAAATTCAATTTCAAACCTGTGTCGCAGTTGGTTTGCTCCAGAATTGCACCTTGTTAGCATGGTGAATAACGGCAGATGATATTGTGTTCCCCAGACCACAGTGGTGAGTAGGATCCAGAGGTTCCAAACGATATGGTCTCCTCACAGTCAAAAAGAAAGTCAGACTGAAACATATGGTTTAATCATTTAAAGGGATAGTAATACTTCATTTTATCTTTATTTTATTTTGTAGGCGTTAAAAAAACATGAAGAACGATATAAGTCTTATCTCTCAAACCTTTATGGTTTAAGAGATATTCACAAGCAAAGTTTCCCCTCCTGCCCCTTTTATCTAGTGTAAGCCATCTCTTCTCAGATGTGGAATGCAGTCCATAGACCAGACAGATAACAGCAGGGGACAATCTTCTTTATATGAAAACAATGAAAGCCCTGCCCCCTTGACAAGCTTTTCAGGTTTTTCCCTCATCTTAATTGAAGATTGTCCCTCTCTGCAGTCTACCTGGGCACCTCCCTTCTGATCTGGCTCAGCAGTGTTACATCAGTAAAAGGGGAGGGAGGGGGACACTTTGTCATTGAGTTACTCTTGTACTACAACTCTGACAGAATTGAAATAACACTCTCCAAAGTCCAAATACTATGATGATTAATTAGAGCTGCTTTTATTATGAAACATTACTATCCCTTTACAGGTTAAAGCGGAACTATCACCCTAAATAAAGCCCTCCCCAATAATTAGGCATATAGGGATAAGCTTAGAAATAGGACAATTATCGGGCATGAGTACCGTGTTATGACAAAATCCTTCTTCTTGTGAGACTGACGGCCAGGCATGCGTGCAAACATCTTGGCTTAGAGACATCTACAAGCCTGTGTTGTCCTTCCTGGTCTCCTCCATTGTACCTTAATGTAACAGGAAAGGACTGACGGCGCAGGAGCGCAGATGCCTCTAAAGCAAGAAGCCTCAGAAGAAGAAGGATTTCTTCATAGCGTGTTACTTATGCTCGATATTAGCACTATTTCTAAGCTTATCTCTATATGCCTAATTATTGGGGGGCTTTCTTTAGGGTGATAGTTCCACTATAATAGGTTCATAAACAGTTCTGACCTTCCCTACATGTTAATATTACTTATTATTATTATTTATGGAGAGCGAACATATTCTGCCGCACCATACAACATGGGGGAAAGAAGAATGATTAATGAAATATGTAAATACATTGAAACAAATTGTAGTTAGGGCATTGGTCATGTGAGCTTAAAATCTAGGTGGTGATAAAACATAATAGATGCAATATAAAAGTATATGATTTCATGTAGTGTATAGGTGTGGGTAATATTTATTCTGCTGTAGTGCAAATTTACGTTTGTTGTATGAGATTTTCTTTTTGTGTTGCACTGCACAGTGCTATAGACCAATAGAGATGTTTGTCATGTGACTGCCCAGCGGAAAAGAAATCTTGGCAAGTGTGTGTGTGTGTGTATGTGTGTGTGTGTGTGTGTGTGTGTGTGTGTGTGTATGTATATATGTGTGTATGTATGTATGTGTGCATGTGTGTGTATGTGTGTGTGTGTGTGTGTGTGTGTGTGTGTGTGTGTGTGTGTATGTATGTGTGTGTGTGTGTGTGTGTGTGTGTATGTGTGTGTCTGTGTGTGTGTGTCAAGTTCAACCTTTGTGTTAGTTGAGTAAGAGGAAAACACTGTCACGGTTCCCAGGAATAAACCAGGAGTCAGTACGGTAAAGTAAAACAATCTTTTATTAGAATAATCACAGTAATGCACGTAAACAGATAATACACAAAGGTGATCAAAGAGGCAAGCACTGTATCAGAAATAGCAGTTTGTCAAGAGATCCACCACACTGTCCGAGACTAGGCCTCAGCCCGCTGGAGCCTCGAGGTAATTCGGAATGCCCAAAGGACTAGCAGTGACTCAGTCTGCAGTCAGTCTATGAGTCTGATAGAACCCCAGGTCCGCACTAAGATGGGTGTCTGTGGAGCGGGGACCAACACATGGAGGAAACAGACAGAGCCCCCTAGTCAGCACCAGAAAGGCACCAGAAAGGATAGTCAGACAAGCCGGGTCATACACTGAGCGGGTAGTCAGCCAAAGCCACAGGTTTGCACCAGATAGGATAATCACTGAAGCGTTGGTATGCTAGAAATGCAGTGGACAGAGCCCCAGGTCAACACCAGAGTGGGTTGTCAGACAAGCTAGGTCATACACGGAGCGGGTAGTCAGCCACAGCCACAGGTTTGCACCAAGAAGGATGTCTAAGCCAAATCAGAACGCACAAGTAGAATGGTCAGACAGAGCCACAGGTCAACACCAGAATGGATGGACAGACAGGCCGGGTCATACACAGTTCAGGTAGTCAACCAGAGCCACAGGGCCGCACCAGACTGGGTGTCCACTACACAGTGGGAGCAGGCAAAAGAGTAGTCAGACAGAGCCACAGGTCAGCACCATAATGGATATTCAGACAAGCCAGGTCATATACTTAGCCCAAGGGAAACAGAACTGTATTGTACAACAACTCAAGGGCAACTGAGTCAGGACTCAGTCTGCCCTTTAAACTCCTCCTCGGGCAGTAGGTAGGAGGAGCAGCTCAGAGGGAGGAAGTAGGTAGGAGGAGACTACAAGAAGCAAACACATAAAACCGAGGCCTGCTGCATGCTTGACGCTGAAACCAAGGTAAGCTGTAACAGTACCCCCCCTCAAAGCCCCCCCCCTCCGCGGAGCCGGCTGGGGTTTGTCAGGGAATCGAGCATGAGATATTTGGCACAGACAGAACTGAATTTGATTCTGTACAATGGGAACAACAAATGCTTAAAGGGATAGTAATGTTTCATAATAAAAGCAGCTCTAATTGATCATCATAGTATTTGGACTTTAGAGAGTGTTATTTCAATTCTGTCAGAGTTGTAGTTCAAGAGTAATTCAATGATAAAGTATCCCCCTCCTGTCCCTTTTATTGATGTAACACTGCTCAGCCAGATCAGAAGGGAGTTACCCAGGTAGACTGCAGAGAGGGACAATCTTCAATGAAGATATGGGAAAAACCTGAAAAACTTGTCATGGTGGGCAGGGCTTTCATTGTTCTCATAGGAAGAAGATTGTCCCATGCTGTTATCTGTCTGGTCTATGGACTGGATTCCACATCTGAGAAGAGATGGCTTACACTAGGTAAAAGGGGAGGGAGGGGAAACTTTGCTTGTGAATATCTCTCAAACCATAATCGTTCTTCATGTTTTTTTTAATGCCTACAAAATAAAATGAAGATGAAACAAAGTATTGCTATCCCTTTAAGCTGCAATGTGTCTGTTTGTGGTTCTGAAGATTGGCTCAGAATAGATACTGAAAAAAATCAAATAAGGTATCTTTGTGCCAACATGCAGTGGAAATATTTTCAGGAAATTAGTGACGATCAAATTTAGACTCGCTGAGCAGAATATTTTCCTGATCAATCACTGTACTGCATTGTCGTGGTTTGCTGCATCACTGTTAAATTATGCAGTCCTAGCCATTAAATTTGTGCTAACTCACTGTCTGAATGTTTGCATTGTACTACTTTTTCAACCTAGATTATTTATCAAAAAAAGGAAATCTTAACGAACGCAATTTTAAAACCCCTTTGTCTGATGAAAGCTTTTAGCAAGGAAATATTTAAAATCTGCATCCATCTTACATACTAGAAATAATCTTTAGTAGCATTGATAGAAAAGTTGGATTTATTGTATATTTTCATTTCAGATTGGATGATAAATCTCTTAAACTGTTAGATCAGAAGATGTAACTTGAGTGAGTTTTGGTCTGAACACATTGAAGTTTCAGCATTGTGCATGCTGGTGCATCATGTGAGGGAATAAGTCACCCATGAGAACAGCATAATCAGAAATTCTTGCATAAATATTGTGCATTTCATAAACATATCAATATTACCACCATGCAAACAGGACATATTGATCAACTTTACTAAATGTGAGCTGCTTCTTTTCATATTCTTTTTTTGGGAGTGTTTATATTGTAGATATTCTGTTATTGCATACTTGCAAACAATCTGATTCAAATGAATGAACTGCACAATATGATTACTGTTCCCTCCAACTTCACTATTCTTTAATGATATGTACTCACTTAGCTGACTCAGATTGTAGCTGAATCCAAATAAGTTGTATGCAAGACTGAGTTTTAGATTTGTATCCTGTGTCATCATGGCATTCTTGCGAATGTGTCAATGTTATTTGTGAAATCACAAGGACAGGTCTGATATTCCCTGGAATAAGGGGTGGTTTTGGATAACCTCAATGAGACTCACTTCCCTCACATGCTATAAAGGAGAACTTTCACCCCCAAGCAAGTTAAACTAATTGGATGCCTAGTGTAGCGATTATAGAGGTTTTTGCATTTTTTATTTTCTTCTTTGTTGTTGTAGAAATAGCCTTTCCAAACGTTACCTTTTAAACATGCGCTTGGCACAGAAGTGTGCGGCAGGCACGCACAGCTCTTCAAGACCGTCCCCGTCCTGGTGTCAGCTCCACCCACCACTCTCCTATTTCTCCCTTGCACCACCTTCTTGACTTCCAGTGCAGCACAAGAGGTGTCCTTTTAAATGGTAGCACGCTTTTGTGCGACCAAATTATACAGTAACAATGTCGCCTGAATAAAAATGGTGAAATGAGAATCTTGCACTGCATGACAGAGCGAGATTCTCATGTCGCTAGTGAAAGGGATAATAATGTTTCATAATAAAAGCAGCTCTAATTAAACATCATAGTATTTGGACTTTGGAGAGTGTTATTTCAATTCTGTCAGAGTTGTAGTTCAAGAGTAATTGAATGGCAAAGTATCCCCCTCCTGCCCCTTTTACTGATGTAACACTGCTCAGCCAGATCAGAAGGGAGGTGCCCAGGTAGATTGCAGAGAGGGAACTCGTGCCCTGTGTAAACCCTTATACAAATCACAGTTAAAATTGCAATCATTGTTAAAAAAAAATTACATTAAAGATCCTTAATCCCTAATATTGGTCTGATTACTCAGTATTCCATACATTTTATAGCGAGTCACTCTAAGTATCCCGAAATAGTTATATAATAGTGAATATGACAGCATAATTAACAAAGTAAAGATGCCATTTGCGAAAGTGGGGAGTACTTTGTATATATGAACAACTACCAATGGAAACATTAGCCAATAACTAAAAAAACAAAGTAAATGGACACACACATGCTATTCTTCATTGAGAACAGAGGGAGAAAATTTAGGAGACAAAGCCAAAGATTTTCATTCTTCCATAATGGATCCAAGTCACCTCCTCTGACACTCATGGTGATCCTTTGAAGACCCAAAGCATTAACCCCAACTGGACTGGGACTGTGCTGCTCCAAAAGATGTTTAGACACAGAAGTATGTTTTTTCTCAAAGTGTGAACATCTTGTGGATCATCTATAATATTCTTGCCATGTTTGCTAACCCTTGTTTTCAATCCCCTAATTGCTTTCCCCACATACCGTAAGAATCTTTGTGCAAACTCTGTTGACTGATACTTTATAGGGTGATGACTGGAATTGAGCAACAGACTGTTAGTTGCAGTAATTTTTCTGAGCAAATCTGCCTTGAGGATATCATTTGTCCCTGGCTTGATAGTGATATCCAAAAAGTTTACAAACTCATGACTACAGTCCACTGTTAATTTGTAGAATCATATAATTTCTGTTAAAAACATCCATGAGTTCCATGACTAAATATTTTATTCCCTCCTATAGGATGAACAAATCCAAATTATAGAACTGTTCTTGTTACATACACACAGCTATAACACACAAAGCACACTATGCTTCTGCCTTAAAAAATAAATAAATAAATAAATAAATAAATAAATAAATAGAGTGAGTCAGGCTGTATATAAAATAAATAATTTCCCCATTTCTACACTACTGTAACCCTTAGCATGCCAGGGCCTCATCTAGCATGTAAAGCGGCTAAATTATCTGCTGGGAACGCTTCATTACACTAAACTTTCATTGCTAGTCTAAAGCATAAACTTTCATTGGTAGTCTAAAGCGTAAACTTTCATTGCTAGTGTAAAACGTAAACTGTCATTGGTAGTCTAAAGCACATTACTATCACTCTTATAGGCACATATATCAGCATCCACTGCATTAACCCCTTGTGGACCAGAGAGCTGCTCACAATTGCGAAGCAGCTCATTTGGACATTTAGTGGTAAGGCATCAAGTTTATTAAAGGGATAGTAATGTTTCATAATAAAAGCAGCTCTAATTAATCATCATAGTATTTGGACTTTGGAGAGTGTTATTTCAATTCTGTCAGAGTTGTAGTTCAAGAGTAATTCAATGACAAAGTATCCCCCTCCTGCCCCTTTTACTGATGTAACACTGCTGAGCCAGATCAGAAGGGAGGTGCCCAGGTAGATTGCAGAGAGGGACAATCTTCAATTAAGATAAGGGAAAAACCTGAAAAGCTTGTCAAGGGGGGCAGGGCTTTCATTGGTCTCATAGGAAGAAGATTGTCCCCTTCTGTTATCTGTCTGGTCTATGGACTGGATTCCACATCTGAGGGGAGGTGGCTTACAGTAAGTAAAAGGGGCAGGAGGGGGAACTTTATCATTCAATTACTCTTGAACTACAACTCTGACAGTAATGAAATAACACTCTCTATGGCTCAAATACTATAAAGATTAATTGGAGCTGCTGTTTTTGTGAAACATTACTATCCATTTAAGGCAGAATCCTGTGTGCATGTAACAAGAACAGTTACAGCTTGACAATCCGTCTCTCTCATGTAGTTGTAATGGCAACAGGAGAAAGCACTGTTTTCCGATGTCATGAAGTAATCCATCATCCAAAGGAGTTCAGTACTACCCAATCGCGCTCTTTATAGAAGCGGCATGAGAATCACCCGCTGATATGCAATGCAAGATTGTCATGCCGCCCTTTTGAACACTGCGAACTACTGCATGCAGCAAACAACGGCGCAATATAAAAAATGCACGTTTTCAAAAGGATACCAAATTTTCCAGCGAGGTGAAAGTATTGCAAAGCACAGGAAACCTACCCCAGCAGCATCTTAAGCCGCACTGGAAGTCAAGAAGGTGGTGCTAGGGAGAGGTAGGAGGGTGGTGGGTGAGTATGATGTCAGGATGGGGAAGGCCTTGCAGAGCCACGCGTGCAAGCCGCACAGTTCTGTGCTGAGCACATCTTCAAAAGGTAAAGTTTGGAAAGGCTATTTCTACAACAACATAGAAAATAAAAAATACAAAAATACATATAATCACTACAAGAGGCATCCAATTAGATTAACTTGCTTGGGGCTGAACGCTCCCCTTTAAAGGGATAGTAATACTTTATTATTACTATCCACCATATTGTACATACTTGCCAAATAAATTAATGACCCCCAGGTTCATCTCTCAAACCTTTATGGTTTGAGA
This sequence comes from Rhinophrynus dorsalis, assembly GCA_037306005.1. NCBI lineage: Eukaryota > Metazoa > Chordata > Amphibia > Anura > Rhinophrynidae > Rhinophrynus > Rhinophrynus dorsalis. Next base: position 84,909,026 of record CM074728.1, read on the forward strand.
GATAACCGAAGGCAAAGTTCCCCCCTCCCTCTCCCTTCCCTGAAGTCAGCGTTGTACTGACTGCAGGGATATCCAGTCTGACTTTCATCATGCGGCTCTGCAGCAGAGCCGCAATCACGTTAGTGAAAAATAATTATTTCACTGAAACGGTCTTCTACATGTGCTTACACATTATTTCAGTGAAATAATTATTTTTCACTAACGGCATCTCGGCTCAGCTGCAGAGCCGCAAGCCTGTCGTACAACAGACTTCCCCTGCAGTCAGTACAACACTGACTTCAGGGAAGAGGGAGTAAGGGGGAACTTTGCCTTCAGTTGTCTCTCAAACCATAATGGTTTGAGAGATGAATCTGGGAACTATTAAATTATTTTACAAATATCTACAATATGGGGGATAGTAATAATAAAGTATTACTATCCCTTTAAGGTCTCTGTGGCTGGAAGCAAAACATTTCAAACCAATGTTCTATTGGCCTGTTTATCAGAGTAGGAGTTCACTATAATAAAACAACCCAACATAGAGGGTGTGAAGGGGTTCACATCATAACGACCACACCATCATCCATGTACAAAGCAAAAGGTAAAGAAAAGCCTATTACCCTTTTAGTAACAGAGTGGTGTGCTACACACCGCTTTCCAATGAGCTGTGCATGTGCTTGTCCTCAATGAATTAAATACCCACCTCTTTATTGAAGGTTTCAACCATCCCTACTCCACTTTCTTCTATAGAGGTAGCTGTACAATGTATAATTTTCATTATGTCATGGGGCTGTTGATTGATGCATGAGTTCAAAACATTGTTTTGTGTCTATTTTTGTTGCCATTTTCCTACTTGAGCTACAGTATCAACTAAATTGGATTACTGTTTATACATTAAGTAGGGCCCATTGATCAAGATACTGTATCTGCGAATGTATATATCAAACCACAGCTGATATATAATTCATGACATCCAGTAATTACTGTGAGTAGTAAATAGCTGCATGCTGTTATGTTCTGGGAATTAGTTATTTTGCAAAGCAATACTTCTCTTTTGTAATTCCCAACACATAAATTTGATCTATTGAAAATTTATTTATGATCTGCAATGTTCTCACCCTACATTTTCTTTGTTATTACTAAGTCTTTCTTTGAGATGCATCTCATTTGGAAATATTGCGATTAAATACGACATTCATATTCACATACTCTGTTTAGCGTACCAGAGGAGTTACTTCAGCTGGGCTGTTAACTGTGAAAACTATTACCAATGCATTTACAGCTCTGGGATGCTTCCTGACATATCAAGGGTACATTGTCATCATGAATATCCACAACTGACAAACACAAGATGGACAGGACCATTGAACTGCAGCAGATCAAATTATCAATGCTAGTCATTGCTGCAAATGTTGGCCATGAATTTTGAACTGTGCAATAATGTTGGTCCCATCATGTTGGAGAACAACAAAACACTGGGTGGCCAGGGACTGCCTCTCAATGTCATGCCACAGCTCATGAAGATTGTCAGCACCTAGCAGCATGGCATTGTGTGAACTCTTCACAAGGGTAAGCATTCTTCAAGGTGACTTCCACAGAGAGCCTCTGGCACAGCTGTGTTGACCCAAACCATATAGCATTGATTCCATGACACCGGTCTCCTGGAAAGATAGCCACAGGAAGGCCTTCAACTAAAGTCAATGCACAGAACTTATCAACAAAAATGATGCCATGTACTCGGAGGCAGGAACAGAGATCAGAGCTCTTCGCCCATGACTTTCGGTACAGTCTAGAACATCACAATGGCTGTATAATGGCCTATTGGAATACTAATCAATTACATACAGAAGAATGTATTAAGTTCCTAGTAGAATGAGGTGAGGTGAGTTGGGGTGGTATCATCCCTTGTGCACATTCCAGTCATTTTCAAAGTCAGCTGCTATATAGACCTGGTTGTAAACATCAGACCATTTCTCCAGAACATTCCTGTCACTTTGCTGAAGCAGGCCAATGCTCACCCATACATTGACAACCTCTGTGATTTCAATATACTGCCATGGATCTGTCTGCTTCCCACATCTATGCCTGTCAACCACTTGTGCGACCTTAAGAGTCACCACTTGACACTTCTGCATCAATTTAGCAGGACTTGCATTCCCAAGTCAATGATGCATGGACTAACATTCCCCAACAGATGATGGACAATCTATTTGATGGGACATCCAGGCATCTAAGCTGCCTGAGGTGCGCTGCTGAGTAAAAGTTTATGTTGTGCACATTTGAATATTAAATGTTATGCTTTTCCTCAAACATATATAAAATATCATTTGAATCCCGTGTTACAGTGCTTGCGATTTTAGTACGCAGTATATCATTTACTAGTTATTAAGATATAGTTAGAATAAATAACATGCTGATTTTTACTCTGGAACTTGGTTCAATTTTGCTGGGCAGGCAAAACAAGCTGGAGCAGGGAGAGAGATGGGAAGGCAAGGTATAAGAGACTGTGTGGGACTGTGGGCAATGTCGATGTTTTACAAGGCACCATAAGAATCTCGCCCCTTTTGATTCAAGCAAGATTCCTATATGGCGATCTTGAAGCTGGCTACATGGTTATAGCGGCTAAATGTTGCATGCTCTTAAGCATGTGACATTTCAAATGGATACCCTGGAACTTTATCAATGGCTATTTTTATCTTCATGAAGGTCATGAGTAGTGATAATGTTTGATCATTTAACCTGTCCATAATATGGATTTTTGTATTGAACCCAGGCAAATATATTTTTTAGAAGTTCTAGATTACATTATTTTAGTCAAATGTGTGTTTTACTTATAGTTATATATATAAAGTATCACACTACTGTATTTTGGTCTTGTAAAATATGGGGGGCAGTTCTTAGTATCACCTTGAGCACAGAATAGATATTAAAGGAGAAATATTTTTTTTTTATGAAAAACTATAGTCATAGGGTTTTGGGTTCTTCCACTGCTGTCAGTTGTTTTACTTAAATGTTATAAAATTTGAGTTGTTAGGAAGTGAGTGAGTATCAGCTTGATTACTTCCTGAAAGTTCAAACTGACAGCATGATTCAGAATGTTTCTGTTACATTCTATGGAGAACTGTTTGTCAGTGACTCCCCTCTTATATAGAATGCAACAGAATAGCTAATTGGATTCTGACAACTAGAGGGCAATGTAAAAAAAACAGAGTTTGAACTGTACTGTATTAACTGTATGTATCTCTCAGCAACCTCAAGATTCCGAAGGATGGGTATGTCCATTCATTAGCTGGGCTGGGTATGCCTAGGTAAGGCCATGCATTAATCCTTTGAGTGCCAGAAGTGTGCACAACGTGTACTCCTCTGCTACTCAAAGGGTTAAAATACTTCTGAACAGAGGTCCTAATCAGGGACTGTCTCCTAAAAATAGGGACAGCTGGTCACCCTATACTAACACCTCCACCACCAGTATATATATACCTAGCATATTTTGTTTATTACCAGTGTTAATACAGCAGTCTGTTCTAATAACAATAACCAGCAGAACTGCAGTTTATTGTGCCCTGTGTAACCTCCCTGAGCCATCTGGGTATTGTGGCTGCGCATTTCATAAATCGTTAGAGAGAGAATAGGAACCAGCTTTGCTGTTATAGACAAAAGTGTCAGCACATTACAGGCCCGGCCCATCTGCGTGGTCAGTAAATCACTGTGATGTTTTTCATTGTCAAGGCTGAAGCTCTGCCACAAGAGCCTAAAAATAAAGTGGTTTAAAATGTGTAGGTGCAAGCCATTTATCACTTTCAGTTAAATGGATGGATTAAATGTTGTGTTTAAGTAGGCTCAGCAAAGCTAGGAACACGTGAATGACTTCCTTCTCTAACTATAAAGTGAATGCAAAGCAAAACACTAAGCGCCGTATGTTTAAAAAAAAAAAAAGTGGAGTGGTTTTGGGGCAAACTATTTGCAATGCGTTGGAGACCTCTCTAGCATTCAAGGGGTAAAAATCCCCATTTAAATCAATGAGAATTTTTAGAATGTATAGTTCTCCCCTATAGTGCAAATGGTTTGCCCCAGAACTCCTCCACTTTTCTATTGAACGTACGGCCCTAAAGTGCAGTATGTTATATGTTTGTAACCGATCCCAACATATTTGCATACCTGGGAACTTTTAATTGTCGTCTCCCCGGAGGGAAGTCCTCTGCTGCTGTAGGGGGTGTGAAAAATGACATGAATTGCATCGAAAAGGGGCAGGGCTTGACATGAGTTGGGGGGCAGGGCTTAAAGGTGTGACTCAGATTTAAAATAAAGCTGGGGAAGGAGTTCCTCAGGGGGAAAGAGCAGAAGTGGGCAGAGGTTCAATAGAAACCCTGGAGATCTGGTAAAGCAGTGTCAAAAACGGAGCTTCCGGGGCAAATCCGGAGAGTTCCCAGGTATGCATATTTGATGCAAAGTTTTATAGGAAATCGCAGTGCAGCACTCAGATTAGCCACAAGAGTGCAGTGTACACAGAGCTGCAGAGAATAGCCTATGTGAATGAGTAAGGAGAAAATGCCACTGGTCAGGGATAACTACAACTTGGGGCAAAACCATGCATATGCATGGAAACACCTCTCAAATACTAAAAACATCTCCATCCAATATGTTAAAGCGGAACTATCACCCAAATTAAAGTTACCCTCAAATAATTGTGTGCATAACTATAAGCATATTCATACTAGTATTATCTGGAACAAGCACATCGTTATTGAGAAATCCAACTCTTTTGAGATGGTCAGGCAGTCATCAGTGCAGACATCTTACCCAAGAGACATCTGCTCGCCTGCACTGTCTGTCCCAGTCTTCTCTAGGAGCAGTTGCATTGTATCTTAAAGTGATAGTAATGTCTGGTTTTATGTAAGTGTTCTATTGTAGATATTAAAAAAATAAGTTCATTGATGTTAGTCTGGTCTCTCAAACTTGTATAGTGTAAGAGATATATACAATTATAAACTACCCCCCTCCCTACCCTTTCCCAGACATCAGCCTCTGGCTGACCTCATGAGATCCTGGTCCCTGGACCACCCAGTGGCTCTTCAGCAGAGCCAAAATAGCACTCTGTAAAAAGAAATACTTCACTGGAACGGTCTACAAAGTGTGCTTGCAAACCAGGTATTCCAATGAAGTATTTATTTTTACATAGCGTTATTTTGGCTCTGCTGAAGATCCACCTTGAGTCAGCCGACAGGAGTCTCATGCTGAGAGCTTGATAGCTGACGTCTGTGGAAGGGGAGGGAGGGGAGAACTTTATAATCGTATATCTCTCAAACTATTAAAGTTTGAGAGAAAAGACTAACATCAATGAATTTATTTTTTTAATATCTACAATAGAACACTTACAAAAAAAACAGACATTACTATCCCTTTAAGGTACAGGAAGGGACTGACGGTGCAGGCATGCAGATGCCTCTACAGTAAGCTGCTTGCCTGACCGTCTCAGAGGGAGTTGGATTTCTTTATAATGCTCAACTTATTCCGGATAATACTAGTATGGATATGCTTATCGTTATGCGCACTATTATTTGGGGGTAACTTTAACTTGAAAATAATTTTATTTTATATTGTAGCCCTTAAAAAAACATAAAAAATGTTATAAGTCTTATCTCCCAAACCTTTATGGTTTGGGCGATATTCACAAGCAAAGTTTCCCCCTGAGTGACGTCACTGTTCTAGCTCTGAGATTTGGAATGCGGTCCCTTCACCGGCTGCGGCTCTCCAGAAGTGCTGAGATCACGATCTTTAAAAATAATTTCTTAATTGGAATGGTCAACAAAGTGTGCTTGCAAGCCAGGCACATTTTGTACACAGTTCCAATAAAGTAGTTATTTTTAAAGATTGTGAACTCGGCACTGCTAAAGAGCTGCCAGTTGATCTGTGGACCAGATTCCAAATCTGTCCACTAGATGGCAGACTTTGCTGAAACAGCCAGGAAAAGGGAATTTTACTTAACTTTACTTGTGAATATCTCCCAAACTATAAAGGTTTGGGAGATAAGACTTATATAATTTTTAATGTTTTTGTAAGGGCTACAATATAAAATAAAATTATTTTCAAGTATTACTATCCCTTTAATTTGGGTGATAGTTCCTTTTTAAAGGAATTGTCATTTGTAAAAGCAAATTGCTCGCTCAGTTCAGTAATAAAATACACATCTATGAAACTTGTATTTGCAAATCCAAAACCTTTCTCCAACATTTCCAGCAAGCTGCCAGTTTGATTATCTCACTGAACACTGGGTGTAAGGGCCATATGTTCAAAAGAGAACTGGAGGAGTTCTGGGGCAAACCATTTTCACTGTAGTGAAGAACTAAAAATTCCCTTTGATTTAAATGGGGATTTTAACCACGTGAATGTTGGATAGGTCACCAGCGCGTTGCTTTGCAATGCATTGGAGCCTTATCTAACATTCAAGGGGATAAAATCACCACTTAAATCAATGGGATTTTTTGGAATTTGTAGTTCTCCCCTATATTGCAAACCTGTTTAATTATCTGTGGTCTAGCCCCCCTGAGATAAATTGCACTCACCAAATGTCCACAAATAGATCACCTTGTATAGAGGTATGAACATGTCTTATCACAATGATTCATCCAAACAATAAGGGAGCTTGAATTTGGCTTTGAATCAACTTGAAACGTTTCAATTAAAAAAAAACTTGCCCAGCGCGTTTCATTTCTTAACCAGACACGTTCTCAAGGGCCTTATATTAATTACAACTTCAAATAGACAGTCTATTGATTCACGCCCTGTTTCAAGCTCTCTTGTTGTTTGGATGAATCATAATAAGAAGTGTTTATACTATACAAGGTACTCTATTTGTGGACATTTGGCGAGTGCAATTTATCTCAGGGGGCTAGATTGCAGATAATTTAACAAGTTTGCTCTTAGAAGGCTCTGCACCCTTTTCTTTTTGTCTTTATTTACTACAGTGTTACTGTGGAACAATGCAAATCCACTAGTGCACAAGACGGCAGTGATCCATGAAAGTAGTTCTTGTGAATAAAAGTGCCGATTCCTTCCCCCTAATGCTTTAATTGTGACTGTCCCAAATACTATCTGTGAACTAAACCTTGCTGGAAAAGTTTATTTCTACCCAATTGGTCTAACTTTGATGACCAGGAGCTAGGGTGACCACATTGACTCAAGGGAGGAAGATATTATTATGCCTCTCTATAGGTCCATGGTAAGACCCCACCTAGAATATGCTGTTCAATTCTGGGCGCCCTTTCTGAAAAAGGACATTATGGAACTAGAGAAAGTGCAGAGGAGGGCTACAAAACTAGTAAGGGGAATGGAAAGTTTTAGTTATGAAGAAAGGCTAGAAAAGTTAAACTTGTACACACTAGGGAAACGGCGTCTTAGAAGGGATATGATAACACTATATAAATATGTTCAGGGCCCATAGAAAGGGCTCTCCAAAGACCTGTTCATTAACAGAACAGTACACAGGACAAGGGGCCACCCGCTTAGACTTGAGGAAAGGAGATTTAATCTACAACAGCGGAAGGGTTTTTTTACTGTAAGGACAATAAAGGTATGGAATTCACTGCCTGAGGAGGTGGTGCTATCGAAAACATTAGATGCCTTTAAAAGGGGCCTGGATACTTATTTAAAAGAGCATAACATAGAGGGTTATGTACGTTAGTATTGGGATTAATATTTACTTAGGGCTTGTTGATCCAAGGAGAAATCTGATTACCATTTGGAATCAAGAGGGAATTCCCCCCCCCCATTCGGGGCAGAATTTGAAATTGCTATATTGAGGGTGTTTTTTGCCTTCTTTTGGATCAACAATGGTATCAACAGGAATAGGAAAAGGGTTGAAGTAGATGGACGCAAGTCTTTTTTTCAACCTAAATTACTATGTAACTATGTAACATGTCCTGGATTGCCCAGGATAGTCCCGGATTATAAGTGTGTGTTCCTTTTCCCATGCATCCCCCTTCTGGGACAATAGAAAGTCCCTGAATGAAGACACCAGAGTACAGAGTTCTAATCAGTATAAGTAGGGTGAGCAGATTTCAGTGTTGCCATTCAGGGACAATGCAGAGAGAAGAGAGCAGCACAGAGTTTTAAACATTAGCGAGAGAACTGCCTATTGACTGCTATGACAGAAAGTGATGTCTGTAGTGGACTACAAGAAAATGTAGCCCAAAGCCTTATAGTAGCATAGCACTACAACACAAAATGCACTGCAGCTCCTGATTGATGTCGGTATCAAGGCTCAGTTCTATAGTCTGTAGAACTCTGTCTGGAAGCCATTTTCTTGTAGCCCAACAGAGACATCGCTTCCTGTCACAGTGCACAATGGGCAGTTCTCCTAGTGTCTAGAATTCTGTGCTCTGGAGTCTTCCTTTAGGGACTTTGTATTGTCCCAGAAGGGTGGCTGACTGGGACATGGGACACATACTTAAAATCAGGGACTGTCCTGGGCAATAAGGGACACATGGTCACCCTTTTAGTGAATCTCCCCCAAGTGATTGTACCCCAGGATATACACTTTAGTGTATGATCATTGTAGAACACTCTGGTAAGCAGGACTTTAAGGGGATAGTAATGTTTCAAAATAAAAGCAGCTCCAATTAATCTTATTAGTATTTGAGCCATGGAGAGTGTTATTTCAATACTGTCAGAGTTGTAGTTCAAGAGTAATTGAATGATAAAGTACCCCTCTCCCACCCCTTTTACCTAGTGTAAGCCTCCTCCTCTCAGATGTGGAATCTGGTCTCTTGAACAGGTTTTTCCTTATGCTACTTGAAGATTGTCCCTCTCTGCAATCCATCTGGACACCATCTTTCTTCTCTGAGCTGAGCAGTCTTACATCAGTAAAAGGGGCAGGAGGGGGATACTTTATCATTCAATCCCCACACACCAGATTCATAACTTATGAAGGGAAGTGGCTCACACTCTCCTCATTGCCTATATGCCTTGCTTAATACATTGATCTAATCAAGGTGAAGAGGAAAAGGACGCCTTGAAACACTCACTCCCCTTGAAGCAAGTGCCATTGAAGGGAGTATTTTGGCATATGTAGCTCTTAGTAAATTGACATTAGGCAGCCGTAGGAATAGAACGCTCATTCCACAAATGTTATAGCTTGGAATGGGAGAGATATAATTGCCCCATTCATTTTTAGTGGCATTTTGTTAGCCATTTTACCTAAATAAAATAAAATAGTTCTGGAGATCATTAAAAGAACATGAACACCTCCTAATAATAGACCCCCCCCTTACTTTAATATTGAGATAAAATCCTAATGGCAGTCATGAATCAATTCTATGTAGATTGGTTTTCCAAAATTAATGTTTAATTAGTGCCAGAAATCATGTCCATGGAGGCAGACATGATTTGTTTTTCTGGTCTCAAGGAGGAGATGCATTAAGGAGTGATAAAGAGACAATAACTTCACTAGTGTGATCAGAGGCCTTTGAGCCCTTTCCAATGGATACCTCCTCTGGTATTCAAAATGAATCAGTCACTGGAGGGCCCGGGTGGAAAAATTTGCTTGAGCCCCTGACACAAAAATATTTTCACAGGGGCATAACTACAACCTATTGGAGGACTGGCAGATGGGGCCACTTTGAATGCTAGGGCCCAATGCAACTGAATGCTTTTCATCCCCTGTAGTTACACCCTTAAGTGTAATAAACTCTCCAATTCCTGTTATTCTATGAAACTGACACACTAACAGCTCTCCAACTTAGCAGATCTTAGTGCATAGGCTTCATAGAATAACATAGGAATTGGAGAGTTTATCAAACTGGACCTCTACTCTTTATCGCAACTTAGTTCATATCCATACCTGGGAACTTTGTCTTCTAGAGTCCCCAGAGGTGGGGGAGCTCATTTGGTGCTGCATGACACTATTTGCGTCACAAAGGGGTGGGGCCTAATAATGAAGGGGAAGGACTGAACAGATTGTGTAATAAAGTGGGCAGGAAGTGGGTGGCAAGTGGGCAGAACAGGGAGGGAAGGAGAAGAAGTGGGGGGAAGTGGAAGGAACAGGATGGGAAGGAGGAGAAGTGGGAGGAACAGGGTAGGAAGGAGGAGAAATGAGCAGGAAGTGGGAGGAACAGGGTGGGAAGGAGGAGAAGTAGGTGGGAAGTGGGAGGAACAGGGTGGGAAGGAGGAGAAGTGGGCAGGAAATAGGTGGAACAGGGTTGGAAGGAGGAGAAGTGGGCAGGAAGTGGGAGGAACAGGGTGGGAAGGAGGAGAAGTGGGCAGGAAATAGGTGGAACAGGGTTGGAAGGATGAGAAGTGGGCAGGAAATAGGTGGAACAGGGTTGGAAGGAGGAGAAGTGGGCAGGAAGTGGGAGGAACAGGGTGGGAAGGAGGAGATGTTGGAAGAATTTCACAAGAAACTCACCAGCACCGGAAAAATTGCTTCTGTCCCAGGAAACCCATTAATTAACTGCAAACTCCTCGGCAGATCAGGAGAACTCCCAGGTATGTTTCATACCCCCCGAGACTCCGAACTCCTATCACTAAATTAATAATTGAAAATCTTCAGTGGGAAGAGTTTGCGTTCCCAAGGGATTCTGCACTAAGGTGTGATAAAAAGGGGATACAGAGGGGATAACTTCTCCAGTGACATCACTTCTCCAATCCATTTGTTATTCTATGGTGCTTATACACTAAGGGCCATATGTTCAAAAGAAAAATGGAGGAAAGCTGGGACCAACCATTGCACTATAGGGGAGAACTAAAATGTACTATTGATTTAAATTGGGATTATAACTCCATGAATGCCCTAGAGATCTTGTGTTGTAGACCTCTATACCATTCAAAGGGACAGAATCCCCATTTAAATCAATGGGAATTTTAGGAATCTATAGCACTCCCCTATCGTGCAAATGGTTTACTACAGTATTCCTCTGCTTTTCATTGATCATATGGCCCTTATAAGATTTTGATAATATGGCCCTTATATGATTTTGGTCATATGGCCCTTATAATGAAGGGGAGGGACTGAACAGATTGTGTAATAAAGTGGGCAGGAAGTGGGTGGCAAGTGGGCAGAACAGGGAGGGAAGGAGAAGAAGTGGGGGGAAGTGAAAGGATCAGGGTGGGAAGGAGGAGAGGTGGGTGGGAAGTGGGAGGAACAGGTTGGGAAGGAGGAGAAGTGGGTGGGAAGTGGGAAGAACAGGGTGGGAAGGAGGAGAAGTAGGTGGGAAGTGGAAGGAACAGGGTGGGAAGGAGGAAAAGTGGGCAGGAAATAGGTGGAACAGTGTGGGAAGGAGGAGAAGTGGGAGGAACAGGGTGGGAAGGATGAGAAGTGGACAGGAAATAGGTGGAACAGGGTTGGAAGGAGGAGAAGTGGGCAGGAAGTGGGAGGAACAGGGTGGGAAGGAGGAGATGTTGGAAGAATTTCACAAGAAACTCACCAGCACCGGAAAAATAGCTTCTGTCCCAGGAAACCCATTAATTAACTGCAAACTCCTGGGCAGATCAGGAGAGCTCCCAGGTATGTTTCATACCCCCCGAGACTCCGAACTCCTATCACTAAATTAATAATTGAAAATCTTCAGTGGGAAGAGTTTGCGTTCCCAAGGGATTCTGCACTAAGGTGTGATAAAAAGGGGATACAGAGGGGATAACTTCTCCAATGACATCAGTTCTCCAATCCATTTGTTGTTCTTTGGTGCTTACACACTAAGGGCCATATGTTCAAAAGAAAAATGGAGGAAAGCTGGGACCAACCATTGCACTATAGGGGAGAACTAAAAATTACTATTGATTTAAATTGGGATTATAACTCCATGAATGCCCTAGAGATCTCGCGTTGTAGACCCATTCAAAGTGATAGAATCCCCATTTAAATCAATGGGAATTTTAGGAATTAGTTTGCTACAGTATTCCTCTGCTTTTCTTTGATAATATGGCCCTTATATGATTTTGATCATACAGCCCTTATAAGATTTTGATAATATGGCCCTTATACGATTTGTCCAACTTGAGAAATGTTAGTGCTTAGACACCATAGAATAACAAATAAATTGGAGAGTTTATCACACTGGAGGAGTTATTAACTCTTTACCATACCTTACTGCATATTCTACCCAGAATTCTGCACCAAAGAATCACATGAGTACGATATTCAGTGCTAATTAATCCTTTGAGTGCAAAGAGGTATCCACTCAATGCGTTGGATACCTCTCTAGCACTCAAAGGGTTAAATATTAAACTAGGGGGGAACCAATCAACACAGAATTAACTCATAGTGACCATTAAACCTGTTGCCAAGATTAGTGAGGATAATTTTATTTTATTTTTTATTTTATTTTTGTTCCATAACAATGACTCTCCCACACATTTCTTTTCTTATTGCCTTCTGCAGTTTGTTAACACATAAAAAGTTATATACAAATTCCCGTCTATTATTATTTTGCCCTACATCTAGATTTTAAGCAATGTTATTGGGTTGGCATATCGAAGAATATTGGATCTTACGTGTAAAACAGTGTATTCATTCTGGAGCAACAATGGAGACAAATACAGTTCTACATTGGTTTATATGAGGCTTTTAAGCCATTGAATGCTACAAAGGTCAATAATGCACTGCCTCACAATGTGTTAGAGACGTCTATAGCATTCAAAGAGTAACTACAGACATTTAAATCAGTGAGGATTTGGGAAATGTTTATTTGTCCCATCCGGTGCAGTTGGTTTGCTCCAGAGTTGGGCCGGAGTTACACCCAAGGCACCCTTAGGAAAGGCATTCTAGGCATCCTTGGCTCCCCTCATGGCCACACACCCACTCCTCATTTGTTCCCTCCCCCAGTCCCATGCACTGTTTCTTGACACAGGAAACATCCTTGGCCTATAACAAGCAACAACAGAAAGACCTTTAACCCCTTGGTTGCTAGAGAGATCTCCAATGCATCACTCTGCAATGCATTTAAGCTCTTTAAAGGGATAGTAATACTTTGTTTGAGAGATATTCACAAGCAAAGTTTCCCCTCCCGCCCCTTTTACCTAGTGTAAGCCATCTCTTCTCAGATGTGGAATGCAGTCCATAGACCAGACAGATGACAGAAGGGGACAATCTTCTTCCTATGAGAACAATGAAAGCCATGCCCCCCTTAACAAGTTTTTCAGGTTTTTCCCTTATCTTAATTGAAGATTGTCCCTCTGTGCAATCTACCTGGGCACCTCCCTTCTGCTCTGGCTGAGCAGTGTTACATCAGTAAAAGGGGCGGGAGGGGGATACTTTGTCATTGAATTACTCTTGAACTACAACTCTGACAGAATTGAAATAACACTCTCCAAAGTCCAAATACTATGATGATTAATTGGGGCTGCTTTTATTATGAAACATTACTATCCCTTTAACACCCAAGGGGCTAACCTATTGAGTGCCAGAGGGGTACGCAACACATTACACAGGGTTAAATAATAACCTGTAAAGCAGTATAAAACTGGTGCAGAGACACTTAGATTGCTCTGGTCCCACCCACAATTCAAAATATGGGAGTGACCAGCACAGCCGAAGTTTCCTTCAAAAGCTGGAGCTTTCGGCAGATGCCTACTTTGCCCAGTGGGAAATCTGGCCCTGTCCAGAATGAACCCACATTGCTTTAATACATCAAGGGCGAATATTATTTTCTATGATAGATTTTTTCCATCTCACTGTTGACAATAAAAATTCCTCTTGCACCAAGGAAATCAAAATGGTAGAAAGTCAAAGAGAGACAGCTAGTAACCTGATAAATCATTCACTCTGAGCAAATGGTCTCTATAAAAAGGAACAGCTTTTCAACGACAGGAGAACAGTAATATGATTTTTGCGGTTACATGCTTTCATGTGACTTCAAAAATAAAAAAGAGTTTCACTGAGGCTTAGCTGTCTATCCATTAAGTCTATGAAGGCTGAAATATTATGTAATGATTAATAGATGAGACAGCATGAGTGGTTAAGGTTTTGGAAGCAATGGAAAATCAGAACATTAAGTTTGTGGTCAGTAGGCCTGGCTCTAGAGATGAGTGAAATCTTCCTATTTGCGTCTCAGATTTATTTTGAGAACTTGGACAAATGCGTGGGCCCGGAGAATCAAAGGGAGCCCACCCTGACTAAAAGGGGCATCAGAGGCTGCAAGGTCTAGAAGTGAAGGGTATTGTGGGACAGGAACAGGGGAGTGGCTTCCTGTACCTTGGTGCTCGTGCTTGGCCACTTCCGATCAGATAGCGGAGCAGAGCAGAAGAAGCTACGTTTCCCTCCACTCCTTTTTCTTTTGCTTGTTTGCTTGTTTGGTGTTTTCTAACCTTCTTTCTTTCAGGGATGTCATTGACTGTATTCCTTTGTTTAGTCTTAGTGGATGAAGGTAGGACTAAATTTTGTCATTAGCTAGGTAATTTAGGTTAGCTCAGACTTACAGAGTTATACTTGCTGTTAGACCAGTGGTTCTCAATCTGTGGGTCGGGACCCCTTTGGGGGTCGAATGACGATTGGCCAGGGGTCGCCTAAAACCATCAGATATTTATATTTCGATTCATAACAGTAGCAAAATTACAGCGATGAAGGAGCAATGAAAATAATTTTACTGTTAGGGGTCCCCACATCTTGGGAAATTTTATCAAAGGGTCGCTGCACTAGAAAGGTTGAGAACCACTGTGTTAGACTAAAAAAAAAAAAAAAAAATAGAAACAAGTGCCCAACTATTGTTCCTGTTGTTTGTTTTCCTCTTGTTTTTTTCTTTCTAATAAATTGTTGTGGCTTGGTGGGTGGTTGATTCTTCTCCTTTATGCCAGCTCGGAACTTGTTGGGTGACATTCTTATTCTGGTGCGGTGACAGGCATTTGGTTATGCATCCCCATTTGGGCTATGGTTCAGGGGCTGACGTGGGGTAGGGTTATTTTCATGGTAGGGTCACGGCGTACAGCCGTTTGCTAGTATTGCGGAGGAAAGTACCACCAAGCCACGGCCCTTTACCTCCAAGTGGTCTTGGCGTCCAGTTATTATGTGATCCTTTCTGGGGGAATGGGCCGTTTTGTTGGGGAACAGGGTATAGCATCCTTCAGTCATGCATTTTTGAATCGCAGCAGGCAGGGGGAAGCTATTTCCATACCTGGGAACCCTCCATTTTTGCCCCGGAGACTCCAGATTTCACAGTGAATTACCAGGTCTCCGGGGCAGCCTCTCAATCTTCTGGTGGGCAGAGTTTCAGTAGAAACTCTGCCCACTTGTTCTCCATCCCGCCCCGGTTCCTCCCACTCCCCGACCTCTTACCCTCCTTGCCCTTTTTTTGTCCCACCCCCTTCATGACTAAGCCCCACCCCTTTTATGACACGAATCGCATAATTTCCCTCCCCGATCGGCGCTGGCAGGGCTACCCTCCAGGTAGCCTTGCCTGTCAAGTTCCTAGGTATGGCTATTTGCAGCTGTACTTTTCTCTTCCTGGTTAGAAGTCTTATGTCTACTGCAGTGGTTCTTTGATTTTTAGCTCCATTGTACCATTTAAAGTAACATAGAGTCTTAAGGGAATCCTCACAATGAGACTTTTTTCAACCATTTGAATGCTAGATTGGTCTCCGTCACAAGCAGTTAAACTGGTAATCAATATCAAAAAGTATGTGAATGCTGGTTGTACTGGTAACAACCCTTGGAGTGCCAGACAGGTGTGCAACCCATTACAAAGCAATCCCTCTGGCACTCAAAAGTTAATCCTTTGAACACTAGAGGGGTAAAAGTGGAACTGTCAAAGTGTAATAAAAATGTGATTTTGTAAGAGCTTTCAAAATCACCTATATTTGTTATTATCCATGTATTATTGAAAACAATAGTTTGAGATATTTAACTTTATCCATTACACTCTACTGCCATGCATGCCAGCCAGATGCTAACATTTTACACTGCTCCCCATCCCAACTGTCACTCCCTGTTGGCCACTACTAACTGATTATCTCTGAAACCATTGTTTGGAAATAAAAAAAAATGGCTAACTGATTTTGACAGCTCTTTCAGAACCACACATTGTTTACAGTGACAGCACAACTTTCATGGTAACTTGTTGGGCTAAAATTTATCAGATAAATGCTTTCAAATATTTATATTGTTCCCCTGTCTGCAATTACTGAAATGTGTTCCAAGAAACTCATTGAACTTCTTCAAGGAACCCAGGGGTTCCGAACAGCACAGTTTGAGAACCACTGGTAAACTTATATAGTACAACCTGAAGTGAATTGTGAAAAAAGACATTTGTCTTCCCCAATCTACTGAAAAACAGCACATACTCCAACAAAAAAAGCGATCGCTACTGCACTGTCTATTAATCCTTGCAAATCCGAATTATTATCACCATAATATCATTATTGATTACACTCACCACTGTTTGTGGGGGTCGGTGGACCCGGCGCTGCCCCCGTCAATCGCAGCAAACGATTTAAACAAACTTGAAGACCACCGTACGGGAGCACTCACGGGACCACCACACCAAAAGGAAACCACTTGTAAAATTTCTTACATATTTTATTTATTAAAAATATCAAACATGTTCCGTAACCCCTCATGGGGAATCAGAAATACATATCTTAACGCCTAATGCGTTTCGCGCAAAGAAAAACACTTAAAGGGATAGTAATACTTGAAAATAAGTTTATTTTATATTGTAGCCCTTAAAAAAACATGAAAAATGATATAAGTCTTATCTCCCAAACCTTTATGGTTTGGGAGATATTCAGAAGTAAAGTTTCCCCTGGAGTGACCTCATTGCTCCACCCTTCAGATTTGGAATCCAGTCCCGGGACCAGTTGTGCCTCTCCAGAAGTGCTGAGATCACCATCTTTAAAAAGAATTTCTTAATTGGAATGGTCTACAAAGTGTGCTTTCAAGCCAGGCACACTTTGTAGATAGTTCCAATTAAGTAGTTCTTTTCAAAGATCGTGATCTCGGCACTGCTAAAGAGCTGCCGGTTGCTCTGTGTACCAAATTCCAAATCTGTCCACTAGATGGCAGACTTGGCTGAAACAGTCAGGAAAAGAGAATTTTACTATATGTTACATGTGAATATCTCCCAAACGATAAAGGTTTGGGAGATAAGACATATCATTTTTAATGTTTTTTTAAGGGCTACAATATAAAATAAACTTATTTTCAAGTATTACTATCCCTTTAATCATAGGCAATCATAGGTGGTCCCATGAGCGCTCCCGTACGGTGGTCTTCAAGTTTGTTGAAAAACAGCACATAGCCTAGGAGCAGAAGAACAGAACACCCAGACTCACCCACACAGTCCCACACTGCCCCCTACTTGTACACCTGTACTAAGCAGCCGTTTTGTCATGCAAAGAGCTTTATACATACACTATATGACCAATAGTATGTGGACAACTGACCATCACACCTATATGAGCTTGTTGGGCATCCCTTTCCAAAACCATGGGCATTAATATGGAGTTGCCCCCCCTTTTGCGGCTATAACAGCCTCCACTCTTCTGGGAAGGCTTTCTACAAGATTTTGAGAATTTGTACCCATTCAGCCAAAAGAGCATTAGTGAGGTCAGGCACTGATGTCGCACGAGAAGGTCTGGCTTGCAGTTGGCGTTCCAGTTCATCCCAAAAGTGTTCAGTGAGGTTAGGGTCAAGGCCAAACTCGCCATCCATATCTTTATAGACCGTGCTTTGTGCACAGGGCACAGTCATACTGGAGCAGGAAAGGGCCTTTTTCAAACTGTTACCACAAAGATGGAAGCATACATGTGTCTAAAATGTCTTTGTATGCTGTACCATTAACATTACTCTTCACTGCAACTAAGGGGCCTAGCTCGAACCTTGAAAAACAGCCCCAGACCATTATCCCTCTTCCACCAAACTTTACAGCAAGCACTATGCATTCCAGTAAGTAGAGTTCTCCTGGCATCCGCCAGACCCGGATTCGTCAATCAAACTGCCAGATAGTGAAGCATGATTCATTACTCCAGAGAACACGTTTGCACTTCCAGAGTCCAGTGGCATTGCGCATAGTGATCTAAGGCTTGTGTGCAGCTGTTCGGCCATGGAAACTCATTTCTTGAAGCTCCCGATGCAGAGTGCTTGTGCCTGTGTAGTGTGTGTCTGTATGTGTGTGTGTTCCTGTGTAGTGTGTTTCTATGTGTGCCTGTTTAGTGTGCCTGTATGTGTGTGTGTCTGTGTAGTGTGTGTGTCTATGTGTGCCTGTGTAGTGTGACTGTATGTGTGTATAGTATGTGTGTGACTGTCTAGTGAGTGTGTATGTGTAGTGTGTGTGACTGTGTAGTGTGTGTGCGGGTGCCTGTGTAGTGTGTGTGCGCGTATGTGTGTACCTGTGTAGTGTGTGTGTGCATGTATGTGTGTGCCTGAGTAGTGTGTGTGTTTGTGTGTATGTGTGTGCCTGTGTAGTGTGAGTGACTGTGTAGTGGGTGTGTGTATGCCTGTGTAGTGTGTATGTGTGTGCCTGAGTAGTGTGTGTGTGTATGTGTGTGCCTGTGTAGTGTGTACGTGTGTGACTGTGTAGTTTATTTTCAGTTATTACTATCAATAAATCACAGTACTGTGAATCATATCTCTGTAACATTTTGCAGTATGTGTCAAGGCTGAAAGTGAAACTATCCACGTTCTCACCTCAACAGTAGTATCCATCTTGGCAGAATTTCTATAATTGTCAGTTTATGCAAATTAGCTAGCACTGGCCTACATGGAGTGATGGGTGGGAGGGAGAGCAGTATGGAATGATAGTATCTGTCTGGCAGAGAGTGGTATGTGGGAGGGTGAGCAGTGTGGATTGTTAGTATGTGGCTGTCAGGGAGTGGTAGATGGGAGGGAGAGCAGTGTGGAATGTTAGTATCTGGCTGGCAGGGAGTTGTATGTGGGAGGGAGAGCAGTGTGGAATGTTAGTATCTGGCTGGCAAGGAGTGGTATGTGGTAGGGAGCGCAGTGTGGAATATTAGTATATAGCTGGCAGGGAGTGGTAAGTGAGAAGGAGAGCAGTGTAGAATATTATTATCTGGCTGGCAGGGAGTTGTATGTGGGAAGGAGAGCAGTGTGGAATGTTAGTATCTGGCTGGCAGGGAGTGGTAGGTGGGAGGGAGCGTAGTATGGAATGTTAGTATATGGCTGGCAGGGAGTGGTAGGTGAGAAGGAGAGCAGTGTGGAATGTTAGTATCTGGCTGGCAGAGAGTGGTATAAGGGAGAAGGAGAGCAGTGTGTTATGTTAGTATCTGGCTGGCAGGAAGTGGTAGGCGGGAAGGAGAGCAGTATATAATGTTAGTGTCTGACTGTAAGATGGGAGGAAGAGCAGTGTGGAATGTTAGTTTCTGGATGGCATACCATACAGTACGGTATAATTTGCATAGACTGACAAAAACTGTAAACCTAAATATCTAATAAACGTTTGCTTTAATTAGAAAATGGTTAACATGATATATATGTGATTTGGAAAGTGTGTTTAGAATCACCTAAGTTATTAGTTCCACTTTAACCCTGTGAGTGTCAGTAGGGTGCCCAGAGCATTGCTTTAACCCTCTAGCACTTAAAAGATTAATCACTTGAAGGCTAGGCATGCCAATGTAATGGAGACATTTCTAGCATCTAAAGGGTTAAGATCTGAAAAGCTAAATACTGTTACAAACATTCAATGACTGGTTCTTCCAATGAGTTATACATTCATTTCTATATGGTGTTTTTTCTGCCAAAGTTACTTGCCGGATAACTCTTGGAAAAAGAAACTCACATTTTATTGGAACATGAAAAATGCATCAGTAGCGATTAATATTTCTCTTGTATATATATATATATATATATATATATATATATATATATATACAGACATCACTCTTCTTCCCAGAGGCGTAACTAGAAGTCATCGGCCCTGGTGCAAAAATTGCCATGGCCCCCCCAACCACATTGCCCCCATTGGGTATCTCCACATTGCCCCCAATGTCCACCTCTCCACATTTCTCCCAACTCTCCATGTTGTCCCCAATGTCCACCTCTCCGCATTGCCCCCAACTCCCCACATTGCCCCCAATGTCCACCTCTCCACATTGCCCCCATCTCTCCACATTGCCCCAGTGTCCATTTTCTACCTCCCTGGTGGTCCAGTGGCGTGGCAGGAGAGGTCTGTGCCAATTAAGAGCTGGAGCTCCAACACGGTCCTCTCTCCAGTAGTGCAGAGCGCTGTCACTGGGAGATGATATCATCTCACAGCTCTCTGCATTACTATAGTGCCGACTAGGGAGAGCTCAGCTGCTTGAGGTCTGTGGAGCCAGGCGGGGGTGTCGCAGGGGGCGGCCGGGCCCCTGGAGTGATGGCCTGGTCGCAGGTGCAACCCTTACTACCCCTATTGTTACGCCACTGCTTCTTCACTCAGATCTGAAATCCAATTGACTGACCAGACTGTTCTCAATGTGGTTCAATATTGCGTCCAACTGTGTAAGGCAAACCCTACTCACCTTGATGAAGGAGGGTTGATTTTTCCTAATGCTGATACAAGATTATCCCACATCGCCATCCATTGTCCGGACCGGCTTTCTACTCTGAAGAAAGAATAGTGACGTTTGTAAAAGGGGAAACTTAAAAATATAATTACACAACAAAAATGCCTCACTGATCAGAACACTGCCAACTGCACAGAGCGTTATTACAAAGTATAAGGAATAATGGGATGTTCATTTATACAGAGATATTATTACCTCTTAACTGGGAATTTTCAGATTTCACCATATTCTTATTTAACCCTTTGAGTGACAGGGTAGTGTGCAATGCACTGCCATGCCTGGGAACTCTGAGCCTCAGGGTTTTGAACCAAATCTAAGGGTCTCAGGGTGAAGGGACACATTCTAAGGGTGAGAGTCTTCAGTGTATTCTTCTATATGATTTACACCAATTTACTGCTTATTCTATTCCCAAATTTGTGACATTTCCACCCCAACGCTAGAGAGAGAAGTCCCACAGTTCTTGTGAGTGTGTATGTAATAATATCTCAGAACTTTAACATGTTAAAGGTTCCTCGAGGACTAAATGGATCATCCTGAGTTAGAGCAAACATTGACTTTGCACCTCGAATCTACTTTCTTGGTAGTGTTAAGGGTTAATAGTTCAAAGATCTCAGGGAGAGGTCATTTCAAAAGCTCCCAGCTATGGGTATTGCCTTGCACAGTCAACTGGTTGCTCAAAGGGTTAAACACACACACAAAGATTCCACTATGGACATGTAAGCTGGTAGATCCAGGAATTGTTGCTGGGAACGTGGAGTGAATAATTACTAGTGTCCTCTTCGTTAGTTCCAGCTTTGCGATTGGCCAGGAAGATGTTGCATAGGGGAGGGGCCTGGAAAGCAGACAGTGCTGTCATTCTGGTATGTGAATGGACTGCAAGAAGAGCAGCCAAACTGTGCAGAGAATGCTGGGTCTGTCAGATCTCATTCTTTTTAACCCTTTGTGTGCTGGACCGGTGAAAGCAATGCATGGCACACCCCTCCGGCACACAAAGGGTTAATAAACGTGTTTTAAGAACTTTGAAGCCCTTTGAGAAATTGTGAAGAGGCCCCCAACTATAGGAACGTATTTAGCGTCACCTTGAGTTTCAGGATTGCCTTCCTTATGCCCATTAGTAATTATGGGAGAAGCATCCACACTGATGTGCTGTGCACGTATGTCTGACTCTGTCCTTTCCTATCATAGGGTTAAACTGCTTTCTTTCTGAAAATCTGAGGCCTTTGGGAACTCTGATACTAGAGGCCCCTGGGAAATACCAGGTATGCCAGTGTGTTAAAATTCAGTTAAATTTTAACCCTTTGAGTGAGTTGGATACTCCTTTTGCAAGCGAAGCGTTAATAATTTAATCTAATTTATGAATGTAACAATATAATATAATAATTACCCCTCCACCTCCACTTTACCCTTTGAGTGCCAGAGAGTTTTTCTACACATTGCAGTAAAATGTGTTGGACACCTGTCTGGCAGTCAAATTTACTATACATGGACGTCCACATAATATGGCCCCCAGTTCAGCCTGCCCAGTCCATATGATTATCGGGGGAAGCAAGTGCCCCCTCTTGCCCCCCCACCCGCAGACAACCATGTTACTATGGTAAGAAAACCTAATAACCCCTATGAATTTTGCCATTGTGTCTTTGATCAGATGTTAACATAGCCAATTGGTCTTAGTTGTCATGTCCATGGAGGTGGATGTGACAACTGTTTGCAGTTTTTTTCAGACCCAAACAGGCAGAGTACATGTACTCTGTACTTAACCTTTTAAAGGAGCAGTATTTTTTTTTGTAAAGAAAATATATATATATTGTAGGGCTTTTCATTTTAAATTGATCAAGGGTACTAACACTTTGGAGAGATGCATATTTTCAGCATTATTGCAATTTAAACTCTTGTTTATTTTCATTAACAGTGCCCTCTAGTGGCCAGATTCCAAATAGTTATTCTTATGCATTCTCAAAGAGAGGTGATTCACTGCAAACAGCTCTACAAAGAATATGAGAAAAACTGCTGTGTCATGCTGTCAGTTGAAATGTTTGGGAAGTAATCACACTGTAATTCACTTCCTGTCAATTTGAACTGTTATACATTTTGAATCAAACAAATGACAGTCATAGGAGTACTACCTCACTATATCCTTATGTGGTGGAGCCTCTCTAGCATTCGAGGGATTAAAAGTCCTATTTAAAGGAAAAATATATACTGTATGGCTTGTCCTGTTGACTAAAATAAGTGTACTCAAACTTCCAGAGTTATTAAAGTTTAAGCCCATTTTTTTTTTTACATTAGCAGTTCCCTCAAGTGGTCAAATTCCAATTACTTATTCTATGGCATTCTGTTTGAGAGGAAAGTCAGTGACAAACAGATCTCCATAGATTGAGAGAGAAACTGCTGAGTCGCTTCCTGTCAGTTGTAACAATCAGGAAGTAAACAAGCTGTACGTTCACTTCCTTATCATTTGAACTGTTATAATGTTTGATTAAAACAACTGAGAAATGGTTAGGGCACCTCTGAGTTAGAGCAAGCAGGAACATATCTCCTAAAATCTACTTTATAGAGGACTTTAAAATTTAACATCTCAAAGATCTCAGGGTCAGCTCATTTTGAATGTACCCAGTTACAGATAGGCTGTACCCCCTGAGCTATGGGAACAAAGTTTGCATAGCTCTGTACCTCTCCTTGAAGATGACTGAAGTCTTTGAGGCTGGGTGATGTCAGCACTGAATGAAGTGCCCAAGGGAGATTGCTCTCTGTATATAGTCCGAACCTCCGAACATTTGAAATGGCCAGAGAGGGACAATTGTGTTTTAGGGGTTGTTGCTGGGGGCATGAGTGATGTGCGGGGCATTACCAAGAATATTTAGGTTATTTTGTGACCTATTGCCATCTCTTTGTGTAACTAAATAATTTATTTAGAACAAGACCAAATTATTTTATTTACATAGACTAATGCATAAATAGTTTTAGGAGCGACAGTCAGGAGGTATGAGGTATGATCTCTGATCCATAAAAGGATACTTCATCTTTCAAATATGCAAACTTGAATTTAAGGTGACAGGCCCACTTTATCTACTTGTATATCTGCTGAATATATCATTGCTATTTTGAGATTGAATTACAGTTTATCTAAGAGGAGAGAAAGAGCAAGAAGTCCATCTAGTGGTAAAAGTTAGCAGCTTTTATACCTTCATTGACTGAGGCCCAGAAGAACATATTGGATGGGACACAATCTATAATAGGAAATCTTTCATCTCTACATAGGGATGTCCTATTCACGTCGATGCTGAATCATTCTTAGCAGCTACAATTACGCTACAAAATATGAAATAAACTAGCAGTGTAAACGCCCGTGTACACGGGCCAAGTTCGGGCAATGTTAACCCTTTGAGTGCCAGAGGGGTATGCAATGCATTGCTTTGCAATGCATTGCGTACCCCTCTGGCACTCAGAGGGCTAAGCGGCCGCTACCTCACTGCTCCATGCGATACAGTCTTGCGTCACCTCACTCACTTGATGCAATCATGCTCGGTAGAGACTGCCCAAACACGGGCAGTCTCTACTGCACATGAAGGCTTCTGACAAACATCCTAGTGAATTATTATATAGGATTGTGAATTGTGCGTGATTTTGAATCTTTTTACTCCTTACCCATTAAGGGCCACATCCCCCTCTAAATCATTTAAGGGGTTAAAAGCCTATTTAAATTAATGGTAATTTTCATTTTCACCCCATGACTTTCACCCCAAAACTGCACTTTCTAATTGATAAATCGGGTTGTGTGTGTGTGTGTGTGCATGTGAGTGTGTGTCACACGGGTGATACCAACACAGTGACACCACTACCAATGTTCTGTGCGCTGCTCCCTCCTGAGAACGAAACAAAGGAGGTGGTGAACACTTTAAAAAAGCCAGCTCTTGTATACATCAGCATTATCTGATTGGCTAATGTCCACATGGGCTAGCCTGTGAATTGATCATTGCAAAGCATTGAAACAACTCAGTTACCTGTGTTAACTGCAGGTTCAGTGGAGCCATGGGCACGGTGCAGTTATTCATTGCTGCAACTCCCTGGTCACCATTGCTAGTCACGGAGAGTTGCAGCAAGATGCACTCGGATCATGCAAATCCAGAAACATGAACACCACATTCAACACTTACATTCAAATTCATTTGTTTGTCTTGTTGATTAGGTCATTCACACACTCACACGATTACACCATTCATAACACTTATTACATTAACCTTAAAGGGATAGTAATACTTCATTTTAACTTTATTTTATTTTGTAGGCATTAAAAAAACATGAAGAATGATATAAGTCTTATCTCTGAAACATTTATGGTTTAAGAGATATTCACAAACAAAGTATCCCCCCCCTGTTCAACCAGATCAGAAGGGAGATGCCCAGGTAGACTGCAGAGAGGGACAATCTTCAATTAAGATAATGGAAAAAGCTAAAAAACTTGTCAAGGGGGGGCAGGGCTTTCATTGTTTTCATACAAAGAAAATTGTCCCCTTCTGTTATCTGTACTGTCATACAACCAGACTCACATCTGAGAAGAGATGGCTTACACTAGGTAAAAGGGGCGGGGAGGGGAACTTTGCTTGTGAATATCTCATAAACCATAAAGGTTTGAGAGATAAGACTTATATCATTCTTCAAGTTTTTTTTAATGCCTACAAAATAAAATAAAGTTAAAACAAAGTATTACTATCCCTTTAAGGTTGGAGGTCCAGCAGTGTACTCAACACCCTAGGCCAACTGCATTTTGTATAAAAACTAAAGAAACATTAAACCCCTGAAACCCTGTAGCCATAGTACCCATCTCCACGTACAAAGTAAAAAACAAAAAACCCTTAATCCTGCTCAGGCCGGTGCCACAAGAAAGAATGAGAAAAACATTGAACAGGGATTGTGTTTTATACAGCCATCCCTGTTCAACTTAATTTCCATGCTCCCAGTGGAGCAACAGCCTGAGCGGGATTAAGTGGGGGGATACTTTATTGGAGGTGGCGGGGACAATGTGGCTGGGTTTTAGGTCTTGGAAGCAAACCAACTGCACCATAGGGAACTAATAAATATTCCCACTGATTAAATGGGGTTTTTAACCATTTGAATGATAGACATCTGCATTAGAATCCTTCCTAGAATTAAAGGGGTTAAAAGCTCCTTTGATTCAAGTCGATTTGGGGCAATTTTTATTTGTTCCCTGTGGTGCCAATAGGCGAGTAGGCAACTGCAAGGACTTGCACATTTTGAGGGAAGGAGCCTCAGCTGTATTTTTGGTGCCAGGAAACAGTGGATAGGACTGGGGCAAGGGTGATGTGGGGAATGGGGTGTGACCATGGATCACCTAAGAGCACCTAGAGTGCCTTGCCTAGGGCCTCCTGGGATGTGACTCCAGTCTTGGTGCCATTGGCTTGCCTTGTCGACTCCTCTTTTTCATTATACATATGTCCTTCTGACTGCCTGAGTGAGTGAAAAATGATAAATGATCAGATAAACAGAACTCCAAACCTCTCCATGCATCTATCACCTGTTCTGTCAGTGAAACTGTGTCCTAGAGATTGGCCTCCAACTTGTGTCTGCCCTGTCTCAGTCCGTGTTCTTATAATGCCAGCTCAGACAGGAAGATATCACAAACCACTTAGGTTTAAAGGCTGCCAGGCTCTTCCAGATCTGCTCAAATCCTTCCAAACCAGTTTCTTTTTCAATTACTTTATGAAGGTTTTTTTAAACCCTTTGATTGCCAGAGGAGTACGCAACGCATTGCAAAGCAATTTGTTGTGTACCCCTCTGGCACTCGAAGGGTTAAATTATGATGTGTAAAAGTAAAATAAGCATGTATCGGTTACATCTCCTTTGACACTCTCTCAGATGACTTTGATCAGATAGGAAACCTTTGTTTCTCCGGGACAAATTAATATTCTGTAAACCATCGATTTAAAATACCTCTCTGTCATTCAAAGGGTTAAAAAGACACTTAAATCAATGATGATTTTCATTTTCACCCTATGACTTAGTTTGCTCCAAAACTGCACTTTCTAAGCATTGTAACAATTCAGTTACCTGTGTTAACTGCATGTCCAGTGGAGACATAGGCATTGTCCAGTCCTTCACTGCTGCAACTTCCTGGTCACCATTGCTAGTCACTGGGAGTTGCAGCAATTCCAGAAACATGAACAACACATTCAACACTTTCATTCAAACCATTCGTTCATCTTGCTACCTTAATGTTGGCGGTCCAACAGTCTACTCAACACCCTGGGCCAACTACATGTTGTGTAAAAAAAATAAAGAAACATTAACCCCTTGAAAACCTGCCACCACAGTACCCGTCTCCACGTACAAAGTAAAAAAACAAAACAAAAAAACCTTAATTCTGATCAGGCCGGTGCCACAAGCAAGAATGAGAAAAAAACTGAACAAGGATTGGCTTTTATATGGCTATCCCTGTTCAAATTAATTTCCACACTCACAGTGGAGCCAGTTGGAACAGTGGTAGCCATAGCCAAGCCAATCCCTGTTCAGTTTTTTCTCATTCTGGATCTGGCAATGACACAAGCAGGATTTAGGAGGTGGGGGGTTACTTTGTAGTTGGTGGAGGGACCTTGGTGTCTAGGGTTTTTCTTTAACCCTTTGAGTGCTAGAGGGGTACGCAATGCATTGCTGTGCAATGCATTGCATACCTCGTTGACACTCAAAGGGTTAATGACTATTTCTTTTTTGTCAGAGCATACAGGATGCCTAGGGGATCAAAGGCATAGCTGGACCCCCACCAATATCAAGGTAAGTGATGACTAAGATGCACTTAAAGTGATAGGAATGTTTCACAAAAACAGCAGCTCCAATTAATCGTCATAGTATTTGAGCCATAGAGAGTGTTATTTCATTACTGTGAGCATTGTTTTTCAAGAGTAACTGCATGATAAAGTTTCTCTCTCCCGCCCCTTTTACCTAGTGTAAGCCCCACTCCTTAGATGTGGAATCCAGTCCATAGATAAAGTTTTCCCCTCCTGCCCCTTTTACCTAGTGTAAGCCCCCACTTCTCAGATGTGGAATCCAGTCCACTGACCAGACAGCTCACATCAAGGGACAATCTTCTTACTGTGAGAACCATGAAAATCCTGCCCCCCTTGACAGGTTTTCAGCTTTTTCCCTTATCTTAATTGAAGATTGTCCCTCTCTGCAATCCACCTGTACACCTCCCTTCTGCTCTTGCTGAACAGTGTTACATCAGTAGAAGGGGCGGGGGGATACTTTATCATTCAATTAATCTTCAACTACAACTGTGACAGAATTGAGATAACACTCTCCAAGGCCCAAATACTATGATGATTAATTAGAGCTGCTTTTATTATGAAACATTACTATCCCTTTAACGGTCAGAATGTCAGCAAACAAATTTTATTTGGCAACGAAAAATCTTCACCAAAATTCTAACTGAGTGTGGGGGGGTTCGTTTAATCTGAATGGGTAAAAATGTTTTACCTGATCGTTCAGACAAAACTATTTTTTTTTTGCTGTTCACAAGTCAAGAGTGAGGTCACTAGGAGACTTTACTTTTGCCCAATGGTTTAAATGAATTTTCACTGCACAGGGAGAAGTATTTCAGCAAGATGCTTCATTTTGAATCTGTCTTACTGTGTATTGCCTGGCACTTAAACATCTGTCCCTAATAGAGTGACTAGAGTCAACAGCACATAAGGGAGCAATTCCACAGTCTGCACAGGGTAACAGCACACATGAACTGTCTGTGTTATTAACCCTTTAAGTACCAGAGGGGTGCACAACGTAATATGAAGACAAAGTGCAGTAATGCTTTTAACCCCTTGAATCAGGGGTTTATAATGAATTAAGAAGCAACGTGTTAGAGACCTCCTTAGATTCCGAGGGATTATAAAGACGATTTACATCAGTGTGGATTTGGGGAATTGTTGTTTGCCCACTAGGGTGCAGTAGATTTGCCTCAGTTTGCTTTTATACTTATTGGACAGTGCATGTGATAGATCATGTTGTATTATTTTAAAGACATTGCCTTTTCTTTATGTATTACTTGGTGAATCAGTGCTATTTTATAGGGGAAGGATATGGTCAATACAAGACCATTTTTTAATAAATATTTGTATTTATGCAATACTCAATACAGACATATCATGAATCATTACAGAACATTTGCATTTGTCAGGATACACAACCAATCAGAAGAAGTATTGGTAAGTCATTATTATAATAAAAGACCCTTTTAAATGGTATGCTGTGCCCCAAGCGTTCTCATGGCTCTAAACTCCACCAGTGCCCTCTGGTAAGCCCTGAAGATCACAGAGATCTGCAAGGCTGGGTGACAGAGCTGAGTGAGGAGCTCATGGATTGCTCCTCTATATAGAAGCTTATTGATGGCGAGTTTGCCTAC
Organism: Rhinophrynus dorsalis; assembly: GCA_037306005.1. NCBI lineage: Eukaryota > Metazoa > Chordata > Amphibia > Anura > Rhinophrynidae > Rhinophrynus > Rhinophrynus dorsalis. The sequence continues at coordinate 84,937,899 of CM074728.1, forward strand.
ATAGGGTAGCTATTGAGAACAATCTCTACAGTGGTGATGTCACCCAGCCTTGCAGATAACTGTGGTCTGTAATTCTTACCATAGAGCAATGGAGAAGTTTAGAAAAATGAGAACACTGTTCTCATAGCTGTTGGGGCACAGTCTAGCATTTATAGGATATTAAATGGACCCTTTAAGCAGATTCTGTGTCTTGGTCAAAGTGTGAAGTAGTGGTTGTAATCTCTTGGGTGTTCTGCAATGCATTGAGCTCTCACTTGCGTTCAAGGAGTTAAATACTAATATGTGTTTTTTCCCTCCTGCTAAAAGTTTGTACTCTTTCTTATAGCAGCTTCATACAATGCTGATCTTATATTATTTTCATATGATGTTATGTGCGCTCACCCAGACTTACCTAGACTTACACTATGTTAAGGCGGTAAAATCTGTTTTGGTGGAGGTGAAGTGCATTATATACAGTGTTTACAATCAAAAGGATGATTGGCAAAAGCCCCATTTGTAATCACTAAGAATATTCATTTGTTCATTTGTGGTTTGCTGTTAGTCCCCTTTCTTCCTTCTCTAATCAACTGGGGAAGTACAATACCCAGAATCCCTTGAAGCAGCTAATAAAATGGAGGCCAATGAGCACTACCCATGAAATACCTAGTTCTTGTCTCATTAGAAGACCTCCTATTGATGGCTGAGGTAGACGACTGTTAGCTCTGCAGCTTTTGCAGGCTACAATTCCCATCATCCCAATCAGCCAATGGCTTGTTGAAGATGATGGACATTGTAGGCTCTAACAGAGTCTGCCTATCCCTGATCTACAGCTGCAAAAGGGGTTGTAGAACAGAGAACCAGTTTGTCCTTCCCATACATTAGTATTGGGTTAACAGAACCAACAAGATTACGTTAATTGCAAAAATTGTTTTTCTTTAATTTATAGTCAGAAGCCTCATTGTTTCTTCAAAGTATTCAGAGAGCATTAATTGTGCGCAAGAAAACACTTGAGAGATATTTAATTATAGGGAATTATTGCTCTGTGCTCCTGTGCTAATGTCTTGCTCCCACTACTTCTTATGCCATAATTATTCCCTCTACTCACGCACCCCTGTGTGATATTGCAAACTCAAGCCCACTGCTCTGTAGGTCATATAATATCAGTGTTTCACTAATGAGGACTAATCACATTTTAATAATTATATCAACATGTTAGTAGAACTCTGGGGGCATTGTGTCAGGAACAATTGATCGTCATACACGTTTCTGATATTTATACTGAATAACCAATTGGAAAGACAGATTAATTTTACCACTAATCTGAGCCTAACCTTAGTTGAAAAACACAACAATTTTCTTACCATTTAAAGCTTCATTGTTACCTTGAAGGCAATAATACATTTGTCATTACAAAATGTATTGATATGCTCTTTCCTCTAAGGCAGGGGTAGCCAACCCTGGTCCTCCAGAGCTACAAACAGTGCATGTTTTCATGATATCCCAGCTGGACCCAGGCGGACTAACCAGTTATATCCTTAATTGGTCTAGCTGCTTTTATTCAGAGATATATTGGAAATATGCATTACTGGTAGTTCTTGAGGATTAGGGTTGGCTGACCTTGCTGTAAGTAAAAGTGAGACTGATGGAAGTTGTAGTTTCCAACAGGTGGGGGATTACGCAGTAATGTGAGAGAAAGAGGTGGCAAAGAGGAGATGTCTTCTCCAGTGTGATATACTCTCTAGGTCCTATGTTATTGTACTGAGCCTATGCACTAAGATCTCTCAATGGGCAGATCTTAAAGAGATAGTAATGTTTCACAAAAAAGCAGCTCCTAGTAATCTTCATATTATTTGGGCCCTGGAGAGTGTTATTTCAATACTCTCAGAGTTATAGTTCAAGAGTAATTGAATGATAAAGTACTCCCCTCCTGCCCCTTTTACTCACCTCAGAGCAGCAAGACTGTCTGGATGGATCGCAGAGAGGGACAATCTTCAGTGAGCATAAGAAAAAACCTGTCAAGGGGGGATCACAGTAAGAAGATTGTCCCTTGCTGTGATCTGTCTGGTCCCAGGACCAGATTCCAAATCTAGGGGGGCGGCTTACACTAGGTAAAAGGGGCAGGAGGGGGGCTACTTTATCATTCAATTACTCTTGAACTATAACTCTGACAGTATTGAAATGACACTCTCCATGGCCCAAATACTATGAAGATTAATCAGAGCTGTTTTTTTGTGAAACATTACAGTCACTTTAATGCATAGACTCCACAGAATGACACAGGAACTGGAGAGTTTATCTGACTGGATAAGTTATCACCACTTTATCATTTTTTGATCACATCTTAATGCATCTCTCCCCTGGAGTCCCAAATGTTGCATTACTTTGTTATAGATATATTTAAAGGAATCAAGTCCCATTGAAGCATTAAGGAGTATCCTTATTTACTATCCATTAATGCAATGATTCTCAACCATTCTCAATTAGGCTGCCCCATGATTTCTATGAAGACTGAAAAAATGTGACTAGTGTCTTTTAAATGTAGACATATGGAAATTGTCTCTATCAAAGGTTATGCTTGGTGGACCTGTGAATGTTTTAACCTTGCCAACTATGTTTCTAGATATAATTAGGCTATCCTGCAGTTTATTGTGACCTACATAAGAACCAAAGTATCTTGGGAAAACTGCTGATTCGAAAAATTATTAAAAAAAAAAAAAAATGATGTTAACTGAAAAGAGTTAGTGTGAAATGAGTGCATGCTATGATTATGTTCAGAGTGCAAATTAATAGAATATATTAACCTGATGAGGGCCAGAGACATGTGCAGTGCAGTGCAAAGCAAAGCATTGAATAGCTCTCTGGTCTACGAGGGTTTAAACCTCTGTAATGTTACTTGTAAACTTACTAGGACCTCTCTGGTATTCAAGGGTTTAAACGCCCCATTTAAATCCATGCAAATTTGTAATGTAGTTGCCTTGCCACACTTGGCACTCTGGAAGTAAACATATTAAATGAAAAAAACAAACATAAAATAATTATTATTGCATTACTATTTTACAATTTTCTTTTAAAGGGATAGTAATGTTTCAAAATAAAAGCCTAGGGTGACCACATTTCCATTCTGCCATTCCAGGACATGTGATCACCCTAGTATTTGCTATATGGTCTGCCTTGGCTGGCTCAGCCAGCCAATGAGGACCATATAGTAAATATATTTCATTGGCTGGCTGGACTGGCGCGTGTTGCTCAATTCCGGGACTCTTTGTTGTCCCGGTGGGGGGTGGCCCAGGACACAGACCCCCAATAAGGGACAGTCCCAGGCAGTCCAGGACGTGTGGTCACCCTACTCCTGCCCCTTTTACTGATTTAGCACTGCTCACCTCAGAGGAGCAAGACTGTCCGGATGGATTGCAGAGAGGGACAGTCTTCAATGAGCATAAGGAAAAAACAGAAAAACCTGTCAAGGGGGAAGGGTTTTGTTTATGCTTTCAGTGGAAGACTGTCTCTTACTGTGATCTGTCTGGTCAGGAGACTAGATTCCACATCTGAGGGGAGGTGGCTTACACTAGATAAAAGGGGCAGGAGGGGGATACTTTATCATTCAATTACTCTTGAACTACAGCTCTGACAGTATTGAAATAACACTCTCCATGGCCCAAATACTTTGAAGATTAATTGGAGCTACTTATATTGTGAAATATTACTATTCCTTTAACTCTTTTAATGCTAGAGATGTCATCAACACATTTCAGAGCTATGCATTTAACCCTCTGAGTGCCACACAAAGGGGCCTTTCCAGCATCCAAAGGGTAATCCTAGGTCAGGTTAATGCTGACATTTTTTATGGGTGCACTGAAGCCATGAGTACATCCTCTTTCTATTCTGATTGCAAAATAAAATTAATTTTCTCATTAGCATGAGGCATTTGGTTTAGACTCTAGAAGCAAAATTAAGATTAGTAACGGAATGTGGGCTATTAATTGGGATTCTGTGAAAGTTGGCTGCTGTATGAGATCATAATTTGCACCACTTATTTTCATGATGCCTAAGTAAAGTTAAATGAAACCATTTTTCTTGTAAGCTAATTTGTAAACAAATACCATATTGCTTCCATTAAATATTCATCAAACACCTTTAATTAATTTTTAAATTGCGGATAATAAAACAATGTCAAATTGTAATTTGTGATCCCATTCTGTTATTCAGTATAACTGCTTTTCATCAATGTCATCTGTAACTTTCCAAGTCCCATATATTTTTTCTGACAATTTTTAATGGAAACTATAAACAGATTAAAAAATGCCTCTTAATTAAAAAAAGACTTACCTAAACAGGAATGTAACATGCAAGAAAACAGGCATATCTACTTATATAACCTTTTTATATATCAATGTCTTCTGTATTCTGTTGTCAGAGTATTTCATTTTTGTAGTCTCATACCTTAAATTGTAAACTTTAAAGGGATAGTATTGTATCATTTTTTTAAAAATTGAACCTTGTAGCCATTAAAAAAATAGCTCAAACAATGCCAGTGCCACCTTTATGGTTTGAGAGATATTCACAGTTAAAGACCCCCACCCCCTTTCCCTGATGTCAGCGCTCTAGATGACTGCGGGAGAATCTGGTCCTGGGACCGGCCAGGGCCGGATTTACATCTGAGGAGCCTGTAGGCACAGAACTGTGAAGCGCCCCCCCCCCGATTTGCCAACTCCACTGGACACCTCCACAATGCTCATCAGCTCCTTATTGCCCCCATCAGCTCCATATTGCCCCTCACCTTGCCCCCCATCAGCTCCAACTTGCCCCCATCATCTCCATATTGCCCCCACATTGCCCCCATCGTCACCATATTGCCCCCATTAGATCCAACTTGCCCCCATCATCTCCATATTTCCCATCACTTTGCCCCCATCATCTCAAAATTGCCCCTCACATTGCCCCATCATCTCCATATCCCCTCACATTGCCCCCAACCCCATCAGCTCCAACTTGCCCCCCATCAGCTCCACATTGCCCCCACCATCTCCATATTGACCTCCATAGGCTCCAACTTGCCCCCCATTGCCCCCACCATCTCCATATTGACCTCCATAGGCTCCAACTTGCCCCCCATTAGCTCCACATTGCCCCCACCATCTCCATGTTGCCCTCACATTGCCCCCCTTCGGCTCCAACTTGCCCCCACCATCTCCATGTTGCCCTGACATGGTCCGTTTCCTACTTCCCTGGTAGGAGATCTGTCATCTGTGCCTCCTTGGCACAGTCCTGTAGCTGATGAAGCTCCCGCGCGGTCTCCTATTCAGGAATGCAGAGCGCTGGGAGATGATGTCATCTCCCAGCACTCTGCATTCCTAAAGATGCGAAGAGGGAGCTCCCCACCTACAGGATTGTGCCAAGGAGGCACAGAAATGTCCTGCAGGGGAGGTAGGAAATAGGGAGCGGGGGTGGGGGCAGCGCCAGCGAGGTGGCTACTTTTTTTTTTTTTAATTAAAAAAAAAAAATCCCAATGGCAGGCGCCCCTCGGTGGCGTGCGCCTGTAGGCAGGTGCCTACTTTGCCTAATGGGAAATCCGGCCCTGGGACCGGCGGAGGCTCTTCAACAGAGCTGAAATTGTTATATTTAAAAAGAATTACTTCATTGGAATGGTCTACAAAGTGTGCCTGGTTTGCAAGCACACTTTGTAGACCATTCCAATTAACCCCTTAACGACCGGCCGATCGGCGTGTCGCGGTCACGTAAGGACCACGGAGCATTTTTTTTTTTGCTGTTTCCGGTTCCTGACTCCTCGAATGGCGTGCAGCCGCGGGGGGAGCCCGGAATTCCATGACGTCATAGTACGTCATGGGTTGTTAACTCAAATCTACCCATGACGTACTATGACCGTCAAGGGTCATTAAGGGGTTAAGTAATCCTTTTTAAATATTGTGATTTCGGCTCTGCTGAAGAACCTCAGCCAGTCCCGGGACCAGATTCTCCTGCAGTCAGCTAGAGCGCTGACATCAGGTAAAGGGGAGGAGGGGGGAACTTTAACTGGGAATATCTCTCAAACCATAAAGGTTTGAGAGATAGCCCTGGCATCGTTTGAGTTATTTTTTCAATGGCTACAAGATTCAAATGTTTAAAAATGATACAATAATACCCTTTTAAAGCAGAGACCCCAATTCCAGTATCACTTTGCTAAGTACTTGTCACCCTTGTCTAAACCCTTAACCCATTCATTACCAGAGGGGTATGCAACGCATTGCTCTGCAATGTTAAGCAGTGTGTTGCAGAGGCGTTGCATACATCTCTGGCACTCAAAGGGTTACGTTATGAAGTGCTGTTTATTCTTGTGGCATTACAGAACTAAACATATTCATTCATTCATCCATCCTCCTCTTACATTGTTCTGCAGAAGAATGTGCGTGTGGGGGGATACTTTTTCTATGTTTGTTTTCTCATTCAGAGTGTTTATCTCTACTGTGGATTGTGATGAAGGTGAACTAAATAAAGACTTTAAATGGAGGTTTAGTAAAGATAACTGTAGAATCACATATGGATAAATAGATCGATCAGACTGCTATATTTCGTAGACACCTGGATAGCATCTTCTACTACAAAAAAATAAGAACCACTTATTGCTATATGTGCATTTTCACTTTCAACCCTTAGATTCTAGAGACCTCATGAACACATTGCTTCACAATCCATAGGGGACATCTCTAGCATTCAAGGTTCTTAAAGTTCTATTATAATATTACTTTTTCAGAATAAAAATAAAGATACAGACTACCACTCAGAAGATTAAAATTGCCAGTAATAGGATAATGCTTTGGAAATGTGTCACTGGTGGAGGATAATTGGGAAGCAGTGTCTTTCGCCTCTTTAGAGCTAAATTGTTCATACAGGATGAAACGTGTGAATGCTACTGATCTTTTTGGTGTAGTTACATACTAGTAATATACATTACAGGGCAACTTTGTAACTTTCAAAGTCTCATATATTTTTTATATATTTTTTTAATGGAAAACATACACAGAAGAATAAATAACTCTTAATTTGTTTAAGACTCAATGTTCTAAACTTGCTTAAATAGGAATATAACGTACAAGAAAACAGGTACATCTATGTAACTGTTCACCTCGAGCATGTCCTATCAGTAGGTCCGTGAGTAGATCTGCAGATAAAGATGCATATGCATTGTGAGCCCCAGCAGATGAGAGAGAGAGAGAGAGAGAGAGAGAGAGTTGAATAGGGGTCTAGACTACGGTAGTCTTCTGCTGGAACTATAAGAGAGACTGATCAGTGAGATTCTGAATTCTTTCACTTAACTCTTATTAGTTAGGTCTCATACGGTATCCTTTTGAAAGGTTGCACGCTCTTTCCTCATGTTGCCTGGTTAAAAATAGCAACGTGACAATCTCACAGTGCAAGACAGCGCGAGATTGTCACGTCGCCTAGTCAATGGTCGCTTTTAATATATATATATATATATATATACATAGTTATTAAAGGGACAGTAATGTCCCAATCATTTTTTTACAGTTATGTAGAGCTTCAAATATTAATCAAATCGCTCCAAACCCTATCTCTCAAACTGCACACTTTTAGATCTTTCCAATGAATTAATTTTTTTAAGTACCGTGATTTTGGCTCCGCTGCAGAGCCCCCTGCTGGTCCCCGGACCGGCATCTCCTGCTGTCAGTGAGACGCTGACATCAGGAGAAGGGGAGGGAGGGGGGAACTTTGAATCCCTATGTCTCTCAAACCATAGTGGTTTGAGAGATAGGGTTTGGAATGATTTGATTAATATTTTAAACTCTACATAACTGTAAAAAATGTTTTTGGGACATTGCTGTCCCTTTAAACGAGACCATTGACTAGGCGACGTGACAATCTTGCTCTGTCATGCACTGCGAGATTGTCACGTTGCTGGAGAGGCTGAGAATAAGAATGCTGGATGTTTAGTCCAACAACAGCAGGAGAGGCTGCGATGCTGAGAGCCGCAGTCCAACAACAACAGGAGGGGCAGTTGTAGCCCAATAATAGATGGAGAAACTGACCATGCTGGGATTTATTGTCCGACAAGGCTGATAATGCTGGGAGATGAAGTTAAACAAAAGCTGGGGTGCCACATGTTGCCTGGTTTCCATGATGGGCTAACTCCTCCCATTCCCAGCTTGATGTGTTCCTAACAAGTGTGTGTGCGCAGGAGGGTTCCCGGTGGCTACAGGCCTTTTACATGATGTATTCAGCCAAAGCATTGACATTGATGATTTAACCCTTTGAGTGCCAGAGAGATATGCAACGCATTGCGGAGGGTTAAGCAGAAATACGGAAATTCTGTGACAAACCATTTGCACCATAGGGGACAAATAATTGCCCCTAGAATTCGCATTGATTTTAATTGGTCTTTTAACCTCTCGAATGCTAGATAGATTGAAAAGCAATGCGTTGGAGACCTGTGTAGCATCTAAGGGATTAAAGGGGAACTTTCACCCCGCAATAACTAAATCTCCACTTACTGCTCACCTGGCGACTAGCTGCTTAGTAGCGCTAGTCGCCAGAAATCTTACCCGGTTCTCAAGATTTCGGCATTTTACAGGAGCAGGAAGCACGCACAAGGGACTGACAGCGCAGGCGCACGGACGTCACTGTGAAGAGACGTCCGTGCTTCCTGCTCCTGTAAAACGCCGAAATCTTGAGAACCTCGTAAGATTTCTGGCGACTAGCGCTACTAAGCAGCTAGTCGCCAGGTGAGCAGTAAGTGGAGATTTAGTTATTGCAGGGTGAAAGTTCCCCTTTAACAGCCCCATTTAGTACAATATCAATTTGTATTTGTTCCCTATGGTTTACCCCAGAAATGTTCCTCACCTGACTTTGTATATATGACCATCAGCTCACTGTTTTAACCACTTGAGTGCATTGAAATGTGTTCTATACCTCTCTGGCTCACATAGTGTTAAAATTCAGTACTTCCAAAACAAAGAGTCTACTTTCTTACCCCCCACCCAATACACTCTACATATTTTTATTTTTCTGAAGTTTATCTAGTGAAGTCAAGTAATGTTCCCTGATACAGAATCACATCCGTTTAACCCCTTTGACACCAGAAATGCCTACAACACATTGCTTTTGCAATGTATTCCATGTGATTTGGGCATCCAAAGGGTTAGTATAAATAGCAATGTAAAAGTATGATATCTCTTCACCATCACCACGTGTTACATAGTAGTTTAGGCTGAAAAAAGACTTGGGTCCATCTAGTCCATCCCTTTTCCTAATCTTGTTTACCGCTGTTGATCCAAAAGAAGGCAAAATCCCCCTTATTTAAGCAATTTCAAATTCTCCTTTCAACGGGGTGGGGGGAAATTGGACACCTCTCTGTAACGTTCAAGGGATTAACCCCTCAACTGCCATAGCAATGTGTTGTGGACCCTCTGGCACTCAAAGTGTTAAATGCTTAAAAGCCCATTTAAGCGATTGGAAATTTTTTTCGCTCCCCTACAGTGCAGGGATCCAGAATCGCTTCAGTTGTTATTAGAACATCAGCCTCAATGACATAGCTGCCGAGGATCCCCTTGTCAAGGAACGAGAGTTTCATGGTTATTATTACCAATATTCTTCTCTGAGTCACCGCATGAATAAGCAGGGTATATTTATATCTTGCCGAGGACAGACAGACCGTGTATTGTTTGTCAACATACATAGGGTATTTATGCACAAACAGCGCTGTCACTGAGCCCGGCTGGCTGATCTGGTTTGTGCAAAGGTGCACATTAAGTGCCGAGACTGACAATTGAACGCTGGTAAGTGCTGGCAGAGGTCAAGCATTGTTTGAATGTGTTGCAAATGGTTTCCCAGGGAAACAGCAAATCAGGACTTCTAGCTTACTGCTCTGGCTCCGAAACGACACCCAGGTACGAGAGGCTGTGAGTGCACAAGCCCGGGATATGTCAGACAATGCCTGGGCTGCGGGAAAAGTGCAGCCGAGCGTATGAAACCAGCAGTGGACAAACTTCGCACACCATGAAGAAACATTCAGCAAAAGTGGCTCCTTTATCATCCTTCAGTGTCTCTGAATTACATGCAGCTATCATCGACGGTAAATGCTGTCATTTATATGTGTGCATTTTTAGTTGGGGGTGGGGGGGTGGGGGGTGACCAGATATCCCTTTAAATGCATGAAGCTTATGAAGAACACTTCTCACGGTTGTACCGAATAATGTGCAGTCCTTCAGAATGAAAGGTTTATAAGCACCTGCATTTAACCGTTTGAGTGCCATAGAAGTAACCAGTGCATAATGCTTTGCAATGAGTTTGATAGCCCTCTGGCAGTTAATGGGATTTCTGGTCAGTTTTAGGCTAGTAAATCATTGAACCCTTTTTACTACCAATGAACTAATAACTTCTTAACACACTGACTGGCAGAGCGGTGTTGAACTCATTGATTCACAGATGCCTGGGTACCTAGGCTCCTAAATTTATATATATATATATATATATATATATATATATATATATATATATATATATATATATATATATATATATCTTAATTATCTCTTAAGACTCCAAGTTGGCTCCCAAAATTTCTGTCATGCTCCAAAGTTTTGTCTTTTTTAAAATATATTTGTCTACCTCTGGGTGAATGTGATGTCTTTGTGCTGAAGTGTGCTTATACAGATTTGATCCCTGATGGATAGGGTTCTCTTAACCCTTTGAGTGCCAGAGAAGTGTGCAACACAACCCTTATGTTCTCTGTATGTCTCCCTTTACCACTTTAGATTGTAAACTTTCAGAGACCCCATTCCCAGTGTTTCATTCTCATAAATACTTGTCTAAACCATTAAACTGTAAAGTGATGTGTAAACCTGTGGCTCTATATAAATAAACATATTAATTCATTGCGACAAAGAGAGAGAGTCTCTTTAACCCTTTGGCACTCAAAGGGTTAAAGGGACTCTTTCTCTCTTTAAAGACACTTTCTCTCTCTCTTTGCAATGCGTTTCATATCCCCTCTGGCACTCAAAGGGTTAAAGGGACTCTCTCTAGCTTTAAAGAGACTCTCTTTCTCTTTGCAATGCGTGCCCTACCCCTCTAGCACTCAAAGGGTTATCTTACACCCTTGTGCAACAGAGAAGACAGAATTGCACTGGGAAGCACACATGCTGAGAATGAATTTTGAAATGAGATAAAATCGAATCTTCTTTTTTAGTGGTAGACTACCGAGCTGTTAAGAAGTAGTAAAAATGCAAAATGAATGACTGTTACAGTAATTAAGAATAGATTTTTTAAGGGCTATATAATCTTTTATGATCTTAAAATGAATGATGGTAATGGTGGATTTTTAACTGATAACTTCTTTTTAACACACTGACTACCAGAGGCGTATCCAACACATTCCAAAGCATTGGGGGAGATTCACTAAGTGGTGATAAAGAGGAGATGACGTCTCCAGTGATATCACATCTCCAATTCCCTATGTTATTCTATAGAGCCTATGCACTAAGATTTCTTCAACTTTGGAGATCTTGGTGCATAGGCTCCATGGAATAACATAGGAACTGGAGAAGTGATCTCACTGGAGAAGTTATCTCCACTTCATCACCTCTTAGTGAATCTCCTCCAATGTTTCCAACACCGCGCTGGAACACGTGTTAATCAAGAGAGTTTTTTTTAAAATGAGAATAAAGAGTTTCAAGAAGTATGCTTTCATGATAAAATGCAAAATAAAACTTTGAAAAAAACCCTTCTTCTTAACCCTTTGAGTGTCAATGGGATACGGAACGCATTGCAGAGCAGTGTGTTCCGTAACCCTTTGGCACTCAAAAAGTTAATCAATACTTAACCCTTTGAGTGCCAGAGGGGTACGGAACGCATTGCTTTGCAATGTTTTCCGTACACCTCTGGCACTCAAAGGGTTAATAATAATAAGCCCTTTAATAAAATCTGTATGATATTACTAGCTACCTGTATTGATAGTAGATACATTTTAATAAAATCTACCCAAATCTAAGTAGTCGTCTTATGGATAACAGTTTCACATTACTACTGTATGCAAGGTTAATGTAGGGATAATCTCTATATGACAGAAAAAGAAAATATGAATGTTTTCCTATGGTTAACAGTGGGAGTTAACATATAAAAAGTCCTATTTGCTAAACACAAAATCAGCTCCATTATGTTAATAAGTAAGTGATGTACAGCTAAGACTTCTATACACAGTAAACAAATGCTCTTACTATTTGGTATGCATTTCTTTACAGTAGAGACCCCTGTAGGCAGGGGGTAAGCAACCTTTTGCATTGCAGCTTTTGGGAGCTATAACTTTAGGCAAGGGCTGGTTGGGGCTAACAGCATTTGAAAAACCCCAACAGCTACAGTGTCAATGGATGCCTACACATGTAGACTGAGACCTGTAAGTGAAATAATACATTATTCCAGTTATTTTGCTTTACCCCCAATGGATACTTTGAAGACCTCTCTAGGATTCAAGAGGTTTAAAGCCACTTTTAAATCAAAGCAGAGTTGTATATGTTCCCTGCAGTTCAGTTGGTTTACTCCAGAATTACACTAGCTGTTCTTAGTAATTCAGTCTCTTTGTTAATCAGATACAAAGTAAAATGCGTCAAGTTGATAGCGATTTCCCTCTCCTACGGCATCTTGTCAGTGTTCTGTAGGCATAGCTGGAATCACGGCTGTATCTGTTCAATAACTCAGTGCATCAATCATAGGTAAATACTGAATCTGTTCTGCTGAACTGAGCTTCATCATGCAGTGACACTGCAGTAACGGCTGTGGGAATATGCAAGTCTTGTCTCTGCTGACAACAACTTTGACGTCAACCCTAATGCACAGGAAGAAAATAGCTTTGGTAAAACTGTAGGGGTAAAAGAGTGTCTGTCTGCATACTACCTGACCTTGTCATTACTTGGGGGTGTGATTGAATGCAGTATGAATTGGCTGCAGTGACAGTATGCAGTCCAAGTGTGGGTTGAAGTCAGATGAAAGGATTCTAGGCCTTATTCATCAAACTACCGAGGTGAAATTCTGAAGGAAACCAACTCTACCCAGGGTGTGGGCATGTAAAACACTCCCTTTGATTTAAATGGGAGTTTTCCATACATTCACTTCACTGTCTTTTAATCTTGGTATCAGTTGCTTCCCATGTGTCTTGTCATCCTGTTGCAGAGTGCTGACACTTTATAAATGATAATGGTGCATTGACATACCTCCCAACCTTTTAAATGGCCAAAGAGGGACAATTCTGTTATAGGGGCGTATGACGGGGGGTGTCGCTGGTGGGTGGGGCATTACAGATAATTTTAAGGTTATTTCATGACCTGTTGATGCCTCTTTATGTCACTGAACACATTATTTAGAACAAGACCAAAGTATTATATTTATACAGACTAATTTATAATCGCAGATACTGAAGATTATACAAATGTTAATGTGAGTTTTATTGTTGTGGAGCAATGTGATACCCTGATATACACACCACACAGTCTGATCTCCTAAACACAGGGACACCAGGATGATATACTTATATACACACCACACAGTCTGATCTCCTAAACACAGGAACACCAGGGTGATACACTTATATACACACCACACAGTCTGATCTCCTAAACACAGGGACACCAGGGTGATACACTTCTATACACTACACAGTCTGATCTCCTAAACACAGGGACAACGGGGTGATACACTTATATATACACACCACACAGTCTGATCTCCTAAACACAGGGACACCAGGGTGATACACTCATCTACACACCACACAGTCTGATCTCCTAAACACAGGGACAACGGGGTGATACACTTATATATACACACCACACAGTCTGATCTCCTAAACACAGGGACACCAGGGTGATACACTTCTATACACACCACACAGTCTGATCTCCTAAACACAGGGATACCAGGGTGATACACTTATATACACACCACACAGTCTGATCTCCTAAACACAGGGACACCAGGGTGATACACTTCTATACACATCACACAGTCTGATCTCCTAAACACAGGGACACCAGAGTGATACATTTATATACACACCACACAGTCTGATCTCCTAAACACAGGGACACCAGGGTTATACACTTATATACACATCACACAGTCTGATCTCCTAAACACAGGGACACCAGGGTGATACACTTATATACACACCACACAGTCTGATCTCCTAAACACAGGGACACCAGGGTGATACACGTATATACACACCTCACAGTCTGATCTTCTAAACACAGGGACACCAGGGTGATACACTTGTATACACACCACACAGTCTGATCTCCTAAACACAGGGACACCAGGGTGATACACTTGTATACACACCACACAGTCTGATCCCCTAAACACAGGGACACCAGGGTGATACACTTATATACACACCTCACAGTCTGATCTTCTAAACACAGGGACACCAGGGTGATACACTTATATACACACCTCACAGTCTGATCTCCTAAACACAGGGACACCAGGGTGGGAAAGAGGGACAGAGGGATTTGTGTCTCAGAGAGGGACACTTGAGAGGTACGGACCCCCTAATATCTTCAAAAGAGGGACACTTGGGAGGTATGGGCCCTAGTATGTCCTAAAGAGGGGTACTTAAGAGGTATTTACCCCTAATATCTCCTAAAGAGGGACACTTGGGAGGTACAGACTCCTAATATGTCCTAAAGAGGGGCACTTTGGAGGTATGTACTCTAATATCTCCTAAAGAGGGACACTTGGGAGGTATGTACCCTAATATCTCCTAAAGAGGGACACTTGGGGGGCAGTCTGATTAAGGGCTGGGCCAGAGAGGCCCCCCTGAGCCTGAGGCCCCTGGAGTATGCTGGTATACCTAGACATCAAAACTGTCCTGATGTGAATTCTTTTGTCCCCTAGGTGGCAGTTGGTTTGAATTGCTCTAGTTCTTCTGAGTTCATCATACTCATTAGAAGAGATGTAATGGGAAAGCATGTCTGGCAATCTGTGGCGATTAGTTCACCATGTAGATTATAACACACTTCTATATATGCACTAAGAATTAGCTATTCAAGGGGTGGGGAAACACTTTAATCATTTGCATGTACCGTCGTAGTAATGCTGGTGAGGGAGAACAAGTGGAGCAGCGGAGAGGATGTGCTCAGACTTCTGCATCACAAATTCCATCATCAGTCCCTAACCCTTTCAGTTCCATAGGGATGAGCACTGCGGCAAAGCTGCTGTTTCTTCTCTGCAAAGTACCTTGCAAGCCCTTCGTTTATATGAATCAGCTGATCAGTGGATAGTTCACTTATCAGCTGTGAATATGTGAATCAGCTTATTACGGATACCTCACTTATCAGCTATGGCAGTGTTTCTCAGCTCCAGTCCTCGGGGCACACTAACAGGTCATGTTTTCAAGGTATCCCTAATTAATCACATGTGGATCAATCACAATGACCGAGCCACTAATTACTCAGCTGTGATTAAGCAGGAATAATCTGAAAATATGCACTGTCGGTGTTCCCCAAAGACTAACGGTGCGAATCACTGAGCTATGGATATGTGAATCAGCTTATCAGTTGCTGTGTCCGTTCTCCTGTCCTCTGCCTCTATAGAGCACTGTAGGAAGATCCCAACTTTGCCAGTTAGGACTGTGAACACTACAGTATGGGCATCTATCTGTGCTTACTGCATGTGACAAAGTGTCACATTAACAAAAAAAATACCATGGTAATATGACAATGGCTCATTAAATTGCATTTGCAAATGCGCCATTGTCAAAACTTTCACTGAAAAATTGTAAACCTGGTGAAGGCATGGCAGATTCATGGTCATGGAGTATTTGCAGTGGATTCGCAGAGATGGGATGGCAAAGACATGGTATTGCACGTCAAGATTTAATAGAACAAATATGCATTCATATCGCCAACCAGGCCACTTATCGATACTTAATGCATCTCCCCCGTTAAAGGGTTAGTAATGTTTCCTAACACAACAAGCCCAGATCGTTCGTCATAGTTAACGGTACTGAATTTGATGCTCATAATGTTCATAACTTGCTAGTTGCGCTGTAATTATATGATGACGTTTACCCCTCCCTCCCCTTTTCCCAATCGTAAGCCGCCTCTCTTCAGATCTGTCATCGGACTGGTATGATCAAAACATGGGACATTCTTCCCTCTTGATGAAGGAGAGCAGGTTTTTCCTAATACAGACTGAAGATTGTCCCTCTTTGTGATCCGCTCTCTGATCTGGGCCAGAGAACACTGACGTTGGGAAAAGGGGCCAGAGGTATAAACTTCATCATATAATTACAGAGCAACTACAAAGTTCTGAACAGTGCGAGCATCAGACATCAGTACTATTAACTATGATGAACGATTTGAGCTACTTGTGTTAGGAAGCATTACTATCCCTTTAAAGTGGAACTAACACCACTAACAAACCTTGTCTTTAATAATTCCCTATCTGGCGACTAGCTGCTTAGTAGCGCTAGTCGCCAGAATTATTACCTCTTCATGAAGAAATCTGAAGTGATCCTCTGCTGACAGGCAGGACGGAGCTTGGACATCTTGCCCAAGTGAGGTCCGCGCTCCTGCTCTGTCAGTCCCTTCCGGAGCCGAATGGCTCCTAGTAACGCCTCCTACAGCCGTCTGGGACTGACACAGCAGGCGTGCGGACGTCACTAGGGCAAGATGTCTGCACTCCGTCCTGCCTGTCAGCCGAGGATCACTTCAAATTTCTTCATGAAGAGATAATAATTCTGGCGACTAGCGCTACTAAGCAGCTAGTCGCCAGATGGGTAATTATTAAAGACAAGGTTTGTTAGCGGTGTTAGTTCCGCTTTAAATACATTATCTGCTTGGCATAAACTCTTTTTTCCTTTATAAGTCATGTGACAGCACCAGTTCCCTCCTTCTCTACCATCATCCCTCCTTCCCTTTTCACTCTGTGTCAGTCTCTTTCTCTGTTATATTGTGGTACTAAAGAACTTGATCAAATCTGCAATACATACCTGGGAACTTCTTATGGTGCTGATGAGGTAAGAAAAATGACGCGATTCCCATCATAAAAGGGAAGGAGGAGAAGAGGCTGGGGACTGGGAGGAACTCAATGGGAGGAGCGTATGTGGGCAGAGCTTCATCAGAAACTCCCCAAATCCAGAGAATAAGACTCTGCCCTGGAGACCCAGTAATGTAGACTCAAAACCGGGTCCCTGGGGCAAAACTGGAGAATTCCCAACTCTGCTGCAGTCACCCAGTTGCACCACACAGCATAAATACAAATTCCATTGTGTTATATTGGACTTTATAGGGTTAAAGTCAGTATGCACAGTGGCGTAACAATAGGGGTCGCAGCGGTCACACCTGCGACCGGGCCCGTCACTCCAGGGGCCCGGCCACCGCCTGCGACCCCCTCGCCCGCAGCAGTCACTTACCTGATCTCCCACTCGGTGCGCTGCTGTAGTAATACAGAGCGCTGGGAGATAACATCATCTCCCAGTCTCTGCATTACTACAGTGGCTCGCGGGAGCTCCGGTAACAGAGATCTGTAAAGGCACTCTGCTAGACCACCAGGGACTGGAGGTAGGGGCATTGTGGAGATGGAGATGGAAGGGGGCATTGTGGAAGGGGCATTGTAGAGAGGAAGGGGGACTTGTAGAGAGGAAGGGGGCATTGTGGAAGGGGCATTGTGGAGATGGAAGGGGCATTGTGGAGATGAAGGGGGCATTGCGGAGATGAGATGAAGGGGGCATTGTGGAGATGAAGGGGGCATTGTGGAAGGGGCATTGTGGAGATGAAGGGGGCATTGTGGACGGGGCAATGTGGATGAGGGGGCCAATGTGGGCGGGGGGGCCCCATGGCAATTCTTGCAGCAGTGCCCGGTGGCTTCTAGTTACGCCTCTGAGTATGCACAAAGTGAAAATAACAGCAGTTCTTCAGCAAGCCAACTACACTGTGACAGATACCCATTCACAACATTACCATTGATTTAAATGGTGCTTTTAATCCCTTGAATTCTTGGCGATGATTAGGCGATATCTCCATCATTGATGAGGTTAAAAGTCTAATTCAACTGAGTTGGAATTTTAGAGGGTTATTATTGGTCTCCTACTTTGTAGATGATTTACTCCACACTTTCTCCAGTTTGTCTTCATGTGTCAGCCTCTGTGTGTTTGATTGTTATCACTGTGGGTTCTATATGTTCTAATGAGAACCAACCGCACCCTAGGGAACAAGTCCATAAATTACCATTGAGTTAAAGGGATAGTAAAGTCTAGTTATAATAAAAACTGACACCAGAGAGGTAACCAACATATTGAAATGCAAAAAAAGCCCCATTTAAATCAGTGCAATGCAAATTATTATATGTTCCTTATGATGCAGATGGGTTGTCCCAAAATGACTAAGATCCTTTGAGTACTAGAAGGGTGTCCAATGCATTTCGGTTACAGTGACCTACTTCAAGCAGGGGAGTAACTACAAGGGATGTAGAGGTGCAGTTGAGCTCATACCTGGGAACATCCTCATCTTGAGCCCCGCAGAGAGCAGGTGTGATGCCAGTCGGGGGAAGGGATGTCAGTGACGCGATCTGCATTCATTAAGGGGGCAGGGCTTAATCAGGTAGACAGGGATTATTAATAGACTGTAGAGGAATAAGAGAGACAAGAAAACAAGGGGCGCTCCTTGTGTAGATCAAAATGATAAGTAGTAACCGCCAACTCACCCTAATGTGCGCACTCACTAGATCTCTATGGTCAACAACGGCATACGCCGGCGTTGGCCAAAGTGGGCAGCTGGAGAGATTGTAAACTGTCTCCAGATACGGTAAGATGATGAATCTTCGGGTGTGGTGGTGTAGGCAGCTCCCCAAAAACACGCTCTCTCTCAGCGGCAAAATATATGAAAAATAACACAAAGAACATAGGGGGCGCCAATGGTGAAATACGTAACACTAATTGTCCAATAAAAGAGAAGGAAATCCACTCACCTTATAAGATGGTCAGGACTTGATATCAAGTCAACTGATTATATGAGCATATATAGAGGGATTGCCTCACCTCCGTTCAAATCCTTCTTCTTTATAATTCCACAATGAAACTATGTCTCAAATCTTCTGAAATGGAGTAACAGATTCACCAATATCCTCTTTTGATTATGTGATCATATATCTAAAATCGTAAATCCTCAATTAATCTTTGTGTCATAAAACGGGTTGATAGTATGAGGGAAGGAGGAGATGTGGGTGGGAAGTCAGCAGAACAGGGTAGGAAGTGGGAAGAACAGGGTGGGAAGGAGAAAAAGTGGGTGGGAAGGAAGAGAAGTGGGTGGTAAGTGGGGAGAAAAGGGTGGGAAGGAGGAGAATTGGACAGGAAGTGGAAGGAACAGGGTGGGAAGGAAGAGAAGTGGGCAGGAAGTGGGAGGAACAGGGTGGGAAGGAAGAGAAGTGGGCAGGAAGTGGGAGGAACAGGGTGGGAAGTAGGAGAAGTGAGTGGGAAGTGAGGAGAACAGGGTGGGAAGGAGGAGAAGAGGGTGGGAAGGAGGAGAAGTGGGCAGGAAATGAATGGAACAGGGTGGGAAGAAGAAGAAACTCACCAACGCCAGATAATCAGCCTCTATCACTGGAGACCCAGTAATTCATTCTGAAACCCGGAGTGCCCAGGGCAGATCCGGAGAGTTCCCAAGTATGTTTGTGCCAGGCCCACCACCAAGGGGCCCTATCTGCCCCAGGGTCCAGTAGGTTCTATTTATGCTTCTGTGATAATATTTTTGTGATGGGGGGCCAAAAATGTTTGCACCAGGGGCCTTGTAATGATTAGTTGTATCACTGATTTCAAGGACAGGCTACAGTAACCTAGATACATTGTGGGGCATGCAATACATATGTTCATTCACCTGTGAAAAAAATATCCTAGCCCCCCTTGTGCCATATATACTTATATATATAAATATAATTTTGCTTATTCACTAAGTGGAGGTGTTGTATACCTTTTAGCTGCTTATTCACATATATTTGCTAATGCACAGGTTTTGATTTTGTGTTACATTTTGGTTTTCCACTGAAGAAGGAATATTCTTGTGCCTTTTGTGATTGTTGCAAGTTATTCATGGAAAGAATCTTCTCCAACTGATTGCTGTGTGTGGAAAAAGACTGGCTGGGCATATGGTTGACTATAATTACTCTGTGATGTAACACATTGTTCTTTGCTAATTGCTCTCTTGTTTGAACCTGAGTCTCTACTACGTATAATAAGCAATTGACAGTGTTAGGAAACAAATTTGATATATTTTTTTTCTGTTTTTGTTGTTGTTGAATTATTATCATACACGTCACACAATAGGAAACTGCACTGCTTACATGTGTTTTATCAAGTACAAACATAGTTAACCCTTTAAAGGGGAACTTTCACCTCCTCATTATCATTATTGTATCCCTTCCTTTGTGTCCCCTCTGTACATTGCGGTGTTTCTTTTTGCCTACAAATCTGTTTAAATGAAGCAAAAAGATACTTGAATTGTGTACCTGATGACGTTAGCAGCCTCACACCGTATGGTGCAGAAGACACTCCCACAGCCTCAGCTCCTTTCACTTGCCCCAGCATCCTCCGATGACGGAGGCGTTCTGTTAGTAAGCTGGAGAGATATCTCATTGGCTAGATATCGATCTCTGCCAATGAGATATCTCTCCAGCTTACTAACAGAACGCCTCCGTCATCGGAGGATGCTGGGGCAAGTGAAAGGAGCTGAGGCTGTGGGAGTGTCTTCTGCACCATACGGTGCGCGGCTGCTAACGTCATCAGGTACACAATTCAAGTATCTTTTTGCTTCATTTAAACAGATTTGTAGGCAAAAAGAAACACCGCAATGTACAGAGGGGACACAAAGGAAGGGATACAATAATGATAATGAGGAGGTGAAAGTTCCCCTTTAAGTGCCAGAGGAGTACCCAACACATTGCTTTGCAGTGCGTAGGGTACCCCTCTGGCACTCAAAGGGTTCAAGGGAAACTTGCACCTCCCCTAGACCTCCTGTAAGCATAGTATAGTATTAAAGGGATAATAATACTTAAAAATAACTATCCCCCATGTTGTAGCCACTAAAAAACTGAGTTAAAGCGGAACTACCACTGCATAACAAGTTTATCTTAAATAATTCCCCATCTGGCGACTAGCTGCTTAGCAGCGCTAGTCGCCAGAATTATTACCTTATTAAATAGATTTCTCCTTTCTTCCTGTCTGACAAGGAGGACAGAGCGTGAACATCTTGTCATAGTGACGTCTGTGTGTCTACGCTGTCAGTCCCTTCCGGAGCCGGACAGCTCCTAGCAACGCCTCCTAGGCCTGGCTGGGACTGACACCGCAGGGGCGCGGACCTCACTATGGCAAGATGTCCGCGATCCGTCCTGCCTGTCAGCCGGGGAAGAAAGGATACATCTATTTAATAAGGTAATAATTCTGGCGACTAGCGCTGCTAAGCAGCTAGTCACCAGATGGGGAGTTATTTAAGATAAACTTGTTATGTGGTGGTAGTTCCGCTTTAAATGAGACCAGCAGCATCTCTCAAACCTTTATGGTTTGAGAGATATCCGCTTTCAAGGTTCCCTCTTTTTGGCTTTCCCCCTGACGTCAGCCTTCTAGCTGAGAGCAGAGGAATCCTCCTGGGATCAGCCGGCAGCTTTGCAGCAGTGCCGATATCACCTTAATAAAAAATAAATCCTTTACTAAAAAGGTCTTCTACGTGTGCTTGGTTTGCAAGCACATGTAGAATACCTTTTAAGTTAAAGGGATAGTAATACTTTGTTTTATCTTTATTTTATTTTGTAGGCATTAAAAAAACATGAAGAACGATATAAGTCTTATCTCTCAAACCTTTATGGTTTAAGAGATATTCACAAGCAAAGTATCCAATCAGATCAGAAGGGAGGTGCCCAGGTAGACTGCAGAGAGGGACAATCTTCAATTAAGATAAGGGAAAAAGCTGAAAAACTTGTCAAGGGGGGGGGGGCTTTCATTGCTTTCATTATAAGAAGAATGTCCCCTTCTGTTATCTGTCTGGTCTTACAACCAGATTCACATCTGAGAAGAGATGGCTTACACTAGGTAAAAGGGGCGGGAGGGGAAACTT
Source organism: Rhinophrynus dorsalis (assembly GCA_037306005.1). Lineage (NCBI taxonomy): Eukaryota > Metazoa > Chordata > Amphibia > Anura > Rhinophrynidae > Rhinophrynus > Rhinophrynus dorsalis. The sequence continues at coordinate 84,959,984 of CM074728.1, forward strand.
TGCTTGTGAATATCTCTTAAACCATAAAGGTTTGAGAGATAAGACTTATATCATTCTTCATGTTTTTTTAATGCCTACAAAATAAAATAAAGTTAAAACGAAGTATTACTATCCGTTTAAGGATTTATTTTTTATTAAGGTGATCTTGGGTCTGCTGCAGAGCCTCCGTCGGTCTCAGGACCAGATTCCCTTGCTGTCAGCTAGAATGCTGACGTCAGGTGAGAAGGAACTTTGAAAGCGGATATCTCTCAAACCATAAAGGCTTGAGAGATGCCGCTGGTCTCATTTAACTCAAGTTTTTAAAAAGAGATACTTCTTTAGAACAGTCTACAAAGTGTGTCTGGTTTGCAAGCACACTTTTTAGACTGTTCCAAAGGAGTGTTTCTTTTAAAATTGCGCTATTGCGGCTCTGCTGAAGAGCCTCCTCGTGTCGACCAATATGGATCTCCTTCTGTCAGCTTTACAGCTGACATCAGGTGAAGGGGAACTTTAGCAGAGGATAGCTCTCAAACCATAATGGTTTGAGAGATAGGATTTGTGTCATATCGTTTATTTTTTTAACCTCTACAAAACTCTAAGCATTTTTGTGGGACATTACTGTCCCTTTAATATCTTATGAACTACAGAAATGTATGTTGTTAAAATAGCGCATTGTGTTAGCTTTATTATAAAGAGACTCGGCAATCTAGTTTATTGCTAGAATTACTATCCCTTTAATGGGAGTGCTTGGGAGGTGGGTAGAAGGCTGAAAATACTCATTGCACCAACCCCGCTGACCGAATGATATCACGCACTGTTCAGCTACTGAGCAGTGATGTGGGGATTTCAAATAACTTTAGTGCTATCAGAATGTGGTGTGAGGCTGGACGAGCCTTCCCCTGCCTCATACTACATTCAGACTGGGCTAAAAGAAAGCACTGGCAAGTGGTAGCACAACTGTGTGTGATGTCATGGAGGGGGCGGGGCTACCATTCAAAGAGAGACCAATATGGGTACAGAGGCTGTTCCCTCACTAGTATTAAAGGGATAGTAAAACTTAAAATGTAAAAAAAGATATGTTGTAGGGTTTATCCCCCTGAGTAAAACAAGAGTACGCCCACTGCTGAAAGGTGTTTCATTCAAAAGTTATTAACTTTCAAAGCTGAATTTTTTAGGTGCAATATCACATTGGCCTGAAACTGTACAGTGGCGCTGTTGCTACACGATCCTATGGACAGCTCTGGTCCCGGGACCATAAATCTCCATAGGATGGTGTAGCAACAGCGCCACTGTACAATTTCAGGCCACTGTGAAATTGCACCTAAAAAATTCAACTTTGAAAATTAATAACTTTTGAATGAAACACCTTTCAGCAGTGGGAGTAATCTTGTTTTACTCAGGGGGATAAACCCTACAACATATATTATTTTACATTTTAAGTATTACTATCCCTTTAATACTAGTGAGGGAACAGCCTCTGTACCCATATTGGTCTCTCTTTGAATGTTAAGACAGTGTTAGAGGTGAAATAATTATGTTTGTTTGTCAGTTTATAAAAATAAGCTAGTACTATCCAACAGGAAGTGGCAGTTGGGATGGGGAACAGAGTGGAATGTTAGTAACTGGCTGGCATGCCTGACTCTGGCAAATAAATAACATCTCATAAAATATTGTTTGAAATAAAAAAGATTAACAGAAATATTGGTTTCAAAAGTTCTTTAAAAATTACCTGTTTGTTAAAAAGTGACATTTTCAATATAATTCTTTACATAGATACAAGATGTCTACACTAAGGCCTGGGAGCTATTAGCAGCCCTTTGGCATGGACAGTCTGTCCCTTCAGGCAAATCCCATTAAATAGTAAAAATATGTCCTGATGTAAAACACAATAACCTTTACCTGATACTTTGCAATGAGGTAAATATTTAATGCCGTGTTTGTAAGTTTATATAGCAAAATGTAATGTAACTTATTAGCCGAGCAATGGTTTCTATTCGTTAGTTAGTTGGATAATTTGTGCATTGACAAAACCCTTTAGTTTCATACAAAATCACTGTTGAACCCTCACAATCAAACTATTTAACCCCATAGATGCCAAAGGGATCACCAGTACATGGCTTCTCAATGCTTTGGAGATCTCTCTAGCACCCACAGGGTTGATTAACCCTTTAAGTGCCAGAGGTGGAATGCAATACATTCCATAGTGGTTCATTGCATATCCCTTTGGCACTCAAAGGTTTAATAAAAGAACAATATCAAACTACTAGTCTGTACTAGTAACATGAAACTAAACAAATAGACTAACATTTCAAGTGGAACAATCAACTTCCAAATGATTGTTACAAGACCACATGTACACTAAAGGCTTCCACAGTCTGGTTCCACTGTCCACTAATAGTCACAGAACCACACATACTGTCTGACACCACAGCCTTGTTACACTGTCCACTAATAGTCACAGAACCACACATACTGTCTGACACCACAGCCTTGTTCCACTGTCCACTAATAGTCACAGAACCACACATACTGTCTGACACCCCAGCCTTGTTACACTGTCCACTAATAGTCACAGTACATCATCATCTCCCAGCGCTATGCATTCCTGAATAGGAGACTGCGCGGGAGCTCCATCAGCTACAAGACTGTGCCAAAGGAGGAACAGATGAGAGATCTCCTACCAGGTAGGTAGGAAACGGACAATGTCAGGGCAACATGGAGATGGTGGGGGCAATGTGGAGCTAATGGAGGGCAAGTTGGAGCTGATGGGGTTGGGGGCATTGTGAGGGGATATGGAGATGAAGGGGGAATGTGAGGGTCAATTTTGAGATGATGGGGCAAAGTGAGGGGCAATATGGAGCTGATGGGGGCAAGTTGGAGCTGATGGGGGCAATATGGAGATGATGGGGGCAATGAGAGGGGCAATATGGAGATGATAGGGGGCAAGTTGGAGCTGATGGGGGGGCAAGGTGAGGGGCAATATGGAGCTGATGGGGGGCAATATGGAGCTGATGAGCATTGTGGAGGTGTCCAGTGGAGTTGGCGAATCGAGGGGGGGGGGTTCACAGTTCTGTGCCTACAGGCTCCTGAGATGTAAATCCAGCCTTGCTTGTTCCACTGGTAGTCATAGAACCTCACATACACTGTCTGCCACCTCAGCCTTGTCCCATTGTTCACTGGCAGCCACGCATCACGCATACACTGTATGACACCTCTACCTTGTTCCACTGGTAGTCACAGAACCACACATATTCTATACACCCTAACCTTATTCCAGTGTCCTCTGATAGTCACCAAACGTCCATACACTGTCTGCCACCTCAGCCTTGTTTCACTGTCATTGTTAGTTACAGAGCCTCATATGCACTGACCCCCTGCCATGTTTCAGTCTCCATTGGAGGAAACAGAACCAGACGTACACTTTGTTCCATTGTCCACCATTATTGAAATTTGCTCTGGGGACACTTTGTTCTTCTTGTTCTTCAGGAAAACCCAGAGTTTCATGGAGCACAATCTGAGAACCAGTACATTAGTGTGTATAATCACTTATTTAGTGCTTACTTGTTGCTGATTTCATTACATAATTATGTATTAGAATTTGGCCTTTAATTCACTATTCTTTTTCAGTCTGGCCCTTAAATAAAAAAACATTTGGACTCCCCTGATAGACCATATCTGAAGTCATACACCAAATCTATTTTGTTAGTGTTTGGTTCAGTATGAAATGCTGGCAAAATGACTTGGCTGCTTAACAAACAAAATATTAAACCTAGTAAATATGGCCCAGCGAATGTGTTGGAGTCCTCATTAGACTGGAAATGTCCAATGCCAAACACATTTGCTTCCAGTCCATTTGTTATTGGCTGCTTCCCAGTTCACATGGGTGTTTTCTACACTGGGCTCAATACACCAATTGCTCCTCAGTGTTGTAGAACAGACTGCTCACACCTGCAGTTTTATCACACAACCTGAATGCAGTTCGCTGAAACTTTAATGCATTCAAGGCAGTCCACAGAAAAGAGGACAACACTGTCATATGGACAATCTTACCAATCACTGGTGTACTTGGGCGTCAGGCAGTAGCATTTAGCTGATGTCCCGCGTGGATCGGCCACCAGCTCCCCCACCATAATGACCCGCTGTGTTGGCATCACTGTGGAAAAGTAGGGACTGCAGGCATAATTTTGACACACTGATGTAAAATGGTGTTGCAATGCAATTCAATTCAAAATGCCATTGTGAGCCTACTCTAATTATTTCAAGTATTTGGATTCAGTTGACCTTAAAGGGATAGTAACACTTAATATCTATAAAAAAAACATATTTGTACATGTTGTAGGGTTTATCCCCATGAGTAAAACAAGGGTACTTCCACTGCTGAAATATGTTTTATTCCAAGGTTAATACAGCTCAAACTTGAAATATTTAAGTGCAGTATCACCGTGTCCTGACATTGTACAGCGGCTCAGTTGCTACACCATCCTATGGACAGCTCTGACCAGTTGGCCAAAAATCTCCATAGGGTGGTGTAGCAACAGCACCACTGTACAATTTCAGGCCACTGTGATACTGCACCCAAAAAATTCAGGTTTGAGCTGTAATAACTTTCAGGGGTGGAAGAACCCTTGTTTTACTCAGGGGGATAAATCCTACAACAAATTTTTGTTAACATATTATGTATTATTATCCATTTGAGACCACATCTTAATAAAAAAAAGCTTGGATTCAGCCTAAATACAGAGGCAAAGCTTTATTTCAGTGCATCCCTACATGGCCTACATACAGCTGAAATACTAAAGGGGAATTATATTGATAAGCACAAATGGTTCTTAAAGGGATAGTAATACTTAAAATGTAAAAATATATATGTTGTAGTGTTTATCCTCATGAGTAAAACAAGGGAACTCCCACTGCTGAAAGATGTTTTATTAAAAAGTTATTACAGGTCAAACTTGAATCTTTTTGGGGTGCTGTATCACAGTGTCCTGAAATGTTACAGCGGTGCTGTTGCTACACCATCCTATGGAGGTTTATGGTCAGCTGACCAGAGCTTTCCATAGGATGGTGTAGCAACAGCGCCACTGTACAATTTCAGGACACTGTGATACTGCACCCAAAAATATCAAGTTTGACCTGTAAAAACTTTTAAATAAAACACCTTTCTGCAATGGGAGAACCCTTGTTTTACTCAGGGGGATAAACCCTACAAAATATTTTTTTTTTTACATTTTAAGTATTACTATCCCTTTAAGGCCTTATGTTCAAAAGAAAATTGGTATTATTATGAGTCTAACCAACTGCTCCATATGCACCGTATAAAGAGGTTGGTTTGATCCAAAATTTAATTACACCTCCTGGACGGTGGAGGTTTTTCTAATATAAACCACTTGTTGCTGTAACATGTATATCACGTGTACAGATGGGACAGAACACGTTTGCTCACTTTTCTTATCAAGATTCAGACTTCAAAATGTATGGTTTCAAGATCATGGAATGACATTCCCGGAGGCTTTCAAGAGACATTAGTATCAAAGAGTGCTGAACGATTACTGCACTGTCTGCAGTGTCTGGAATCATAAACCTTTCAACTGCCAGAGGGAACAGCAACACTTTGCAATCCATTGAAAACCCATCCGCTAGCAATACGGCTCGAAAATGACAGATACGGACACCAGACGATTATTTTTACATGCAGAACTAGAGCCGCTTTCACTCAAAGTTCAAATATTTCACTGAAAGTTAAAATATTCTTATTTTTTAAGAATATTTTTTAAGTGGTTAACCCTTTGAGTGCCAGACTGGTAGCAATGCAGTGCTTTGCTAGGGGAAGAATCATTCATACAGCAGTCAGGTCTATTCATCTGTCTACCTGTCTGGCTGTCTTTCTATCTTGTCTATCTTTTATATTGTGTCTGCAGCTGCCTGTATTTATTGTGCTTCAGTGAAGCTTGCAATTAATTATTTCACATTTCCTCACAACAGACAATAGGCATCTGCATTCTGAATGAGAAACTGACATAGAAAAGCCTCATACACAGCACCACAGACTTATGTACGAGAATTAGATTGTGAAACTCTTTGACAGAGCTGCTGTGCAAACACAACACACCCTATAATAATAATTTGCTAGGATGTTTGTCAGAAGCCGTCATGAGCAGTAGAGACTGCCCGAATGCACAGAATGCTGGGAGCACAGAATGCTGGGAGTTCTGTGCTGGGAGCACAGAATGCTGGGAGGTCTGTGCTGGGAGCATTCTGTGCTTTCGGGCAGTCTCTACAGTGCATGACTGCTTTGGCAGCAGGATGCAGAGCAGGACCAGCATCTTAACCCTTTGAGTGCCAGAGGGGTACACAATGCGTTGCAAAGCAATGCGTTGCGTACCCCTCTGGCACTCAAAGGTTTAACATCACCCGGACCTTGGCCCGTGTACACGGGCTTTTACACTAGTACATGTATACATGGCTGCTGTATGAGACATACATACTTATGTCATTTACAATGCTAGCCATTTCTATGATTGAGCACACCAAAACATATTGCTAAGATGTCTCAGGCTTCTAAGAGGTTGAAGAAATCAAGCTACTGATTCTCTTTAAAGGCATAGTAATGTCTCATGATAAAATAAGTTTTGTTCATTCCACATACATTAACAACAGAGCATAATGACATTGTTCTAATTGCTGTAGTTCATGTTTAAAATCAATAAGAAGAAGCACAACAAAACAGGGAAAGTACAGCTAAGTGTAGTAGTTTATTACACCAATCATAAAATACACAATAAAAAAATGCACACTGACATTGAGCTCCTCTTGGGCTTTATGCATCTTAAAAGTCTGCTTTTATGGCCACGATAGTGTGTCTCTTCAAACCCTGTCTCCCACAGTACGATCTCCTCAGATGGATTCCTTCCTCTACCTGTCCAGATGGTCCTGCAGCTAGTGTTACTACTCCAATAATCGGCTATCACCAGCTATAAACAGTCCAGGTTGGGAATATGGGAATCAATAGATACCGTGCATAGCAAGTGAGAGTTTCTCACAGGGAGCCAAGCTACGAGACAGAAATAACAGTTCCCAATGCGTATTGTGGGACACTGCCCACTTCCTCAGTGGAAAAACTATAAATAAGCATATACGTAATGTGGTATTATATTATAAAGTGTCCCCCTCCTGCCCCTTTTACATATGTCAAGAAACCACCCCTCAGATCTGAAATCTGGTCATCGGAAAGGACAGATGGCAATGAGGGACAATCTTCCTTCTATCAGTATAAGGAGGGAGAGCAGGTTTTTCCTTATAATGATTCAAGATTGACCCTAGTCGCGATCCATTCAGACTGGCTTCCTGCTGTGCAGTGAAGAAGAGTGGCGTATGTAAAAGAGCCGGGAGGATGAAACTTTATAATATAATGTCACATGAACTAGAGCAATTAGAACATTGTATTAAAAAAAAACTGTTCACATGTCGAATAGAAACAACCCTTTTATAATACACGTGCACAATGGGGGCAACCATGAAAATACCAGAAGGGGTGATTTTCATTAGACCAGTGTTTCCCAGCTCTAGTCCTCAGGACAAACTATCAGTGCAGGTTTCCAGGATCTTCCTCATAGTCGGAGCACAGGTGAATATCATTAGTACAGGTAGATCTGTCATAATGACTCATCTGCTGACTGATCCACCTGTGCTCCGAAAACATGACCTGTTGATGTGTCCCGGAGAATGGAGGTAGGAGCCATTGCAATTGACATTACCTCTGGGAACCAACAGAAATCTTATACCCAATGTAATGTATAGTTATCTTTAATCCACGGGTTAAAGTAGAGGTAGTCAATTGTTGGACCTCCATTTTCTGGGGACTGCAGCTCCCAACAGCTGGTTGGACATAATGGTCTAGTAATCTCCAAAAGCTGTAGGTCTAGCAATGACTGTAACTGGATTGAAGATATTACCTTTGAGTTCTAGTGGGGTACCACTCAAAGGGTTAAATAGAAAAAATGGGAAAGAATGACACCCCCCCAAAGGGCTCACAATTTAGGCCTGGATTACATTGCGGCTGATATAAAGGCTTTCATCTACAAAATTCACCATACACTTCAATAGGAATCTGTAAGATAATATTTATCAGCCACAATGTAATCTTGGACTTCATTTTAAACTGTGATATAGAAGCACAACAAGCCAGAGATTTCAAAATGTACTGCCAATGTCAGAATTTCTGGAGATAAAGGGTTTATGGGTAAATATATAAAAGGAGTAATTATATAGACAAACAACTGCAAATACAAATTTCCATTGGTTTAAATGGACCTTTTACCACTTTGAATGCTAGAGAGATCTCCAGCACATTGCTTCACAATGCATTGGAACTTTCTCCAGCATTCAAGGGGTTAAAAGCTTTCCTTAAACCAGTGTTTTTTTTTTTCATTTGTCTGCTATGGTGCTGTTGGTCGGCTCCAGGATTGTTCACCTTTAGCATCCTAAATATGTACCTTAAAGCAGGTCAGCTATATTTCAATTAAACCTTGAAGACCAAGAGAGATGTTCAGTTCATTGCTCCACAATGCATTGCACATTCCTCTGGTCTTGAATTTCAAGGACACTAAAGGAAATCATATGTGGTGCAGTGAACATGATTGCAACCTGGGAATTACAGACCTCTAAGTTTGATACTTATAGTAGAAAAACTCATTTTGTAGTCACTAAACATCTCTATTAAGAAATATATTTTGAGCAACAAAATTAGTTGCACTCAGCATGATTTTATGAGAGATGGAACATGACACACTCCCCAGCCTGCTTTGTTTAAGAAAGCAGATGTGTTCTGTTTACTTTTGATTTTTCAGAAGCTTTTAATATTGTGCCTCACACAGGAGGTTATTGTATAAATTATAGATTGTAGACATAGGAGAAAAATATGTACTTTGTTAAAAACTAAATGGATGAGTGAAGAAACATGATTTGAATGGACACAAATAACTGTATGCATTTCTGATTTTTTTTATACCCTGTCTTATTTTTACCTTATTTAAATCTTTTATCATGGCTCCATCATTTAGTCATTATACCTGGGGACATACTCAGCAAGGGACCTCTGCAAATGTATGATACTCTATGGAGTCTAAAGCATCTAATTTCTTCAGTCTAGAATTCTGCTCATTAGAATAACAGAGCAATTATTGATCGTTCTCTTACTGTATCAGTTTATCACACTGTGCTGTGTTTGGGAATAATTGGAGTTTTAGTCTTAGGTCCAAAAATTAACTATTCCTGATTTACTGCAAATATTCTTAAAGGGGACTTGTTGCCTTAAAACAAACTTAGTTTGTTTTACAGAGAAGTTAAATCTGCCTATAAGTTTTCCTTGAAAATTATCTGTAAAATAATTAATTTTTTAGAATTAACCTTTGTGTGTTGTTGGCACAGTCTAACACTTAATGCAAGTTCCATTCAAAGCATGCTAATTAGCTCAATTTGACAGTAAACATACACCTTCATGTGGTATAAGAAATACCCCCAGTGTGTAGGCTGTGGATGTAGACCTCATTGTAACAATTATTTGAAAGCCTAAACGCTTTGGAACTCTTCTGCAGACCCAAGCCATATATAGAAATCCCCCCTGCGACCTCATCTAACCAACAAGCTGCCAATTGGCAAGACCAGTGTAGAGGAAAATAAATAACAACATTTGACCTTGTTTGGACTGAAGATGGTGTTCTGAATTGCAAGCGTTTCAGTTTATTCAGTTTGACATTCCTTCTTTTAACTTTAATTAGACAATGGTAGATGTTCACTTAAAAGTCTTCAACACCTAGAATCTGGAGATGTTTACCACCCATATTCTTATTGTCAGTGGTTTGAAGAAAGAAGATGTAAAGAAGAACCAAACAGCTTACATGTATACTTTTTAAATTAATCTTGCAATATTGTATATGTGCCATTATTTTCTATCATGTAAGATTTCTCTGGAGTCTGACCTTTTGGAAATTTGGACTTTACCTTTCTTTAGTGATTTTTTTTTTTTTTAATGTTATGAGGAAGCAATGGATCTGTGCAGACTATGACATCAAGGGCAAGAAGAGAAATCCATCCTCTGTTTTAAAGATTGCAAATTATGGACACAGAAATGAAAATGTACCGATTTCCTAAGGGTTAGCCACCCTTACAGCTGGTCAGTACCAGGTTCAGCCTATTCTGAGAATAAATGAAGGCCAATGTAACAATCTATTAATTCACAATATGTTTGAATAGCGTGAAGTAAGTAGATAACATTAAAGTACTGGAAGTAGGGGAATATGTTTTCCAGACGATGTACGTGGGACATCATTTTCTTATTGTTTAAGAATGTTAAACCCTTGGATGATAGAGTTCTCCAATGCTTTTCTAGAGAATGTGTTGGTGGATTCTTTGACAACACAAGGGTAATAGATGTTTATAATCTGCTAGACCAAATTTTTCCCAACTCTTTCTTCTCAGATACACCACAATCTTCTGTTTCCCGTTGTCTCTCTGGAATTACATACCCCAACTCATGTGGTAGTACCAGGAAGAAGCTTTGCCATGTAACAGCAGCTGACGATTCCTCATCTTCCATGTTTGAGATGGAAAGTAGAAGGACCTTTGGAAAGTTTGAGCACAACAGATCCATGAAAGTACTGATCAGTTCAGGTAGGATTAATCAATGTTCTGGAATTCTGAAGGTCACATTATCATCTTTAATTTCTAAATATTGGTATTGTCATCAATTCCCTGACATTACCTGTGTTCAGTGAACTATGAAAATTAAAGAGAACATATAGCAAAGAATAAGTGGTTCCAAACCTTACAATGAATGGGAATAAGGAATATAATTTTAAAACAAACCCTTGTGCAATATCTTTAGATTTTTAAAAGATCATTGTCCTGTTTTTGTTTCCAAAAGCACCTCAGAGTCACCCCCTTAAATAATTGTCATGAACTTCCACATACATTTGTAGTAACAATTGAAAGTCTCAGTAGCTATGAAAAGATGCAAGAAATTAGCAAAAACATTAAAAACCTATAATTCTAAGAGGTTCTGTAGATAAAGGGGAACTATACTTATAGGAGTAAGTGACAGAAGGACTTTGGTAGGCATCTTTCATACAGCAGTCAGAATATGTGTTTATATATATTTTTATTAAGTATTATTATTATTATTTTGTTTGAATTTGCAAGGTTAACTGTATTTACTGATCTCAATTGCAATATGCCTTTTATCCATACATCCTCATATTTAAAGGGAATTTAAATCTGCAGGGAAACAGGATGGAAGTCTCAAAGTAGACCATCAATGCTCCCTCGTTGTAAGTATTCTGCATGTGTCCTGTGCAATACAATACCCCACAGAAATGCTGTATTGAACTTGAATTCTTGACACAGCAGGTCTATGGGGAGTGTGCATACAAGCGTCAAAGTTTGTGGCTGAGTGCCACACACTTCTGGTCTGGGTTCCAGATAAAGGGGGCAGTTTTCTGATAACAACCGTTTTGGGGCTACACAGAGCAATTCCAGGTCTTTTTACTTAGTCTGACCCCATTGGAGCAGACTTGGTAAAATGTGATAACTGCCTTTTAACAAGATACTTCAACAGTTTGGATAAGAAAACTCTCTAATGATTATTCTGAAGACCTCTTGTTGCTGATGTACGAAGAACTGGAGTGATTTTGAAACAATCAGTAAGGACAAATCAACATTGTCTTTCATTTAAATTGCTCTTTTAACCCCTTGAATGTTAGTGAGTTCTCCAACTCCTTGCGTAGCAAGGCTTTGGAGATTTCCCTATGATTCAAGAGGTTAAAAGTTCCACATAAGTCAGTGGAGTTTTGGATGTTTTTATGTGTCTCCTCAGTTAGTTAGCTCTAGAACAGGACTGCCCAAGGCCACCAACAGGCCAGGATGTAAGGATTTCCCTGATTAATCACAGGTGAGTTAATCAGTGGATCAGTCATTGTGACTGACTCAGCTGTGATTAATCAGGGAAATCCTTACATCCTGGCCTGTTGGTTACTCTTAGTAACCAACTATTTAGTATACCTGCACATATGTGCAACAAAATTGACCAGCTAGAGAATTTCCAATGCAAATACCCATGCCTGAAGAACGGGTCTTAGAGTCCCAAAACCTTGCACTTTCTATGTCTTCAGTTTGCCATTAACCCCTTAAGGACCGGCGCGCACACGTGCGGCCGGCACTTGCGGACCACGAGTCATATTTTTTACATTATTGCTTCAGGTTCAGGGCTTCCGGAGTGGCGTGCAGCCACGCCGGGAGCCCTGAACTCCATGCCGTGCCGGACCGTCATTGGTCCTTAAGTGGCGGACCGCCTTCACGGTCCTGGCACGGCAATGGTCCTTAAGGGGTTAACAAATATCACCTTTACATTACTCTTATGAGTTGTTTATTACAAAAGTACATTTAATGCCAAAGCAAATATGTAAACGCGAGGGAACGTTAGAGACATGGGCGTCCGGAGGGGGGGGCAAGGGGGGCACTTGCCCCCCCCCCCCTACAATTACCCTCCTCCATATAAATAAAGGGGCTAGATGTGCTGGCCTGGGGGTCATATTATGGCTTTGCCCCCCCCCTGGAAAAATGTCTACGGACACCACTGGTTAGAGAGAGAGAGAGAGAGAGAGAGACCAGATTGCTGTATGACAGCCTCCTATCTAGGCAAGTCCTTCTGATAAGCAGATTACAGGAAAGTACCATTACTAACATGACACTCCAATACATTCCTGCTCAGGTGTGAATGAATTTGCTCATCTAAGAATAGAGGCAGATGTATTTCTTTCCGTTTTGTGTAATATATTTGTTCTTAAGATGTTTACTTGTCAGTAAAGGGAATAACTGAAGAATGTTGATACCTTGCAATACAAATTTGAAGACTCTAAGGAGGGGTTATATTTCACATTTTATCATCGTACTCCTATTAAAAGGGAAGTAATTGTCTGCGAAGCTCAATAGCATGATCGCAGATCAGATTTAGGCAGCAAATAAAAACCAATTCAGTCTGCCCATTTTCCTATACAGATAAAATACACAGTCTCACATAGTTCTCTGTATAGACTTATCTGTGTCCTAGGCATTTTCGAATTGCTTTACAGTATTAGCCCCTAGCACTTCCACTGGGAGGCTGTTTCATGAATCTATTGCACTTTCTGTAAAGTAGCATTTACTTACATTACTTCTGTCCTGAGTCTTCTACCCTCTATAGGACACATCATCTTCCCTTGCAGAAGGAAACAGGAGAGTATGGAATATGAATGTAATGGTCCTACAATCATGGGTAGACAGCCTGCAGCTCTCCAGTTGACGTTAGTCTACAATTACCATTATCCTCAGCTGAGAATGATGGGCATTGCATTTAAAGGGATAGTAATGTTTCATAATAAAAGCAGCTCTAATTAATCATCATAGTATTTGGGCCTTGGAGAGTGATATTTCAATACTGTCAGAGTTGTAGTTCAAGAGTAATTCAATGATAAAGTATCCCACTCCCACCCCTTTTACTGATGTAACACTGTTCAGCCAGATCAGAATGGAGGTGCCCAGGTAGACTGCAGAGAGGGACAATCTTCAATTAAGATAAGGGAAAAAAGCTGAAAAGCTTGCAAGGGGAGCAGGGCTTTCATTGGTCTCATAGGAAGAAGATTGTCCACTGCTGTTATCTGTCTGGTCTATGGACTGCATTCCACATCTGAGAAGAGATGGCTTACACTAGGTAAAAGGGGCGGGAGGGGAAACTTTGCTTGTGAATATCTCTCAAACCATAAAGGTTTGAGAGATAAGACTTTTATCGTTCTTCATGTTTTTTTAATGTCTACAAAATAAAATAAAGCTAAAATGAAGTATTACTATCCCTTTAAACAACAGTTGGAATGCAGCAATTTGTCTGAACTAAACAACTGAAAAATATAATAAACTCAATTATTTTAGACTATGTCAGGGGTTGGAAACCTTTCGCTTTCCAACTGTCGTGGACTACAATTCCCATCATCCCCGACTAGCATGGGATTTGATAGATATTTTGACCTTCTTCATGCACAAAAACGCAAATGTATGACCTTTTTTGAAAAGTTATTATATACACTTATTATCACTCTTAGAGATATGTTTGTCTTGTACGATTTCTTTTTCAAGAATTTATATCTTTATATAATATATAAACTCAGAGAGACAATGCTATAGTTTTTGGTTAAACTCACATAATCAGTTTAGATTTGACGACATTGCTGTTGCATATGTCTTTGCGTCTCCCTTGCGAGCTGTAAATGGTGTTGGGTATATAAGTGATTGTTGTTGATGTATGTAGGAAGGTGGGATGGTTGATATGCCAACCATGATGACTTGTGGGCATGGCCAGTCAAATCTAAATGCCCCTGCAGCAGAAACCATGTCTTGGTTTATTATGGCAGATTTATTTTACAGTTTACATACTGCTGTAAGGTTCAGCACAAATGTATATAAGAACAAGTTCCTCCTGTGTTTTACAGATGGATTCAGAGTCTAATGTGTTTGAGCAATTGAGCGCTAACGCTTTTGATCTGTAGACATATGTAGCTTCCTGTGTTTGATCGATGGATCCAGTTAATAGGGGCTTCACCTTGGCAAGCAATCCATCTAACAGACACAGGATGTCTTTGGGGCCTTGTAATTGATCAATTGTGTGCTACTGTGTTTGGTCAATGGACAAATTTATAAGCACAAGGGCCTCCTATGTTTCATAGATGGATACAGGGAATCATGCTTTAACAAAAACACTGTAGCACTTAAGGTGTTGGTAAATGTGGTTAAAAAAAATGGAAATTCAGTGGCAAAAAACCTTTTCTAAGGCTTTCACTTAAAGGGATAGTAATACTTCGTTTTATCTTTATTTTATTTTGTAGGCATTAAAAAAAACATGAAGAACGATATAAGTCTTATCTCTCAAACCTTTATGGTTTAAGAGATATGCACAAGCAAAGTTTCCCCCTCCCGCCCCTTTTTCCTAGTGTAAGCCTTCTCTTCTCAGATATGAATCTGGTTGTAAGACCAGACAGATAACAGCAGGGGACAATCTTCTTTGTATGAAAACAATGAAAGCCCTTCTCCCCTTGACAAGTTTTTCAGCTTTTTCCCTTATCTTAATTGAAGATTGTCCCTCTCTGCAGTCTACCTGAGCACCTCCCTTCTGATCTAGCTGAACAGGGGGGGATACTTTGCTTGTGAATATCTCATAAACCATAAAGGTTTGAGAGATAAGACTTATATCGTTCTTCATGTTTTTTTAATGCCTACAGAATAAAATAAAGATAAAACGAAGTATTACTATCCCTTTTAATTATGTTTGGATTTAAGGCTCCATGTAGATTAACTCCACAACCCACTGTTCTTTGTAGATATTTCATTGGTTATGTGAATATCTTTAATTATATAATTTCAGAAATCATATGTGATGTCATTTATTATGACACCTGTGATGTCAACAACAAAGTACAAGGGGCATTCGTTATTTTTTGAGGGAGTCTTAACACTGAATTTCTCATTTTATTTAAATTAATTTGAGTAAGAAACATAATAATGGCACTAACAAAAGGTTTTGTCATGTTAATTCTGCAGATTTGAAGACTATATAATTGATACTATTAACCCTTTGAGTGCCAGAGGGGTACGCAACGCATTGCAAAGCAATGCGTTGCGTACCCCTCTGGCACTCAAAGGGTTCATATTTAATAATACATTCAGTCTGCATAACAAAACATAAATATTAAAAATGAAATCAACACAAATCAAATCAAACCTTTGGGCATGAAGAGTTTTATTTAATGAAAAAAACTTTATTAGTTTCTTTTGAAGAGATGCCAAAACGTCACTTTTGTACTGTGCATTCAGCAAAATGTTCCACTTTGTAAATATTATTATTTATTGAATATCGGCGGCATTTTGATGAAATATCATGGATGAGCAACTTTTGATTATATGATGTTGATTTCTGGAACTGTAGAAGTGTAACGAGTTAGTGACTTATTCTAAAATGACAAACACAGGACTGGTTTGGATGGAGGGGAGAATTTGTAAGATACCAGAGCAATTATACTCCCTAATGCGATAAGTCTTTCCTGCCAGAAAAGGATTATCATATAGAGCAGGGTTGGTCAATCTGTCTCCCTCCAGCTACAGTTGGACTACACTGCCATAATCCTCAGCCAGTCATAGGGATGGTGTATGAGCATACCTCCCAACATTTCAAATTGCCAAAGAGGGACACTTGTCTTTTAGGGGGTGTGGATGGTGGGCATGGCTGGCGAGCAGGGCATTACCAAGAATTTTTAGGTTATTTCATGACCTATTGACACCTCCAACCTAAGAAATTACTTATAACAAGACAGACATATTTTATTTGCACAGACAACCTCATAAACACATATACTGACATTACACAAACAATAATGTGAGTTTTATCACTGAAGAGAAGTATATACACACACATACCACACAATCTGATTTCCTAAAAAGAGAGACATCAGGGTGGGAAAGTGGGACAGAGGGATTTGGGTCTAAAAGAGGGACTGTCCCTCCTAAAGAGGGACACTTGGGAGGTATGTATGAGGATGTATAAAATATGGTCCTCAAAACAGATGGGAACTGTAGTCCAAAACATCTGGAGAGAGGAAGATTGCATATATATATATCTTATAGAAGGATTTTTTTTCTTTGTCGCAAGTTGTAAAGTGCTGAAAATAATTAGTTGTATGGGTGGGTTCCACGCACTACTTGGGGGAGCTTTCTGCACTAAGATGAGATACATTTTCCAGTGAGATAAGGTCTCTAATTCCTATTTTATTTTATGCTGCCTATTTTTGAAGTTGGAGCAGGCCCGGACTGGCCAATGGGCATACCGGGCATTTGCCAGGTGGGCTGGTCCGGGTGTTTTAAAAAAAAAAAAAAAAATCATTAAACGAGTTTGGGCTGTCTTTCACTTTCTGAAAGAGAGCCACCTCGTTACAAGTTTCCTGGTGGGCGGGCAATCAATGTGCGGCGCACCTCAAATGATTATAAGCTCCGCCCACGATCACCGTCGGCCGACAGCCCAACCCTGCAACAGTCAGTGTCAGTGAAGGCCGCCGCTCCAGAGCAGAGAGGCCCAAGAGGTGAGTGTGGCACTAGAGAGAGACAGAGAATGAGCAGAGGCCCAAAAGCTGAGGGTGGCACTGTAGAGGGACAGAGGCCCATTAAAGAGTTGAGTGTGTGGAGGAGTGGGACAGGGGCACAGGAATGGATAGTGTGACTACTTGGTGTCTTTTATCCCTATTCTACAACTGTAAGGCACTGTAGAAAAAACTTGGAGCTATATAAATAACGAACGAATGCCCGCTGCCGCCCCCCCCATGGGCTGCTGAAAAAATAAAAATGGGCTGCTCAGCCTTAAATGCCCTGGCCTATTTTTTTGTCCCAGTCCAGGCCTGAGTTGGAGGGATATTAGGCTCCACAGAATAATTTGGAAATCATATAGTTCATTTCATTTTAGACTTTATCTCACCTTGGTGCATCTGGTGTCTTCCTCCAGTATCATCTGCACCACAGTTTGGGTGCTCCATTCACCATGCGGCTACTTGCTAGATGGAAATAATATTGTAATAGTAAGATCATGTGACATGCATAGCTCTGTTCTTCAGAAATAAGTAATTCAAGGTTGAAACAGGTATAGTGGAAAACGTGCAAGGCACATTCAGATAGAAAACCTCAGATAAAGAGCGACAGGTTCCATTATGCATGAAATGCGTTAGGTTTCTAAAATAGGACTGTATTGTAATGTTTTTGAGATTGCCTGCTGCAGTAATATAATCCTTTAAAAAAAAACAAAAAACCTCCAAGGGCTTGTTCCTCATTACACCAAAATACCAAATACCACAAAAAATGACTTGCAAGATGAATAATAGTATGTATATTTAGTATGGTTTTGTACTAATATGTACATATATGTCTATGGTTTTGAAAGCCCTAAAGTGGAACTTTCACCTAAATTAATGTTTGCATATTTGAAAACTGCCTATATGTCTTGTGAACCAAAAGACCAGAAAATTTACAGTTAAGGAAATATTCATACTTCTTACATATGCTAATTACGGTTCCCATGTGGTACCAGTGACATTTCATATGCTAATGAAGCATTTTCAGTGACATGTCATATATGCTAATGACGGTTTCAATTACCTTTCATATGCTAATTTAGCTTTATGCAGTATCAGGAAATGTTCACTTTAACTTTGCCCAGAAATTAAAATGTGACTATCTCCTAAATTACACATATGCCGGACTTTTGGTTAACATGATATATAGGCAATTTTTAAGGCAGTTTTCAAATATGGGAAGTTGAATTAAGCTGAAAGTTCTACTTTAAAGGGATAGTAATACTTTGTTTTATCTTTATTTTATTTTGTAGGCATTAAAAAAACATGAAGAATGATATAAGTCTTATCTCTCAAACCTTTATGGTTTGAGAGATATTCACAAGCAAAGTTTCCCCTCCCGCCCCTTTTACCTAGTGTAAGCCATCTCTTCTCAGATGTGGAATGCAGTCCATAGATCAGATAGATAACAGGAGGAGACAATCTTCTTACTGTGAGAACAATGAAAGCCCTGCCCCCCTTGACACGTTTTTCAGGTTTTCCCTTATCTTAATTGAAGATTGTCCCTCTCTGCAATCTACCTGGGCACATCCCTTCTGCTCTGGCTGAGCAGTGTTACATCAGTAAAAGAGGCGGGAGGGGGATACTTTGTCATTGAATTACTCTTGAACTACAACTCTGACAGAACTGAAATAACACTCTCCAAAGTGCAAATACTATGATGATTAATTAGAGCTCCTTTTATTATGAAACATTACTATCACTTTAAGGCATCTGAACCAGTTTGAACTTGTAAGTGCCACAGGTTTTGGCCTATATGGGATCTGGATGGGAGACATCCTGGGAATAGTACGTGCTGTAGGTTATATTTAACAACCCACGCTGGAGCAGTATGGCATATTATGCTCAATTTAATCAGGTCATCTTGCTGTGGACACCCTCATCCTACAGTGTATCAAAAATGGCTGCAGGTTAGCTTAAGTATATATGTATTAATAAGAATGTTTAGTCCATCAGGGACCTTTCTCGCTCGAGAAAGGTCCATGTTGGACTGAAACAGTCACCATCTAATTAAATGAAAACATTGATTTGAGAAAGCCCGTGGGTGCTGCCCTTTCCTTTCTACATTTGCATCATACCAGTTAGGCATGTACACCTGGGCAAGAGAGGAACTGTGACTGATTGCTACTACAATCTTTTTTTTTTTATTATTATTATATTTATTTTTCTGAGTGATATCATTTTGAATCATTTACAAATTCAAGTGCAGTATAAACATCGTTCGGCTTTGATTTTTTTATGATTATATTTTAGATGATTTATAATATGAGGAACGACTAGACAAACTAGGTTTATTTACTCTAGAGAAAAGATGACTAAGAGGAGACCTTATCTCATTGTACAAGTATATGAGAGGTCTATACAAGGATCTCTGCTGTGAGCTATTTATTCCAAGGCAGGATCAGGTGACCAGGGGAGACCCCTTGAGATTAGAGGAAAGGAGGTTTAGACTTCAGCAGAGGAAGGGTTTTTTTACAGTAAGGTCTGTTAAATTGTGGAATTCATTGCCCAAGGAGGTGGTTATGGCAGATACAATGGATACATTCAAGAGGAAATTAGACACATTTATTTCAAAAGGAAACATACAGGGTTATACTGTTTATCAGTAGGCAGATCAGGAAGGTCTGATAAAGACTAATTTATTTGGTAGCAGGAAAGCCATAAAATACTCAGTTACTGAGGTATGAGGAGAAGGTTGAACTTGATGGACTTGTGTCTTTATTCAACTTACTTTACTATGTTACTATTTACTATGTTACTATGATTTGGGTTTGTGTGATTTTATGCAAGTGAATAAATACTGTTAAGCTATTGTATAGATTATTTAATCAATTCTCTAGGGCTGTTAGGCTGTTATGAGTGCAATTCAGTTGAAATGTTACACTATTGGGTGTCTCTGGACACAGCTGAAATGCTTCACTAATTAAGTTAATTGTCACTTCTGAGCCTTGGTTATGTTGATGTAGTACATCTCTCCCTCTCTCTCTCTTTTTCTTTCTATGTATCTATATTCTAGCAGGTGTGTAACATACACACTGGCATTCCCAGATGCCCTATAATATTCTCATTTGTCTGTCTTACTTTTGTGGGGGCATATTTATAAAGGCAAAGTAATACAATACTGGGGAAAACCAACTGCATCATAAAGTACAAATACATATTTCCAAATTCCCATTGATTTAAACAGGTTTTTTAAAATCTTTTGAATAATAGAGAGGTTTCCAATGCATTCGTTTCTATGAACCAGGGGCGGACTGACAGCACCCTGGGCCCCCAGGAAAATGGAGGTTATGGGACCCCTTCACCTTGCCACAGTTATGCCCCACACACATTTTTGTCCCACTCCCAAATTATTGCTCCAGCCTATCATCCTAGCCAATACCTTTTTTTTAACTTTCTAATTGGCATTAATGTTCTAAAATAAGGCAAGTGATGTCACAGAGCTTACACCTGGAACTGAGTAACACTATTGATGCCACGGAGCTTACTGTTGAACAGGAGCTATAACTGTACTGTAGCTCCATTTTAACTGTAAGGTATAAAAGTGGACTAGTACCCAACACAAATGCTACTGACACTCATAGGGGTAATGCACAATAATCCTGTGAATGACAGAGAGTTGGTGTCCCCTCTAGCGTTCAATGACTTACTTCTCTACATAAGGAGTGTTCAACCTGTGTCTCTCTAGCAGCTGGTGATCTACAGCTCCCATCATCCTGAGGATGAGGAAATTAGTAGTCCAACAGCTGCTAAAGAGTCAAAGGTTGACTATCCATTGTGTAGCAAAGTTACTCTGAATGCCAAATAAGGCAATTGCTCTCTGGCATTAACAGGGCTAACACCTCTTTCAATTTTCATAGTCCTTCACTGTATTCAGATTCAACATGTCCTCGCCACCCAACCACTCAGTACAATGTCCAAAGACAAACAATCTCTCACACACATTCAGCCTAAATGCCTTCCTTACCACCCACCAACACATGTCACCTAAACGGCGTCCTTTCCACTTGCTTTATAGCTACTCACACACCTTTGTCCAAATATAAAGAAGAAAAAAACTGTACCCTTCTCAAACTCACCCACCACACAGCAACTGAATTGCGTTATCACATCACAGTGCACAACAATTCATCCACACAACAGGCCTCTGTGGATTGTCTGTTGTCACATGGCACCTACGTCCATTATATACATAGAGGGCCTGCACCTGATGGAGCCTGTCAGACCTGGTTTTGCCTCAGTTAGGACAGACAGTCCTCTGGAGCCAGTAGCCTCTCCTATGCTGTGCCATCAGGTGCTGCGGAGCTGTGCACTGAGGTAGTGGACAGTGACCACAAGCTGTTCACACTGAGGACTCTCAATGCCTCACGGAGCACAGTGCAGCCGGAACGGCTGCTTTAAATATGCATGGGCGGGCCCCTACAGGGAACCGGACATGAATTCCAATATTAACATAATAATTGGGAATTTGGCTGTGGAGGGCCCCCCTCGGTCGCGGGCCCTCAGTCCATGACCGAATTCCCATATGGTCAGTCTGCCACTGCTATGAACAGAAAGCCTGCATGGAAACGTTCAG
Source organism: Rhinophrynus dorsalis (assembly GCA_037306005.1). Taxonomy (NCBI): domain Eukaryota; kingdom Metazoa; phylum Chordata; class Amphibia; order Anura; family Rhinophrynidae; genus Rhinophrynus; species Rhinophrynus dorsalis. The sequence goes on from CM074728.1 coordinate 84,981,728, forward strand.
TTGATGGTGATATAACCACATTTCTTGGGAAGTTCTTCAATATGTGGTTTTCAATTTTTCTGAGCATATCAGTTGAGGAGGATTATAATAACACTCAGAATTCCAGTACCACAAATTGTAATGGAGTGAGCAATGAGAAGCCTTTCAGCCACTGCTGAACTACACCTCCCATCATCCTTCACCAGCTGTTGGCTGGTGGGAGGTGATGGGAGTTGTAGTCCAGAAACAGATATATAGGAGATGGCACTCAGGAATTTCTTCAACTATGCTGCATATTTATTTCATGTATCAAGTGCACAACCCACACAGTATAGTAAAGTCTTACCCTCATACTCTTCGAAACATATTTCTCCAGTGCTCTGTTCTCCTTCAGTACTGAACTGGAGAGGGTACAGCGAAGAGCAACAAAATTAATTAAGGGAATGGAGGACTTGATGTATGAGGAACGACTAGACAAACTAGGTTTATTTACTTTAGAGAAAAGACAACTAAGGGGAGATCTTATCACATTATACAAGTAAATAAGATGTCAATACAAGGATCTCTGTGGTGAGCTATTCATTCCAAGACCTGATCAGGTGACCAGGGGACACCCCTTGAGATTAAAGGAGAGGAGGTTTAGATTTCAGCAGAGGAAGGGTTTTTTTTACAGTAAGGTCTGTTAAATTGTGGAATTCCTTGCTTAAGTAGGTGGTTATGGCAAACACAATGGATACATTTAAGAGATGATTAGATATATTAATTTCAAAAGGGAACATACAGGGTTATACTGAATATTAGTAGGCAAATCTTCTGATAAAGATTAACTTATTTGGCAGCAGGAAAGCTGTACAATTCTCATGTCACTAGGGTATGAGGCAAAGGTTGAACTTGATGGACTTGTGTCTTTATTCAACCTAATTTACTGTTACTGGGTGCTCCCACCAGTCAATTTTACATATCAGGTGAACAACGTTTTGGCATGAGAGATTTGTGCTGTAATTGAGTGAAAGCCTTTTGGGTGCATTTTTTAATCTTGAAGGCAGGCCGAACATGAGTCACGCCCTGGAAGAAAACTTTAACATCAGGAAGGATAGCAATCCGTTCCTGGAAAAATACGGACAAAGCAGAAGTCTGGTAGTATAATATTTTCTACCCTTAGAAGGGGTCAGCATGCCAAAATGTTGATTGCCTGATATGTAATAAAATTACCATATGTATAACAACATTATCCAATAATAAACTATTTTCAGTATTCACTTCTCTTATACCTGCTTTAAGGGTGGCATTATGGGCTTGTTCACATTAAAGTCCAGTGTTGGCAGGGCTGGTGCAAGGATTTTTGCCACCTTAGGCAAAATCTAATTTTGCCGCCCCTTGGCTCTGCCCCACCCCGTTATGCTCCGCCCACTTATACCCCACCTTTTTAATGATTGTTACCGTAGCGGCCTTTTATCATACATAGTCTTTCACAAACACACACACACACACGTGCACACGCAGAAGCACACAGATACACACAGAGCCATACACACACACACACACACATACACATCCCCACACATAAAGACCAACACAGAACCATATATATATATATATATATACACACACACACACACATACAGACACGTTACTGATCTACAAGTTAAAATCCAGAGAGAGATCTCTTTGCATTCTGAAGCAAAGTGTTAGAGACCTGCCTAGCATTCAAGGGATTAATCCAGTGCAAAGCAATGCACTGTGTACCCCGCTGGCACTCAAAAGGGTTAAAAGCCTTTTGTAATCTATAGGCATTTTTGGAAATTTCTGTTTGCTCCCTAAAGTGCAGTTGACTTAATGCCTTCTTCCATTTCATAGGACTCCAGCCTCATGTGTGTGTGTGTGTGTGTGTGATAGTGTGTGTGTGTGTGTGATAGTGTGTGTGTGTGTGTGTGTGTGTGTGTGATAGTGTGTGTAGGTGCAAATGTATGTAATAGGAATGAGAATGTGTGTGTGTGTGTGTGATAGTGTGTGTGTGTGTGATAGTGTGTGTGTGTGTGTGTGATAGTGTGTGTAGGTGCAAATGTATGTAATAGGAATGAGAATGTGTGTGTGTGTGTGTGAGGGGGGTATGTGTGGCGTATAGGCAGCTTTACTTACAATCCAATCAATCATACTGGATATGTTCTCATGTGGCTCTTCAGCTGTAGTTAAAATAATAAAAAAAAAATCATATTGGTGAAGTGAAGAACCACATGTCCTTTACTGAACAGCCTGCACTCCAGGCATCTCCCCAGACCCCAGTGTTAGTTCAGAATCATTTTTTGTTGTTTTTAACAGCCATAGGACATTACAAAGAGACTCTTGTATCTTTAAATTCTGTTTGTGTGGGCACCAGTGATATAAGTCTGCTTTTTTGCTTTGTCTGTGTCATGGAGCAGACTTAAAGCATTCCTACCTGCACCACAAACAGAATCCCCTGACCTCCCCAATGCAGAAATGAATCCCCTTTGGCATCTGCCGTGTCTTTTTCTCGCTCTCCGCAGGCTTCTTTCATTACCTCCTACCGGAGAGTCTGTTTCATGCGTCTTCACTGATAATAAGTCATTTCATCTGTTATCACTGGAAGTGACACATTTACATACCTCCCAAAATTTGAAATTGCCAAAGAGGGACACTTTATCCCCCAGTGACTTCCCCCCATTTCAAAGAAGCCTCCATTATGCAGCATCTATGACCCATTGGTATGCAGGGCAATGGGGAACCATATGGCAAGTTAAAAATACAATGTGCTAAAATGTGTTATTTTTTTATTCAAGGTTAAACAAAATGTCCTAAACCCTTTGAGTGCCAGAGAGGTACCCAATGCACTACATTGAATTTCTCTCTGGCACTCAAAGGGTTAACCTTTTGAGTTCCCGCGCTTAACCGCTCAGAGGCCATTGCTCCATTCACGTCTATGGGACTGTTTAGTTTGGGACATATCTCTGCAACCGCTGAACGTAGCGACTTCAGAGAGGGCTCATTTTAATTGTCTGCCCTTGCTCTATCATTCGGTTAATGTTTTAAGTGTGTTGGGGGGCTCAGGGGGCTTCATGCACTGTTGAGGTAGTTTTTCTGGGAAAACTACATTTCCTATGAGAGCTTGCTTCATGCGCTCATTTCTGACTGGTTCCCGCCGCAGCAGCCATTTTGTGCCTTTTCCAGAACGAGTATCTTAAGCAGGGCTTGGACTCTCCTTCTCTCCTCTGCAGATTAACACTTCGCCTGCCAGATAAGTGTATTTTAGCGATTTCTGGGGTGAAATTTTAATCTAACACACTGTATGTGGGTGATTCCATATACTCTAAACGTTTTTGACACTGTGAGAATGTCTAATCCATTGGAGCTTGGTGCCAGGCATAAGACTAAGGATGCTGGGGTCTCTGTGTCCCCTATTGCGCATTGCTCCTCATGTCATTCAGGGTTACCTAGGAAATTCTCAGGTCATTTATGCCCAGCATGTTCTGATGTCCCTGAGTCTCTCCCAGGGACCTCCAGCCATGCGTTAGAGCCAGTTTGGGTGCGAGAGTTCAAGGCTGCTACTAGGGACCTTTGGACTACATTGCAACTCTTTCCATCCCAGTTACAGGGGGTCTTCCATTCATGGCAGACCCCTTCTTCAGTCAAATCTTCCCTGCAAATCGTACCTGACTTATTAGATTCCTCTGAGGAGGAACTGTTGGCGGATTCAGATGTTGAGGAATGTTCTGCTGTGGGCTCCTCTCAGTTTGGGGACCCCTTTGAGGCTGATACTGAGCCCTTGGGTGTGGGCCTAATCAAGGCTGTTTTGACTACCCTAAACATCCCCTTAGTTCAGGAGGTTTCTGCAGATCCCTCTGATGTGTTTCAGGAGCCTAAAAAGCCCCTTACTTGTTTTCCACCTAACCCCACTCTTGACCGCCTTGTGTCTGATGAGTGGAAATCTCCGGACAGGAAACCTTCTGTTTCCAAGAAATTTGCCAAGCTTTACCCCTTCTCTAAGTCAGCGCTTGCTCAGTGGGTTCATCCCCCCAAAGTGGATGCTCCTATCTCCAGGCTATCTAAGTCTAATGCCTTGCCAGTTTCTGATGCGTCAGCTCTGAAAGAGTGGACTGACAAGAAACTTGAGGTTTCCCTCAAGTCTATCTTTGCCACCGCTGGTACTGCCACGCATCCAGTGTTCTCTGCGGCATGGATTAAACGGGCCATTGAGGTCTGGACTGAACAGCTCACCCTGGCTGTCCATCAGGGTGCTCCTACTTTGGTTATGTTGGAGCTTCTTGCCAACATTTCTGAGGCCCAGCACTATGTTTTTGCTGCCTTATTTGATGCCATCCGTTTGGTGGCCAAGGTTTCCACCATTTCTCTGGTTGCCAGACGGGTTCTTTGGCTCAAGATCTGGTCTGCTGACACTGCTTCCAAGAAAGCCTTGCTATCCTTGCCTTTTCAAGGCACTTCATTGTTTGGGCCAGATCTCAATGATCTGATTAGTGAGACCACGGGGGGTAAAAGTACCCTTCTGCCTTTGGTCCCCAGGAAGAAAACGCCTCTCAAGCGTAATTGTTTTTTTCATTCCTTCCAGACTGAGACATGTCCGGCGAGCCAGACGGTTCCCTCAGCTCCGTGTGCCTCCTCCAATCCCAAACAGCAACGGAAGCCCAAGGTCTCCTCCAAGCCTAAGGCTTCCAAGCCTTCTTCGGCATGACTCACCAAACCCAGGTCCCCACTCTGCTGTGGGTGGCTGTCTGCGTCACTACCACAGAGTCTGGGAGGATTCAGTGGCGGACCTGTGGGTTTTACAGGTGGTGACGGAAGAGTACAGGATCCCTTTCGTCTCTCTTCCTCCCTTTCGTTTTTTCCCTTCTCATACGTCCCAGGGCGCAGAGAAATGCCGTTTGTTCAATGGCGCTATCCAGGACCTTCTGGACAAGGATGTTCTAGAACCTGTTCCAGTTTAGGACAGAGGTATGGGTTTTTACTGAAACCTCTTTGTGGTCTCCAAGAAGGACTGCGGTTGGCATTCCATTTTGGATTTGAAGGATCTCAATTCCTTCGTGATCAGGACTCATTATCACCAGGAGTCCCTAAGGACGGTAATTGCTGCTATGTCCCCAGGAGGAATTCCTTACCTCTCTGGATCTTCAGGACACGTATCTACACATCGCCATTCATCCAGAGAGCCAGCAGTATCTCAGATTTGCCTGCGACCAAGGGCACTTTCAGTTTTCAGCTCTGCCCTTTGGTCTGATTACAGCTCCTCAAGTCTTCAACCGTGTCCTGGGAGCTTTAGTGTCTGTCCTCCACCGGGACGGCATCAGAGTTACTCCATACATGGATGACCTGCTTCTGAAAACCCGTTCTGCAGAACTTCTTCATCAGCAAGTTCAGGACTGCTTTTATGCTCTTACCCATCATGGGTGGATCATCAACATGGACATGTCAGATCTTGTCCCATCCCAGCGTCTGGTCTTCCTGGGCCTTCTCTTCGACACTCAGCAGAGCATAGTGTTTCTCATGGACAAGGTAGCTCACCAGATCGCCCACAGGGTTTCTGCTGTTCTGGCTTACGATCCAGTTCCAGCCAAGAAGCTGTCCTCTCTAGTGGGGAAATTCATCTCCACAATAGAAGTGGTTCCATTTGCCATGGCTCAAACCAGGAAACTCCAGAGGTTTGTGATCCAGGTGTGCAGGGGTCAGCCGGACCTTCTGAAGATGTCAGTATTCCTTCCTCTTCATGTGGAACTGAGTTTGTTGTGGTGGCTCGACCTCTCCAATCTGCTGAAGGGCAAGTCCTTCCTGGTATCCTTCTGGACGACGGTGATGACGGATGCCAGCCTCTCTGGCTGGGGAGCGGTCCTGGGTTGCCTGAGTGCTCAGGGTCGGTGGTTTTCAGAGGAATCTCTCCTTCCCATCAATGTGTTGGAGCTACGGCAATATTTCATACCCTTCGTCATTGGATACCTCAGTTGGAAGATTGCCCAGTCCGGGTACAGTCCGACAACGCCACGGCCGTGGCTTACATCAACAAGCAGAGCAGAACAAGAAGTCTTGCCGCTTGGTTAGAGGTCAAGGTTATGTTTTTTCCTGGGCAGAAGAACATGTTCCTGCCATATCTGCAGTGCACATTCCCAGCGTAGATAATGTCATGGCAGACTTCCTCAATCGATACACAGTGGACAGCGGAGAGTGGGAACTGCACCCAGAGGTGTTCACCTTCATTGTTCAGAAGTGGGGTCTTCCTTGCATCGACCTGATGGCGACAAGACACAACAGGAAGTTTCCGAGGTTCTGCTCTCACTGGAGGGATCCTCTAGCTATAGTGGTGGATACCATGTCCATTCCTTGGTTATTTCCTCTGGTTTACATCTTTCCTCCCCTCCCCATGTTGTACAGGGTGTTGCAGAAATTGAGACTGGAGCGCTGTCCAGTCATTCTGATTGCTCCGTACTGGCCTCAATTGGCTTGGTTTCTGGAGCTTCTGGATCTGTCAGTGGAGGAGCCATTCCGTCTCCCTTGCCGTCCGGAAGGAAATGTTTTTTTTCTGGTGTTGTGGCTACTGTTTCTTCTAAGGCCTACCATTGTGTCTGGTCAACCTTTCTATCTTGGTGTGCTGGCACGGACCTGTGTCAGGAATTTGCTCTGCCTATGGTCCTGGCCTTTTTTGCAGGACGGTGTGGACAAAGGCCTCAGTTTGAGTTTCCTTAAGGTTCAGACTTCTGCTCTCTCTGTTTTCTTTAAGAGGTGCATTGCCTTTCTTCCTGATGTCAAGGTTTTCTTTCAGGGCATTGCTCATACTCATCCTGTCTTTAAGAATCCCGCTCCTCCGTGGGACCTTAACTTAGTTTTGGGCGTTCTTCAGCGCCTTCCATTTGAGTCCTTTGCTACTATTCATCTACACCTGTTGAAGTGGAAAATGGCTTTTCTCCTGGTAATCATGTCCATTTGCCGTGTCGCGGAGTTACATGCTTTGTCCTGTATACCACCTTTTTTGGTGTTTCACAAGGACAAGGTGGTGCTTCACACTTCTCAGGAGTTTTTTCCGAAGGTGGTTTCGGAGTTCCACATCAGTCACAAGATTGTGCTGCCTTCTTTCTGCCCTGACCCTACCTCTGACAAGGAGAGGGCTGTCCACTTGTTAGATGTGGTGCATTGTCTCAAGTTTTATGTCCATCGCACTGAGTCTATCAGGCATTCTGACGCGCTGTTCATCATTCCTGAGGGTCCCAGGGAAGGAAGACCTGCATCCAAAGTGACTATTGCATTCTGGATCAAGTCCACTATTCATAAGGCTTACGAACTCAGGAAGAAGCCTGTTCCCTTTGGGTCACGGCTCATTCTACAAGATCTATTGGGGCTTCTTAGGCTTATAAGAATCACTGATCAGTTGTGCAAGGCTACCACTTGGTCGTCTGTGCACACCTTTTCAAAGCACTACCGTGTTGATGTGCTGGAATCGATAGATGCCAGCTTTGGGAGGAAAATCTTGGAGGCAGTCTTGCCTGTCTAGGATCTTCTTCGGTTCTTGGTGCTTCCTTCATTTTTGAGCCCTGTTGGCTCTTGTTCAGTGTGCTGTGTAACAGTTTTGGGGTGTTGTTATCCCTGTTCAGTGTCTATTGACACTTCTTTGTTTTGTTGGGCTATCTCTGATCTGATGATTCATATCATGCTCTGGTGTCTTTGGGGGCCTTGCGCCTGGTCCTTGCCTTACTTCCCACCTCTGGGAAATTCAGTGGTTGGACATTCCAAAGTTACCAGTAACGTCTACTGGACAACAGAGAAAGAGGATTTTAGTCTTACCTGTTAAATCCTTTTCTCTTAGTCCATACAGGTTACTGGTCCCCCACCCTGTCAAGGGACCATGCTTGGCTCTCCTGTGACAGACCGTGGGGGTCCTTCGGGGTCATACTCACAGGAGTCTTCTTTCCCTTCTACTATCTAGTCAATAGTTAGTGTCTCAAATCTTACTGGAGCTGGTTGGGTAGCTGCAGCCAAGTAGAGAAGATAGGCTCTACCCCTGCATACAATTTGAGAATTGTTCCTGCTTAATTAAAGGGGTGGATCGCCTACCCAAAGTTACCAGTAACCTGTAAGGACTAACAGAAAAAGATTTAACAGGTAAGACTAAAATCCTCTTTTTAAATCATTGAGGATTTTCATTTCTCCCCCTATAGTGCATTTCCTTGGCCACAGAATTCACTCACTCTCCTTTTGAACATATGGCTCCTTGAGTCACTGACTATAGCACTCCATAGAAAGTGACTGCAACAGTACCACCTGCTGACCACAATGAAACATTGCAGTTTAATTAAAGAAATATTGAATTTTAATAACTTTTGAATGAAACATCTTCCAACAGTAGAAATACCCTTGATTTATGTAGCAGGAAAATGCTCTAATAAATATTTATTATAACAACATGTACTGCCCCTTTAAGTTTGCTAGTTAGCGATGCATTCATGCTTCTGACAGCAGCTGAACTCATGTGAATATAATTTTAATATTCTTATTATTATAGGCGGAGAAGGCGCACAGGCAAATACAGAGAACAACCCAGAAAATCATGAAAAATCCCGCTGTCAGTCATGTAGCTCTACATTCCTTAAAATTGCCTGGGGATTTCTCATTACCCTCTTGGTGTCATCCTCCTGGGTTGGAACCACACAGATTGTCAAAATTACCTACAAGAACTTTTACTGCCCATTCTTCATGACCTGGTTCTCAACAAATTGGAACATTATGTTTTTCCCTGTTTATTATTCTGGGCACCTAGCAACAGCACAAGAGAAGCAGACCATGCTTCAAAAAATCAGGTACGCTATATTCATCTGTATGTATAAGATTTCCTATAGGAGACACTAAAAAGAATGAAATTATAGAGCGAAACGTTGACTCGTTAGGAAACAAATGCAAAATGACCCCACATTTCCAGATATTTAACCATTTGAGTGCTAGAGGGGTATGCAATGCACTGCTTTGCATTGCGTTGCGTACCCCTCTGGCACTTAAAGGGTTAAATGGAGCTTTTAACCACTTGCAATGTGTTGGAGACCTCCTAGCATTCAAGAGGTTAAAGGGATAGTAATGTTTCACAATAAAAGCAGGTCCAATTAATCTTCATAGTTTTTGGGCCATGGAGAGTGTTATTTCATTACTGTCAGAGTTGTGGTTCAAGAGTAATTGAATGATAAAGTATCCCCCTCCTGCCCCTTTTACTGATGTAACACTACTCTCCTCAGAGCAGCAAGACTGTCTGGATGCATCGCAAAGAGGGACAATCTTCAGTGAGCATAAAGAAAAACTTGATAACGGGGGCAGGGTTTTCCTTATGCTCACAGTAAGAAGATTGTCTCTTGCTGTGACCTGTCTGGTCAAGAGACCAGATTCCACATCTGAGAGGAGGTGTCTTACACTAGGTAAAAGGGGCGGGAGGGGGATACTTTGTCATTCAATTACTCTTGAACTACAACTCTGACAGTACTGAAATAACACTCTCCATGGCCCAAATACAATGAAGATTAAAGGGATAGTAATACTTCATTTTAACTTTATTTTATTTTGTAGGCATTAAAAAAACATGAAGAATGATATAAGTCTTATCTCTGAAACCTTTATGGTTTAAGAGATATTCACAAACAAAGTATCCCCCCCCTGTTCAACCAGATCAGAAGGGAGATGCCCAGGTAGACTGCAGAGAGGGACAATCTTCAATTAAGATAATGGAAAAAGCTGAAAAACTTGTCAAGGGGGGAAGGGCTTTCATTGTTTTCATACAAAGAAAATTGTCCCCTTCTGTTATCTGTACTGTCATACAACCAGACTCACATCTGAGAAGAGATTGCTTACACTAGGAAAAAGGGGCGGGGAGGGGAACTTTGCTTGTGAATATCTCATAAACCATAAAGGTTTGAGAGATAAGACTTATATCATTCTTCATCTTTTTTTAATGCCTATAAAATAAAATAAAGTTAAAACGAAGTATTACTATCCCTTTAATTAGAGCTGATTTGTTTTGTGAAACATTACTATCCCTTTAAAAGCTCCATTTATCTTTCTATCGCTCGCTATTCTCCATATCTTTCTCTGTGTCTTCCCCCCTCATTTCCTCTGGCGCTCTGTTTCTACTAGATTATGTTTTATCTTCTACCCCACTGCTGTGGTCTCACATTGACACTGCTGACCATTGATATCCTCTTTTTTTTCATATCTGTGTTATTGCGCATCACAGGCTTTGTTGCATATTGACTCAATGTTCATGATTTGCACCATTATGTTGCCTGTGTCCTTTGACATCTATGATTGCTGTACTTGTTACATATTTTCAGTAAAAGCTTTTGGGGAAAAAAGCTCCATTTAATGCAATGGGAATTTGTAAAAAATGTTTGTAACATTGCCGTTGGTTTGTTCCATTTTGCTTTGCACATATAACCCAGAGTGGGTAAATGTGTTTCTTAGCCCCTTAAGGATGGCCAATTGCGCATGTGGCCGTCACTTAAGAACCACGGAGCATTTTTTTTTCTTTGCTTCCAGTTCAGGGCCCCCCCGAACGGAGTGCAGCCTTGCTTGGAGCCCTGAATTCCATGACGGTCCTGAAACGTTATGGGTCCTTAACACAAATCTACCCATTACGTGCCAGGAACATCAAGGGTCGTTAAGGGGTTAAATCCCTGCACTGGGACACTAACTTACATAGGAATTTTCAAACTGAGCCGACACTGAGACCTTTGAAGTAATAACACTTAAAGGGATAGTAATACTTAAAAATTACTATCCCCCCTGATGTAACCAGTAAAAATACAGAGTTAAATGAGACCATCGGCATCTCTCAAGCCTTTATGGTTTGAGAGATATCCGCTTTTAAAGTTCCCTCTCCACTGACGTCAGCATTCTAGTTGACAGCAGAGGAATCCGGTCCCGGGACCAGCGGAGGCTCTTCAGCAGAGCCAAGATCATGTTAATAAAAGAGAAATCCTTAATTTAAAAGGTCTTCTATGTGTTCTTGCAAACCAAGCAAACATTGAAGACCTTTTTAGTGAAGGATTTCTTTTTTATTAACATGATCTCGGCTCTTCTGCAGAGCCTCCGGCTGATCCCAGGAGAGGATTCCCCTGCTCTCAGCTAGAACACAGACGTCTGGGGAAAAGCCAAAAAGAGGGAACTTTGAAAGCGGATATCTCTCAAACCATAAAGGTTTGAGAGATGCCGCTGGTCTCATTTAACTCTGCTTTTTACTGGCTACAACATGGGGGATAGTAATTTTTAAGTATTACTATCCCTTTAAAGCCTCATGTTCAAAGAAACGAGTTCTGGAGCAAACCATTTGCACTATAGGGGAGAACTAGAAAATCCCATTGATTTAAACGGGATTTTAACCCCTTGAATGCTAGAGAAGTCTCCAATGTATTGCAAAGCAATGCATTTGAGACCTCTCTAGTATTCAAGGGGTTAAAATTGCCATTTAAGTCAATGGGAATTTTTAGTTCATCCCTATAGTGCAAGTGGTTTGCCCCAGAACTCCTTCACTTTTTGTTTGAACATACAGCCCTTAAAGGGATAGTAATACTTAAAATGTAAAAAAAAAAAAAATATGTTGTAGAGTTTATCCCCCTGAGAAAAACAAGGGCACTCCCACTGCTGAAAGGTGTTTAATTCAAAAGTTATTAATTTTCAAAGTTGAATTTTTTAGGTGCAATATCACAGTGGCCTGAGATTGTACAGTGGCGCTGTTGCTACACCATCCTATGGATATTTATGGTCAACTGACCAGAGCTGTCCATAGGATCGTGTAGCAACAGCGCCACCGTACAATTTCAGGCCACTGTGATACTGCACCTAAAAAATTCAACTTTGAAAATTAATAACTTTTGAATTAAACACCTTTCAGCAGTGGGAGTGCCCTTGTTTTTCTCAGGGGGATAAACTCTACAACATATTTTTTTTTTACATTTTAAGTATTACTATCCCTTTAAAGGGATATTAATGTCTAGATTAAACTTTATCTCTGAGTCTTCTATAAGGTTTTTATAACCTAAATCGCTATGTTTAATTACTTACATGTTTGCATTTCATAAGATATTAAAGCTGAAAGAATCCCCCTCCCACCCTTTCTGGCTGCATCCCCTTAGAGCTGCAATCCGGTCGTGAGACCGGACGGATGCACCGAGGGACAATCCTCTGACAAATTTCCAGGGACAGTCCCAGATTTGTCTCTTTCCCTACATCCTGCTTTCACTCTTTTGTCCCTGGTTTGAAAAGTCATTACAACCAGAGGTGTAACTAGAAGCCACCGGGTCCTGGTGCAGAAATTGCCATGCCACCCCCCCCCCGACCATATTGCTCCCCATCTCCACATTGACCCCCCCATTGCCCCCAATCTCCACATTGCCTCCAGTCTCCACATTTCTTCCCCATTGCCCCCAATCTCCACATTGCTTCCCCTATTGCCCCCAATGCCCCATTCCCCACATTGACCCCCCCATTGACCCCAATCTCCACATTTACCCCTCCATTGCCCCCAATCTCCACATTGCTCCCCCATTGCCCCCAATCTCCACATTGCTTCCCCCATTGCCTCCAATGCCCCAATCTCCACATTGCCCCCCCATTGCCCCCAATCTCCACATTGCCCCCAATGCCCCAATCTCTACATTGCTTACCCTATTGCCCCCAATGCCCCAATCTCCACATTGCTTCCCCCATTGCCCCCAATGCCCCAATCTCCACATTGACCCCCCATTGCCCCCAATCTCCACATTGCTCCCCCATTGCCCCCAATCTCCACATTGCTCCCTCATTGCCTCAATCTCCACATTGTTTTCCCCATTTCCCCCAATCTCCACATTAACCCTCATTGCCCCAATCTCCACATTGCTCCCCATTGCCCCCAATCTCCACATTGCTTTCTCCATTGCCCCCAATACCCCAATCTCCACATTGCTCCCCATTGCCCCCCATCTCCACATTGACTCCCCATTGCCTCCAATCCCCACATTACTCCCCCAATGCCCCAATCTCCACATTGACCCCCCACCATTGCCTCCAATCCCTACATTGCCTCCAAGCTCCTACCTCCCTGGTGGTCCAGTGGACTAGCAGGAAAGGTCTGTCCCTCCTTCGGCACAGACCTCTCTACAGCTGCAGCTCCCGCGCATCGTCTCTTCAGTAATGCAGTGATGATGTCATCCCCTGGCGCTCTGCATTACTAGAGTGTGGAAGAGGCCTCTCAGTTTGCACAGACCTCACCTAGTTGTGGGCGGCAGGGGGTCGCAGTGGGAGGCTGGACCCCTGGAGTGACGGGCCCGGTCGCAGGTGCAACCCCTGTGACCCCCATTGTTACGCCACTGATAACAACCCCATATTCTATGTGTTTGCCATTCAAAGGATAATAGGTTATGAACTTCTCCATGTAAAAACTTCTGTATATATACTTTAATGTAGTATTTAGGCGTAGGTAATGTCTGTTCTGCTACAGTGGCGCAGTTTTAACCCTTTCCATCCCAGTGGGGTACGGAACGCATTGCGTACCCCTCTGGCACTCAGAGGGTTAAGTCTGTTTTACAAGGTTTTACTGCTGGTGTCACATTACACAGTACTATGGACTCACTAGTGGTTATGTAGCTGCCCAAGGGAAAAGTGTCCCTGGAACTATTTTTGGCAAGTATGCAAGTTTGTGCTCAGGAACTATTTTAAGGAAAACTTCTCACTGCACATTAAAGCCATAAGTTGATTTGTGAACTTCATCCAGAAAGTTGACCTGACCTAAATAAAGCAGAGCATTGATTTGAAAATCGTATGCTGGTTTGCAGAGAGGAAGAAAGATACTGGGCACTGGTTTGCAGGGAGGAGGAACGATACTGGGCACTGTGCACTGGTTTTCAGGGAGGAAGAAAGATACTGGGCACTGGTTACTGGTTTGTGGAAAGGAAGAAAGATACTGGGCACTGGTTACTGGTTTGTGGAAAGGAAGAATGATACTGGGCACTGTGTTCTGGTTTGCAGGGAGGAAGAAAGATACTGGGCACTGGTTTGCAGGGAGGAGGAACGATACTGGGCACTGTGCACGGGTTTTCAGGGAGGCAGAAAGATACTGGGTACAGGTTACTGGTTTGTGGAAAGGAAGAATGATACTGGGCACTGTGTTCTGGTTTGTGGAAAGGAAGAATGATACTGGGCACTGTGTTCTGGTTTGTGGAAAGGAAGAATGATACTGGGCACTGTGTTCTGGTTTGTAAGGAGAAAGGGCAATACTGTGCACTGTCTGCTGGTTTGTAAGGAGGAAGAGAAATACTGGGCACTGTCTGCTGGTTTGTAAGGAGGAAGAGAAATACTGGGCACTGTTTGCTGGTTTGAAGAGAACTACTGGGCAATGTTTGCTGGTTTGTAAGGAAGAAGAGAACTACTGGGCACTGTGTGCTGGTTTGTAAGGAGGAAGAGAAATACTGGGCACTGTTTGCTGGTTTGAAGAGAACTACTGGGCAATGTTTGCTGGTTTGTAAGGAAGAAGAGAACTACTGGGCACTGTGTGCTGGTTTGTAAGGAAGAAGAGAACTACTGGGCACTGTGTGCTGGTTTGTAAGGAGAAAGGGAAATACTGTCACTACATTTTAATCGTTGGTTTGCAACACAGTGGATGGTCAGTGGTGGTCAGAATGAAAATAGGGTTACACTCAAAGGATTATAAGATAGATTCCGTTCCCTATAAGAGGGTTTGGAATCTTATTACTGGATAACCCATTGAGTGCCAGGCTGTTAAACACTGTGTAGCTAGGAAGACAGGGTTAAGGAGGGAGCCAGCCCAGTAATGGATGTTACTACTATTACTTTTATTTTTGTCCTATTGTCTTGGGAAGGGGGGTCCAAATCTGTACCTTACCTAGGGCCCTGTGGAGTGTTAATCCAGCTCTGATACTGTGAACTCTGTGCTGGTTTGTAAGGAGGAAGAACAATACTGGACAATGTGCTGGTTTTCATGGAGGAAAAAAGATACTGGAAATGGACACTGCATGCTTGATTACAGGGATTATGGGAAATACTGGACACTGTGTTGGTTTACAAGGATGAATAAAGATACTGGGCACTGTATGCTGGTTTGCATGGAGGAAGGGTATCACAGTCTACCTTAGAGGCCTAATTATCCTATGCTTCCTTCTTCTGTGGTGTATCGGCATAGTTGTGGCCACCTCCGCATTGCTGACATCATGAAACAGGCACTGACTAGGACTCCTGTTTATGGGCCTATTCTGTTTGGCCTAATTGGGTCCTGCCTTTTCCTGCTCCTTTATAAACCTCCCTGGGCCTGGGAGTCATTGCCCTTACGTGGTGTTTCTGATATTGTGTCTTGTGCTCTCCTGAGAATCCACTCCGTGTATGACCCCGGCTTGTCTGACTACCCACATCAGTTCTGACCTGTGGCTCTGGCTGACTAACTCGCTTCGTGTATGATGCCGGCTTGTCTGACTACCCACATCGGTTCTGACCTGTGGCTCTGGCTGACTTATTCTCTCCGTGTAGTCCCCCGTTTGTCTGACCTCTGGCTCTTGCTGCCTATTGCTCTGTCTAGTCCCGGCTTGTCTGACCTGTGGCTCTGGCTGCCTACTGGCTGTATACTCTTTGAACTTGCCTGACCATCAGTCTCAGTTTCATGGTTCAGTTCTCCTGTTGCCTTTGGTCTCGTAACCCAGGGTGGAGACTTGTGCCTCAGTTACCGTTCCCTCTAGCGTTCCACCCGCACCACGGTCCTAGTCTCCGGTATCTCGCAGTAGTGCAGTGCATAGCAGAGTGTGCAGCTCTGGGTAGGAGCCTGGGTCCTATCATCCTGTGTTCTGTGGTTGTGTGGGCTATACTATTATTACTATACCTATTAATAAAGGTGGATTTATATTTTATATTCATGTCTGTCCTTATTTGCCTGATTACTGTGACAAAGGGATATACTGGACAATGCGCTGGTTTATAGTGAGGTAGGGAGATACTGGGCACTTTATGCTGGTTTGCAGGAATGGAGGAAGATACTGGGCACTGTTAGCTCGCTTGGAGGAAGTGAGACACTGGGCCTTGAGGACGGAAGGAGAGCACATAATTATTGCTTCAATGCTGACACAGTGCACACTAGACTCACAAATAGATATAATGTGATTTTATGGGGAAAAGAGGAGGGAGAGTGAGGGAGCAGAGAAGAAAGAGGGAAGAGAAGAGT
Organism: Rhinophrynus dorsalis; assembly: GCA_037306005.1. Classification (NCBI taxonomy): domain Eukaryota; kingdom Metazoa; phylum Chordata; class Amphibia; order Anura; family Rhinophrynidae; genus Rhinophrynus; species Rhinophrynus dorsalis. The sequence continues at coordinate 84,997,899 of CM074728.1, forward strand.
GAGAGGAGAGAGGAAGGTGGCATAAGAATTGGAGAGAAAAGGTAGAGAGAGAGAAGAGGAATGACTAGAGAGAAGAGGGTGAATAAAGGAGGAAGAGATCGAGTGAGGAGGGGGAAAGGACTGTTTATTAATGATCTCCTGGTGGGCGTAGGGAGTCATGTATCAGTATTTGCCGATGACACAAAATTAAGTAGGGAAATAAAGTCTGAACTGGAGGTGTCTTCATTACAAGAGGATTTGGACAAATTGGGTAACTGGGCAGGCAAATGAGATTCAATATAGACAAGTATAAAGTTAGGCATTTTGGGTATAATAATAAAAATGCACCATATATTTTAAATGGTGTTTCTTTGGGAAAATCTGCTAATGAAAAGGATTTGGGACTAATGGTAGACAATAGACAGCAGTAGCACGCAGTGCCAGTTGTGGTATAGTTTGACACATACATAAGCTATGCCATTCTTTTATACATATTTTATTTTGGCACTATTCAATTTTCAATAAAACCTTTTTGTGAGCAATATCTGTTGGCATCTGTACAATAGAAGGATTACCCGGTTATCACGATTGATACCTCGCTCAAAGGGATAGTAATGTTTCATAATAAAAGCAGCTCAAATTAATCTTCATAGTATTTGGGCTATGCAGAGTGTTATTTCATTACTGTCAAAATTGTAGTTCAATATTAATTGAATGATAAAGTATCCCCCTCCCGCCCCTTTTACTGATGTAACACTGCTCACCTCAGAGCAGCAAGAGTGTCTGGATGGATACAGAGAGGGACAATCTTCAATTAAGATAAGGGAAAAAGCTGAAAAACCTGTCAAGGGGGGCAGGGTTTTCATTGTCCTCACAGTAAGAAGATTGACCCTTGCTGCAATCTGTCTGGTCTGTGGACCAGATTTCACATCTGAGGAGAGGTGGTTTACACTAGGTAAAAGGGACAGGAGGGGGAAACTTTATCATTCAATTACTCTTGAACTGCAATTGAAATAACACTCTCTATGGCTCAAATACTATGAAGATAATTGGAGCTGCTGTTTTTGTGAAACATTACTATCACTTCAAGGCATTGATGCACCTTAGATACGTTAAGCAGGGTATATATGGAGCAGGGGTATTGGCTCTAGTTTCTATTGTATTGCTTGTTGCCCAGCATTTTTTATATTTTTAAGTTGTCTGGATGATAAGCACTGAATCGTAAGAGGGCTCTGAGGCATAAGGAGATATCGGGGAAACATCTCCAAGGTGTGAGATTGGAGTCCAGAGAGGTTCCTTTGAAAATCCAGTTGTGATATTGTGATTGGAGCCTGATTATACCATCCACTGTGTGAGTACAAGGACTCTAGATAGCAGTGAGTTATATATATATATACCAGATGCTACTCTCAAGGGCCGTTGAGCTTCTTTCTTTTCTTCAGGGATGAGAGGTGACTGGGCAGCAGCTCTCCACACCGAGGACACTCAGGGACCAGGAAAGCAGAGTATACTTGATACTTTGTGAACTGAGCTGCTCAAAAAGTTGTATATTAATTTCACTGCTACTATTCCAGAATATGTCCATGGATAGATGAGGGAGCTGACACCTTGTTGCATTTCTTTAACACTTTGATTACCAGAAGGGTGTAGAGAGCATTTGACACTCCTTTGGCACATAGATGGTAAATACAGAATAACTGAGATGGAAGCATTGAAGTATGCATACAAAGTGTTTATTTCAGTAGAGACATTAGCGACAGACACACTGAATGAATCACCCCATGCTGCTTTGTTTTAAATGCCCCCATGATTTGTGTAGAGGACAAGGCAACATAGGGGGCGGGGACATTAGTTCAAAGTGTCTGCCACTTGTGTCCCTGCCAATTAAATAAATGCTGTGTACAACACTTCAATACTTATCCCAGTTACTCTATATTAACCCTCTGAATGCAAGAGGAGTGCCCAATGCACTGGACAGTCATCTAGCATTCGAAGGATCTTTTGAATTATTTTACTTCTAGAATTTCCTTGGTTGGATTAAGGGGCACCAGCACCCTCCACTGGTCATCCCCAAGTCCAGAGTGGGACATAAATTTGCAGCCTAAGGTACAGTTAGAATGAAATCCATGTAGTGAACATTCTCACTGCACAAATTCCATTTTTCACTGCATGTCCGTGCTTATAGGCACATTACAAAAGGCAGTGGATGTGCTATTGTTTTATGTATTCTACTGTGCTCCTACAAACATGAAAAGGAAAGAGACAAAGAGAACAAATATTACAGAGGACAGACACAATATGTGGTGTAACCTTGATGAATGATAGCCTACTCAAGTGGAATATGAATACAGCAACAACTTCAAGAGCTATGTATCACTGATACTGATGTACAAAGAAGAATTGGTGCAATTGTGGAACAAACCACCTACTCTATAGGCGGAAAATTCCCCTTGAGTGATGAAGAAGACTCCAAAAGTTCCCCTAATTCTCCAAAGCATTGAGTAGTCATTTTTTGGAGGATGATCAAGGGAGCACCAGGGTCTCATATCTGTTCCCAATCAGACCCCCCTGGGCCTCGCAATACGTCTCCACCTTCATCGGCAGGTCTGCTCCCAAGGAAGCAGTGATGCGGATAGCGACTGTCCAAATGATAGTTGCCCTTTAAGCACTCAGATTGCTAAAATCTTTTATTTTAAAAAAAGCCTCACCTATTGTTCAGCAGAGCTATGTATTTGATTGTTAAATTAAAGGGATAGTAATACTTCGTTTTAACTTTATTTTATTTTGTAGGCATTAAAAAAACATGAAGAACGATATAAGTCTTATCTCTCAAACCTTTATGGTTTAAGAGATATTCACAAGAAAAGTTTCCCCCTCCCGCCCCTTTTTCCAGTGTAAGCCATCTCTTCTCAGATGTGAATCTGGTTGTAAGACCAGACAGATAACAGAAGGGGACAATCTTCTTTGTATGAAAACAATGAAAGTCCTTCCCCCCTTGACAAGTTTTTCAGCTTTTTTCCTTATCTTAATTGAAGATTGTCCCTCTCTGCAATCTACCTGGGCACCTCCCTTCTGATCTGGCTGAACGGGGGGGGGGATACTTTGCTTGTGAATATCTCTTAAACCATAAAGGTTTGAGAGATAAGACATATCGTTCTTCATGTTTTTTTAATGCCTACAAAATAAAATAAAGATAAAACGAAGTATTACTATCCCTTTAATGTGACCAGCTATAGGCTACAAGTGTCAGAGGCACAGGAGAGTACTTGTGGACATGACTGTGTGAAAAGAGGAGGAATAACATGAATTAACCCCTTGATTGTGAGAGAGGTTTCCAATGTGTCAAATGAATAAAAGACCTCTGCAGCATGCAATGTGTTTAAGGCCATGCCCCAAATATACTTTTATATATCTGTATATATACTTCGTTGCATATTTCAAATGCAAATATTTTAATGAAAGGTTAAAGGGTTTTACAGAACCCAGCATTATTGTGTTGAGCATAAGAGCTGACATATTTGCACTGCTAATGATTTCCCTTGAGCTTGGTATGATGAATTATACAGGCTCAACACTCACTTCTGGACGGTCTGACCAATCAATGGTCTGTGATTTCCAAGCTGCTACAGAAAGATAACGGTGCCACAGTATTCTGTTCACACACAGACAAGTCACCCAGCTATGCAGTGATTTCCAGACAATTACCCAGAGTCCTTGATCTCTCTCAGTTTTACCAGTTACAGCATAAAAGTATCTTTCTGCATATATGTCTTCCTGTCACGTTAAATTAAATTGATTTGTCTGTATTGAAACTGATGTGCCTGTATCGGCTTCTAGAAATGCATGTTGGATACTGTTAACTCTTTGGATGCTAGAGAGTACAAAGAAGCCCCCTCCCAAAAAACCCCAGAAGTTAAACTAACACTAACACATTCTTATACTAAACCCCCAGTTGTTTTAATCTGGGCAGAAACTCCTTATGGCCATAGCTGGGAACTCTCTGGATTTGCCCCAGAGACTCTGTTCTTGACACTTCATTACCAGGTCTCTGGGGAAGAGACTGAGTCTCCGAATGTGGGGAGTTTCTACTGAAACTCTGCCCACTTCTACTCTTTCCCACTGTGTTCCTCCTACTCCCTGCCCAATTCTCCTCCTTCCTCAGCCTAGTTTAACATTTTTTTCCATGCCTGTTAAGCCCCGCCCACTCATGGTTAAGCCCCACCACTTTTACGTGAATTGCGTAGTTTTTCTCCCGCCCCGGCGGCACAACAGGACTCCCCTCCGGGGGGACCAAAATTCAAAATTCCCAGGTATGCTTATGGCCACTATCAAATCAAATCTGTGTTGACTGATTTCATAGTGGGTAAAATACTAGAAGGTTTACTAAAGGATAGTATTCAGGATTATGTCATGACTATCAATATCATTATCATCAGTCCACATGGTTTTAGGAAGGATGGATTATGTCAAACTCATTTACTTGCTGTCACAGACTCTCAGTAAAGAAACACACAAAACAGTACAAATTAATTTAAACCAGTTTATTGAGCAATAGAGAAATATATAGTATTAGTAAATATTAGTAGTAATAATGAACACTTCCTCAGTCAGAAGGGAGATAGACGTGAGGACAGTGTCTAGTCCACTACCCAGGAGCTGACACTGAACCACCGTAGGTCTATGGTACCAAGTCTTAGAACTAAACTTGGCTCCACCACAACAGGAAGGAACGATAAGATTAGTACAGGAGCATATCCAGCGGAGGCCAGATCGTGAATAGACCACCGATACCAAACTCGTAACACTGTAACTCGTAGCACCACTCGAGGCAGCAGAGTAGGTGCTTAGATAGATGCAGCCAGACAGGAGAGCACTACTGAGGCAAGGAGCGAGACAAGCTGCACTGTATCTTACCGAAGGCAACTAGGAGGCACAGAGCGTAGGTATAGGGTTGCCACCCAGACTGTATTTTACCGGCAGGCCGGTAAAAATTGGCTTCTATCCAATGTTAAGTCTATGGAGAGAATGCCATGGCTGGTATTTTTTTTAAGAAAAGGGGGCAACCCTACGTAGGTAGCACTGTAAGCTCTAAGCCAGGCAACAGGTAAGCATAAGAGGCGAGTGCCCAGGAGCGAGACTAAGTTGCACTAGCTGCCTGGAGGCAAACGGAAGGCACCAAGCAGAGACAACCTGCAAGCGACCAGCTGGTGGCTGAGCTACAAGGTAAAGGAGCACGCCCTGGATCGGCCTAGTGGTAGTCAGACAGGAGCGAGGCACAAACATCAGTCAGACAGGCCACGGCTCAGGAACCAGACCAAGTAGTCAGCCACAGCAAGGGTCAGGATGGAACAGGCAGTCGGACAAGCCAGAGTCATACACGGATCAGGAAGTCAGCCATAGCCAAGGTCACAACCGGAGCGATTAGTCAGACAAGCCAAGGATCGAACACCAGCAGACAACATAAGCCAAGCAAGGGTCAGACAAAACCTAGATGCACACAGGAACCCCACGAAAGGGCAACAAGTCCTAGCCTCCATGAGGTTTATAAAGCCGCAGAAGGAGGCAGGACCCAATTAGGCCCAACAGAATAGGCCCATAAACAGGCGTCCGTGCCAGTGCCTGAAACATGACTATAGCAATGAGGAAGTGGCCAGAGGCCATGCCGACCGGCGGCCATACAGAGGTAAGAGCACAGGATCGCTAGGCCTCAAAGGGAGACTGTGATACTTGCATTCTAAAAAAGTAATTGGTAACTTGCCCAAAGGAATAGCTGTGGATGTAGTGTACTTGGATTATGCTAAAGCCATTGTACCTTGCAAGAGATATGGTAGAGAATCTCTTCAGCTTGGTCTAAACTTGTAAGAGGAGTGCCATGGGGTTCAGTCCTGGACCCAGTGCTTTTTAATTTGTTTATTATAATATTGAAGTGGGTAGTGAAATGAATGCTCAGTCTTTGCAAATGACACTAAACAGTGAATTTTTTCCTCTGAAAATCGATTTGGATAAACAGTGAATGCGTGGAAAGTGGCAGATGAGGTTTAATATAGATCAATGTAAATTTATGCATTTGACTTGCAGAAACAAACATGCTACATATACACTAAATTGGAAACTACTTGGGGAATACTCATTACAGAAAGATTTAGAAGTACTGTCAGACAATAGAATTCACAACAGTGTGTCGTTCACTCAGCTGCTGCAAGAGCAAATAGGGTACTGTTATGTGAAAAAAGAGGGCACAGATAGATGCACAGGACAGAAATGTAATTCCTAAATACTGAGTAGAGTTTTGGGCATCTGTTTTTAAAAGAGACATTACTGATCTGAAAAAAGTACACAGATGTTCAACAAGTGATGAGAGGATTGGAAGATTTTAGTTTTAAAAGACTAGCCGAATTGGGCTTGCTTACATTAGACACAAACCATTGAATAGGGGATATGATTACTGACATATTTAAAGTCAATACAGGCCACTTTCTGGGGAACTTTTAACTCAAAAAGCTGAGCAAAAAACAAGGAGTCATCCTTTGAGACTAGAGGAAAGGTGCTTTCGGCTTAAACAAAGATAGGAATGTTTTTGCACCAAAGGCAGCAAAATGTAGAATTCCTTTTCTTGGCAGGCTGTGTTCTCAGAAACTGTAGATACTTTAAAAAAGTATTTGATACCTTTCTAGCTCATAACAATATAGATAATTAAGACAGTGTCCTGCTGTGTAACACACAACATGAACAAAAGAGGAGTTATAATGTAATGAGTATAGGTGTAAAAACCTCAGAAGCTTACACTGATATTACAATAAAAAACCCTTAAAGGCAATGTTTCCCAGCTCAAAGGAAAAATATCATATTACTCGGTATTACTGTGTATGATAACAGTGGTACATACTTCTAAAGTACTAATAACTCAAAAATTTTTTTACAATTAAACAAAATAGAAATAGTAAGCATTAAAATGTCCATCATCAAAAATATACAAAATTATATATGTATGTGACCCACAGTGCAATCTCCATATCCCACCTTCCCCCACACCACATACCACAGTAATTAAACAATCCCAAAACTATAAACACAAAACCCAAACAAAAAAGTTTTTAAGTCATGCTTTATGTTGGCATTTCTGCTCTGAAGATATTTCTGAGTCAGTATGTGTTCAGTACTCCAATGGTGTGATTTTGCCTCTCAGCCAAAGCCTTAAAGGGATAGTAATGTTTCATGATAAAAGCAGCTCTAATTAATATTCATAGTGTTTGGACCTTGGAGAGTGTTATTTCAATTCTATCAGAGTTGTAGTTCAAGAGTAATTCAATGATAAAGTATCCCCCTCCCACCCCTTTTACTGATGTAACACTGCTTACCTCAGAACAGAAAGTTGGTGTCCAGGTAGATTGCAGAGAGAGACAATCTTCAATTAAAAATAAGGGAAAAACCTGAAAAACTTGTCAAGGGGGGCAGGGCTTTCATTGTTCTCATAGGAAGAAGATTGTCCCCTTCTGTTATCTGTCTGGTCTATGGACTGCATTCCACATCTGAGAAGAGATGGCTTACACTAGGTAAAAGTGTCAGGATGGGAAACTTTGCTTGTGAAAATCTCTCAAACCCTAAAGGTTTGAGAGATAAGACATATCTTTCTACATGTTTTTAATGCCTACAAAATAAAGATAAAACGAAGTATTACTATCCGTTTAAGAAGATTTTTATGGTTAGCCTAGCTTTGAACTCTGCTCTCCAGTATATATTGATTTTGGGAACTGTACAAATTAATCTAATTGACTTGGTGTGGTTCTTACTCTTAATATGCAACACTGTGATTTTCGTGGAAGGATCCAGCTTAGTGATCTATTCCCCGATGTAAATCTGAGGACTTATTACAAGTGATATTATTTATGATTTAGATTTATGCCATGTCATTAATGGGTTATGGAACAGGAGGGTTGAGTAGCCACATGTTGGCAAACAGAACAAACTATCCAGGCTGTTGCTGAAGAGTTTCTTGTTAACGAAGATGAGGTGCGTAGCTTGTGAGCAAAGTCAACAGCAAGTGTGACTTTGCTGCTGCTACTAGCCTTGACTAACAATGTCCATTGTAAGGTTGAATACCCAGAACCAGTTGAGCTGGACCAGGATGGACACATTTGCTCTTTAATAGAAGCATCAGTAGCAGAGAGGAGCACAAACTGGCGCGCAAAAGAAGGAGTTCTCGAAACATACCTAGGTAACAGGATCCAAATCGGCATGCAGAATCAGGAATATAGCTAAGGTCAGGGCAGGAGGCAAAAAAGTGTGGTCAGGGTTCACAAGCCAAGGTCTCACATAGAATACTGGAACCAAAGCTCTGGAATGTTAGTTGTAAAGACACTATACATGTGCACTGATGTGTCTGTGAGGCTGCTTCATATAGGTCTCAGGGTTGTGTCCAGGAAAGCACACAGCATGACAAGTAATAGCAAAGCCGGAGTAAGTTGAGCATGTGTCCAGGCAGGGGAGGGCTGGTCTGGGGGGCAGAGGGGCAATTCCCCCCTGGGCTGATCAGAAGTCTGGGCCAGTGGGCCACTGGCTCACTTAATCTCCCACTTGCTGCTGTAAATGAAGCTACACTAGTGATGCCACACAGCTTACAACTGAAATGGAACTACACAAATGATACCACAGAGCTACAATCCAAATAGAGCTACACTAGCAGCATAACCCACTTCCCTTGTAGGCTCTATGGTATCAATCATGTTGCTGTACTTAAATTGTAAGCTCTATGGTATCACTAGAGTAGCTGCATTTCAACTGTAAGCTATGTGGTTGGTCTCATTTGCCTTACTTAACAGCATTAATGCCAATATTAAAAGTAACTAAAGAGGATGGGCTAGGACAGTGGGCTGGGGCGACTGAAGAAATGGGCCAGTAGATTGTACTTGCCCCCAGTCCACAAGTTGCCAGCCCTCCCCTGTGTCCAGGTAAACAGGTAGAATGTTGATCCATGGCACTGTTTCTCAATTTTAGTCCCGGAGTCACACAAACAGGTCAGCTTTTTTAAAATCTCCTTTTGGTTAATTAGTGTCTCGGTCACTGTGAGATACCTTTGCTTAATTAGGGATATCCTGAAAATCTGACCTGCTTGTGTGCCCCAAGGGCTGGGGTGAAGAATCCCTGATGCTGGTAGATATTCAAATGATTTTTTGAGCAAGGAAGGAATATTTTTTTTGCCCACATTGGGTATAATTGTAAATGACTTCACTGTTTTTTCTCTGCTTTCCTCTGGATCAACAAAAACAAGGTGATATGGCAAAGGCTGATGGACACGTGTTTTTTTTTCAACATCATCAACACTGTTACTATGCATGTTACTGTGTTACCACAGGGAACAAGTAAGCATTGACAGTGACTTAAAGGGATACTAATACTTGCAAATTACTAATCCCCATATTGTAGCTTTGTTAAAAAGAAACTTATTGCCCCCAGTGTTATCTCTCAGACCCTTATGGTTTGAGAGATGATAGCGCTCAAAGTTCCCCCCTCCCTCCCCCTCCCTGACTGAACGCTGACTGCAGGGATATCCGTTATTACTTGCATCAGGCGGCTCTGCAGCATTGCCGAGATCGCGTTTATAAAAGATAAATATTTCCCTAAAACGGTCTTATTCGTGTGCTTGCAAACCAATCACAAACCAAGCACACATAGAAGACCATTTCAGTGAAAGAATTCTTTTTTATAAACACGATCTCGGTTCAGCTGCAGAGCCGTCTGATGCACATAAGACTGTCGTATGACAGCTTCCCCTGCAATCAGCGTTCAGTCAGGGAAGGGGGAGAAAGGGGGGAACTATGAGAGCTATCATCTCTCAAACCATAAAGGTTTGAGAGATGACACTGGGGGCAATAAGTTTCTTTTTAACAAAACTACAATATGGGGATTAGTAATTTGCAAGTACTATCCCTTTAAATGGTTAACTCCTTGAATGCTAGAGGAGTTTCCAGTTTAACCCACTGAATGTTAGACGGATTGCCGATGCATTGCTGGGCAATGTGTTAGAGACATCTCTCGCAATCAAGGGTCTAAATCCCCCATTTAAATCAATTTGTTCTCTATGATGCATCTGTTCTGCCCCTAAATCTCTCTACATATGTCTTTGTGCATTTTGCCCTTAACCCTTTAAGTGCTAGAGAGAGATCCAATGCATACCTCTCTGGCACTTAAAGGGTTATCTGTTGGTTGCAGTTCAAGTTTGTTGACATTGTCAACTTGCAGAGATAAAACATGTCCATATCATCTAGATGAGAAGGTCAGAACTGCCCTGTGCTAGTCAGTAATGTCCATTGTGTGTAGATTTCCATGTCCTATATCTTACACAAGCTGTGAATTGTTTAAATCTCTCTTTTTTTTTTTTTTCTTTTGGCTTCTCAGGGAATGTAGTCGGATATTCGGTGAAGACGGTCTCACGTTAAAACTCTTTCTTAAACGAACTGCCCCATTTTCCATCTTATGGACTTTGACTAATTACCTCTACTTGCTGGCACTGAAAAAGCTGACAGCCACAGACGTATCCGTGCTCTTCTGTTGCAACAAGGCGTTCATGTTCTTGCTTTCGTGGATCGTGCTGAAAGACAAGTTCATGGGTGTACGGGTAAGGACTCCACTGGTTTGATTTTCCTTTGTGATTTTAGTTAGGAAAATGTTATACAAGTAAGGGGCTATGGCAGGGTGGCTTTGATTTAAATCAAGTCGATTTAAATCACGATTTAAATCACTAGTCAGTAAGTCTCGATTTAAATCATGATTTTTAAATGTAAAAACTCCTTCTTGCTGGTAGTTAAAACCATCAATATTTGCAACCAGGTGAAGAAGTCATAACCTGTCAGATTGGTAAAACAGCAATATCAGAACTGATTTTAGCTTAATAGATTAATCACTCATATTTGGAACATATAATAAAATATAACATAAAATATAATTGCATGACTATACAGCCTCAGGTATATAACTAAGCTCTATTTCATGCTGAATAAACTTTAAAGGGATAGTAATACTTTAATATTACTATTCCCCATATTGTAGATATTTGAAAAAGAATTGAATTGCCCCCAGGTTCATCTAGCAAACCTTTATGGTTTGAGAGATAACCAAACGCAAAGTTCCCCCTCCCTCCCCCTTCCCTGAAGTCAGCGTTGTACTGACTGCAGGGATATCCGGTCTGACTTTCATCAGGCGGCTCTGCAGCAGAGCCGAGATCGAGTTAGTGAAAAAGAATTATTTCACTGAAACGGTCTTCTGCATGTGCTTACAAACCAAGCACAAACCAAGCACACGTAGAAAACCGTTTCAGTGAAATAATTATTTTTTACTAACACGATCTCGGTTCTGCTGCAGAGCCGCCTGACTGTCGTACGACAGATTTCCCCTGCAGTCAGTACAACGCTGACATCAGGGAAGGGGGAGGGAGGGGGAACTTTGCTTACGGTTATCCAGGACATACTTGAAACGAGAGAAATCTCAATGTATTCTTCTGGTAAAACATTTTCTAAATAAAAAAAAAAATAAAATCTCTCAAACCATAAAGGTTTGAGACATGAACCTGGGGGCCATTAAATTCTTTTGCAAATATCTACAATAGCACATAACTTTGCTTACTCATAGACTATGAGTAAGGCAACTGCAATGACATCACCGGTGAAACTTTATGTTGGTGCCTCTGCCAAATAACTCATTACAACCCTTTCCCTCTTAAAGCAACACTAACCCTTCCTAATAATAAACTTTACTTTACCATAATCTGGGAAGAAAAGCTAATCGCTACTATGAATCAATTCTACATGCACTGGTTCTCCAGAATTAACCTTTAATTACCACTGGATATTATGCCTGTGGATTCAGGGCTGGATTTACATCTCAGGAGCCTGTAGGCACAGAAATCTGAAGCGCCCCCTCCTTGGCCATCTCCACTGGACACCTCCACAATGCTACTAATCTCCACATTGCCCCCTTCATCTCCATATTGCCCTTGCATTATCCCCATCAGCTCCAACTTGCTCCCATCTGCTCCACATTGCCCCCACCATCTCCATGTTACCCTCACATTGCCTCCCCCTGTTGTCCGTTTCCTACCTCCCTGGCAGGAGAGAGCTGTCATCTGTGCCTCCTTTGGCACAGTCCTGTATCTGCTGAGCTCCCTCGTCAGCTTTTTAGTAATTCAGAGTAATGACATCATCTTCCAGCACTCTGCATTCCTGAAGAGAAGACCACACGGGAGCTCCAGCAGATACAGGCCTGCCAAAGGAGGTACAGATGACAGATCTCTCCTACCAGGGAGGTAGGAAATGGACAATGGGGGGGAGGCAGCAATGTGAGGGCAACATAGAGCGGGCACCGGGTGGGGGGATTATTGTTATGTCACTGCGCATAACAATAGCGAGGATAATTTAAAAAAAAAAATAAAAAGGCATCCCAATGACAGGCATGCCTCTGTGGGGTGCACCTGTAGGCAGATGCCTACTCTGCCTTATTGTAAATCTGTCCCTGTGTGGATTCAGGCATGATTCTTTTTTCAAGACTTCTCCCAGTAAACTATTTGTAGGAAGCCTTCATTGGGAGCAGTTTGTAGTAGTGTATGGGATAATCTACCTCTTCCAACAATAAATCTCTACCTATATCTGAAACTCATTAAGGTCCCTTTCACATGGGTGACTGGATCTTGGTATGGCCCTTGGTTATCCTGTCTCTTGGGGGGGAGGCATGCTGAGTGCTCGATTTAGGTTTGACTGATGTCCACATCATATGAGTGACAGCCAGACATTATTGTCTGACAGCTCCGTGGGCCGCCATTGGTTGGATCTTCGTGATGATTATCTCAATGATTCAGTCAGTCGTGTGCATGGTCTCCTCTGCTGTAACGTTATGAATGTCATGCAATGTGAACTGCCGAATTAACAACAAGGTGTTGAAGTATAGGGTGATTAACCCATTGATTGCCAGAGGGGCTGGATACTCTTCTAACATTCAAAAGTGTTACTGAGCATTAGAGACTCAGAACTAATGTCAACCATTTGAAAGGCTCTTAAAATAAAGGCCCCCCTCAGCATTCCTAAATGATTTCCTACTAGTTACTCCAGACAATGCTAAGGAATCATGATTATTTTAAAGGGATAGTAATACCTCTATTAAAGCTTAGCTCTGAGACTTCTTTATATTTTTTTTTAACATGTAATGCTATATTTAATTACTTACAGCCTTTCCTCTTCAAACACAATTCAAGAGGAAAGGATCCCCCTCCCACCCCTTCTGCAGGGACGTGCACAGACATTTTTGGGGGCAGGGGCTCAAATGAAAAAAAGGGCACTTCTCATTATTATTTATTTAAATTTTTTTTGTTAAAATTGCACAAGGGCACTTTGGACAAAAAGGGCAGGTGCTCAAGCCCCCCTTGGTGTCAATGTGTGCACGTGCCTGCCCTTCTGGACTGGACAGATACAAAGAGGAACACTCTTCACTCAGTAAGTATAAAGAAAACCCTTCTCCCATAACAAAGGAGGGTAGGATTTCCCCTTTTGCTTACTGAGGATTGTCCCTCGCCGCTCTCCATCCAGACCAGTCTGAGAGGCTCAGTGACGCAGGGAAAGGGGCTGGAGAGGGATCCTTTTGGCTATAATAGCATTTGAACTTCAACACTGTAAGTAATTAAATATAGCATTACGTGTAAAAAAAATATATATAAAGAAGACCCAGAGCTAAACTTTAACCCTTTGAGTGCCAGAGGTGTACCTAATGCATTGCAAAGCAATGCGTTGCGTACCCCTCTGGTACTCAAAGGGTTAATAGAAGTATTACTATCCCTTTATGCTTCATTGACCAAGGGTATGTAACGTCAATTGCAAAGGAATAAAAGTCTGCAAGCCAATTATCGGTATCATAACTGCTGAATTCCGGAGGAACAGATGTGTGTGCGTGTGTGAACCATGCATGATTAACCCTGGTGTGTGTCAGGTGTACAATGCATACAGAAGCAGTGTGTTTCACACCTTTCTCGCTCTGGTACTCAGAAGGATACATTAAGAATATTTGGTTCACTGAAAGAGGAAATTTAGAGTGTGAGAGAAATCCGGCGGAGCTGCAGATGGTGGCTAAATGGTTCACTGAATCTGCATAAATAGTCTGTGCTGTTCAGTTACAATGCCAGGTTAATCATTAACTCTTTTGCCGCTAGAGAGAGGATTGAGGCACTGTTCCGGCAAACAACAGGTTGACTTTAATTTTTTTCCCCTAATTATTCCTTAATTCCATTTTATATTAAAATGTATGTTAACTAAAAAAAAAAAATCTGTCTCTTATTGGTTAATTGCTGTTACTCCCACCTCTAGAAGAAGCAGTGTGGTATAGTTACAAACCTAATTGACCAGGTATATCCCAATCTTTTTGTATCCTTTACTTCAAACGCTGAAGTTACCAGTAGCAGTCTTATTTCTATTGGCTGTGCAGGTGCATGTGATGTCATAGGCTAGTATCAATAATCAGCTGCATCTCTGGAGCTCACAGCATTGGCTCCTGTAGGGGTAGGGTTTCCTGTACACCGAGAGTTGTAAGTTTATATATCTAAGTTTAAGTGTACATTTAACACATATAATATATATATACTAGTTGAAGAGCCCGTTACATGGGCCACAGTGCCACTGCCAGCTGGTCGCGGGGCAGTCATGCTCAGTAGAGACTGCCCGCGCCACGGCTGATACAGAGCTGGACGCTCCTTCAGAGCGCCCCTCTCTGTATCAGCCTTGTCACAGGCAGTCTCTGCTGCGCATGACTGCATTGTTACAAACTTTCTAGCGAATTATTATATAGGATATACTTTATTATTTCACGTTAATGAAAGTGCTACAGGGAGACTGTAACACTGCATTACATCACATAGAACATTCAGTACTGCAGGGAGAGGGTAACATTGTATTACATCACACAGAGCATTCAGTGCCTCGGGGACAGTGTAACATTATATTACATCACATAGAGCATTCAGCGCTGCAGGGAGAGTGTAACATTTATTACATCACACAGAGCATTCAGTACTGTAGGGAGAGTATAACGTTGTATTGCATGACATAGAGCATTCAGCGTTGCAGGGAGAGTGTAACACTGTATTACATCACACAGAGCATTCAGCTCTGCAGGGAGAGTGTAACATCGAATTACATCACAAACAACATTCAGTGTTGCAGGAAGAGGGTAGCATTGTATTATATCACACAGAGTGTCTAACACTGTATTACATCACACAGAACATTTCCTTGCTGCAGGGAGACTGTAACATTGTATTACATCACATACAACTTTCAGTGCTGCAGGGAGAGGGTAGCATTGTATTACATCACACAGAGTGTCTAACATTGTATCACATCATACAGAACATTCTGTGCTGCAGGCAGATTGTAACGTTATATTACATCACATAGCATTCAGTACTGCAGGGATCGTGTAACATTGTATTACATCCTGCTTTGATGGTCTACTGACCAGAAAACTCACTGGAACCAGAAATTCAGGTAGCTCACAATCAGGGACATAAACCTGCAAAAAAAGACAAACAAGTAATAATAATAGGCAATTTGAGTGTACACTTGCAAAATATGTAAATTCAAAACAAAGACTTCCTGTCCCTTTAATAATTTACCACTGTCTATCCCAGGGGGTAGGCAAACTTTGTCTCTCCAGTGCTGGGGGACTACAAGTCTGATCATCCCTCCCCAGCCATCTATGATAATGGGAATTGTAGTCTCTAACAGCTGGAGAACTACAGGTTCCCTACCCCTGTGATAGGCACTGTTTACAAATGACAGTTATATAATAAGTCATTTCTTTCATTCATTCATTCACATGCATACACGCACGCTTACCCACATTCACAATAAGTTTCACTCTTACCTTGATGTTGGAGGTCCAGTGGTGCCCTCTTCTCCCTGCTCCTCCAGAAAAAGAAAACCCTATAGCCCACTTCTACCATCCCCTCTACCGCTGCCAATAAAGACTTCTGCTCAGGCTGGGAAAAATTTACATGGAATGGCTTTTATATTGGCCATGCCTGTTCAAATACGTCCCCACACTCCCATTGGCTGGGACTGTGGGGTTTACACAATAATCTCACCTCCCAGCCAATCAGCCTCTAGCTGGAGGGGTCACGCATATGCTTAATGTCAGCCTTCCATCTAACCAATAATAGGCTAGCTCTAGGGGTGATGTAATGCATATACTAACTGTACCAATGGAAAAATAACAATATTCTGAATCCTCATTAATTTAGAATGCATTTTTTAACCCTTTTAATGTTAGATATCTCCATCACAATGCTTTGGAGACCTCTGTGCACACTGAGCACTGCACACACCTCTGGTCCCTAAAAGGTTAAGTAGGCTCATGTGCTCAGTCTGCTCCAGTTTGAAGCCATCTGCCAGCAACTGTCATGTCCGCCTCCATGGACATGACATCCGAGACCGATTGATGATGATATCTCTTGTACAAAGGTACAAGGGCAAAATTCAAAGGGTCCATTAGAATTTTAAGGTAAAAGTAAGGTAATTGGGGGTTGTTATCATGAGGTGTTAGTGGGACATGTGTACGACTGAGCCAGTGCAGCCACATGGAGTGTGGGCGCAGCTGCACCCAGGGTAGGTACTATAATGTATGATTGCTGTAGTGCATACAGGTGCACACACTCCGCCACCATTAGGGGAGACAAGGGTAGTTCTGTCCAGTGTTGCCTCTGCTAATCTGTAAGGGGACTTCAGCATTAGTATACACCATGTGTATAAAGCTGCTCTGTCTTCTGTAGGCCGAGTAGAACAGTATGGTGCCTTACACTTGATTGACCGGTTGGGCTTCAGAAGGCAGACCTGGCTCAGGCACATGGTGTACATTCCTGATGAAGTTCCCTTGGAGATTAACAGATGCAACACTGAACAGTGCTATCCTTGCCTATGCGGAACATTTTGTACTTTTCCCTATGTGGAGAATTGTCTGCATGCTACCCCTGCACAAGGCCAAGTAAATGTTACACACATCGTGTAGCATCCTGTACAATTTCACCCCCTCCACACATGAACAGAGGCAATGGGACCACTACTGCGCTAGTCAGCATGGCTTAGGCTCCTGTTGCATTGAGCCTCCCTATGCTGACAGCTATGACTTGCAACTGGGGTGTACTGGTTACTGTTTACAGATTACTATACTGTTGCACTGGACCTCCACATCAACATAAGAAACGTACACCAATAACACTACAAAACTACAACCTGTACACGTCAACACAATTTCCTTCTGTTTGTACATAGACCTCCATATGGAGGGGAACCCAAAAGTAGGATAGTCTATCCCCTGCAAAGGGGAGCACAACCAAAAGCAGTAAACGTTACATTTTAAGAAACATCCAATGCAGTTGTTTAACGTAGTCTTATGAAAATATTACTCAAACACATGATATATTGTTTTCACTATACTATTTTTACATTTAACATACACATGGGCAATGCCATGTCCACTCTGCTACCATATAATATGATAAGAGAACAACAGCAAACATCACAGAGTATACTGCAAGGTAGGCCCCAGTAGGCCAGATGATTAAGAGTGAAGACTAGGATTCAGGGCTGTCGGACTTTGGCTGCTCTCTAGGCTGCCTTAGAGATGCTGGCTGCAAGGCCAGATTAGTGCTGACCGAAGGAGCAGGCCCGCATCTGGATAACAAGCCAGAGAACAGCAGCTGGACACTGGGACAGACAACCCACCTGCAGTATTCATTGTTAGCTGTTGTATAGAAATACTGAGACCTGGAGCTCGACTGAGGAGGCAGAAGACAGGATTAGTCGAAATCCTACTGGTGGTCGAGGTAGTCAGTGTTCGACTAAGGGCACACAGAATGGAAGCCCACCAGGGTCAAGGCAGACAGGAAGAAAGACACTCCAGGTGAGGAATAGACGGGCGGCATGGTATCAATCAGCAGACAGAAGAATAGTTTAAAACCAGTTGGGCAAAGCAGTACAAAGGAGGCGAGCAGAGGAGTAGTTGAATAAACAGAGCCAAAGTCGGAAACAGGAAATTTGAGTACAAGGTACTAAGTCATAGAGCAGGAGGGAAATCAAAGGAGAAGCCAGGTCAACATACAAGGAGATCACAAAGGGACAAGACTGGAACTACGGGTCACAAACTGGAACGCTTTGATCACGCATCTACCCAAAGGCGCTGAGACTCTATAAATGCCTGCTGCAAATAAAAGACAAGGTGGTGAACCAGGATCCGGATATTAAGGGAAAATCAAATGACTAACCAGACAAGGAATTACAAAAAAGCAAAGAAAAAAGGGCAGAACATGAGAACTTCACGCGCATGCAGTAATGACATCAGCAGTGGGTGCTCTTTCAGGCAGGGACCTCACTTCCAGTGTTTCACTTTGCAAAGCATTTGGAACCCTCATTGCCTAAAAGCAATGCATTTCTTACCCCTCTGGCACACAAAGGGTTACATTGTAAAGTGCTGCGTACACTTACAATGCTATTTAAATACACATATTCATTCACAGCATGCAGATGGGAAACTGACGGTGAACAAATAATCTACGCCATATTAATACATGGCATGAATCTTGGCTCAGACTAAAGGAACATCCAGACTGCTTCATTGCCTCCCCTTGGCACAAGCGGCATTAACAGGAGGCTTTTTGGAGTGTGTAGCTAAATGAATTGGAATAAAGCAAAACTGGGAATTAAAGGGATAGTAATGCTTCACACAAAAAAAGTAACTCCAATTAATCTTCATAGTATTTGGACCATGGAGAGTGTTATTTCAATACTGTCATAGTTGTAGTCCAAGAGTAATTGAATGATAAAGTATCCCCCTCCCGCCCCTTTTACTGATGTAACACTGCTCACCTCAGAGCAGCAAGATTGTCCAGATGAATCGCAGAGAGAGACAACCTTCAGTGATCATAAGG
Organism: Rhinophrynus dorsalis; assembly: GCA_037306005.1. Lineage (NCBI taxonomy): Eukaryota > Metazoa > Chordata > Amphibia > Anura > Rhinophrynidae > Rhinophrynus > Rhinophrynus dorsalis. The sequence goes on from CM074728.1 coordinate 85,016,833, forward strand.
AAAAGCCTGTCAAGTGGGGCAGGGTTTTCCTTATCCTCACAATAAGAAGATTGTCCTTTGCTGTGACCTGTCCGGTCAAGACAGTGATTCTCAACCAGGGTGCCGTGGCACTTTGGTGTGCCACGGACATCATCTTAGGGTGCCCCCCATTTTCTATGAAGACTAACAAAAATGGACTATATATATGAACTGTATATTTATGTACTGAACCCCTTATTATGCCCTTAATAAAGTACATTAAGTATGTCAGGGGTGCCCCGAATGTACTAGATTATGTGTTAGGGGTGTCCCAAACAAAAAAAGGATGAGAACCACTGGGTCAAGAGACCAGATTCCACATCTGAGGGGAGGAGGCTTACACTAGGTAGAAGGGGTGGGAGGGAGATACTTTATCATTCAATTACTCTTGAACTACAACTCTGACAGTAATGAAATAACACTCTCTATGGCCCAAATACTATGAAGATTAATTGGAGCTGCTTTTTTGTGAAACATTACTCTTATTTTAACAGTGATTCTAGCTCCTTAACCCCTTAAGGACCGGTGTGCGCACGCGCGGCCGGCATTTGCGGCTGGCAATTGCGGACCACGGGGCATTTTTTTTTTATTAGTGCTTCCGGTTCAGGACTTCCAGAGCGGCGTGCAGCCACGATGGGAGCCCTGAACTCCATGCCATGCCAGGACCGTCATTGGTCCTTAAGTGCCGGACCGCCGTGACGGTCCTGGCACGGCAATGGTCCTTAAGGGGTTAAAAGAAATGAAAAAGGTTGGGGCTGCTGCTCTAATTCATTGCTTTGACACTCATTTGAAATGCCTTCAACAGGCACATGGGGCGTAACGGTTTGACTGCGTGAGAGGCAATGCGTTGGATACCTTTCTGGTACTAAAAGGGTTAATATTTCCTTCTTGCTGACTGACAAAAGCGTAAGACATGCAAATATTGGGGGCAGGAAATGAAATAAAGTAAAATCCCTCAATAAAACACTCAGCATTTTTATGTCCATATCAGCATTTCTTCTTTTATTGCGACAATACTTACAATAATGTAAGTCTAATTAAATAAACAGTACAGCAGCGTTTCTATACACACCATGTTTCTAATACTAACAGAACATTTATAGCCTCTGGCTAAACGGCACCCAATGAAAATATGTTCATAAATATATATTCGAGAGAATATCCCTTTTTTAAGCCATTGAATTTTACAGAAGTCCGAAAACATTGCTTTGAAATATGTTGGTGACATTTCAAACTTGGCTAAACTGCATTGCACAATGCATTGGAGAAGTGGGGTTGGGCACATGTATCTGTTCATGAGCCACATTTAGAGTTAGAATTTGTGCAAGGAGCCTGAGCATCCATTTTGCTTGCACGCACACACACAGGTGCACACACACACACACACACAAGTGTGTATATCGTACATACATACATACACACACAAACCCTCACACATACATATATATGTGTGTATATCTGCACACACACACACACACTACTACTGTCACAAACACACTCTCTCTCTATAACACACACATGCAATACTCCCCCCGTTCACACATTCTTTCATACATTCTTATACTTACATACACACTCTCTCACACATACACACATGTATATACATACACACATGCAATACTCCCCTCCCACACACAATCTCTCACACATTCACTCTCTCACATATACACACATGCATACACATTCTCTCACACATTCTTATACTTACATACACACTCTCACACACACTTGTACTCACACACTCATACATATATTCTCTATCTCACACACTCTCATACACATTCACATACACACACACACACACTACCATGCTCACCCTCACATATGTACACTAATACTTAAATCCTCTCTCACACACAGTCGCACACTCTAACATAAATGTACACTCTCATGGACACACACACACTCACACACCAATCTCATCAGTCTCTGACACACACATTTTCTTTCTCACACACTCTCATACTCACACATTCTCTCCCTACACACAAGCTCACACACTTTTTCATGCACACTCACTCTCACACACACACTTTTACACACACTCTCTCTCTCTCTCTCACACCACACACACACAAACTCACCCTGCACACACACATACCCACACACACACACTCTCTCTCTTTTTCACACACATATTTATCTACACTCCCTAGACACATATTGCCTCTCATAAACACTGACTCTACAAAACACACACACAAACACTCTTGCACACACAATGTTGCACACACATACACATTCTTACACAAAAATCCTCTTACACACATACCCTTTTTGTCTCTCTCACACATACACCACTACACTCCCCACACACAATGACTCTCATATCCACTCACTCACACACAAACACTCCCTTCCACACATACTGACTCTCATAAGCTCCAGGTCTCTCTCTGTCACACATACTCACTCTCACTATCCCATATTCACACACACTCTTATATACACACTTACATGCATACACACATTTTCTTATACACATTTACGCTCTCTCACACACCCTCTTACACACACACAGCGCACACACACAAATGTATCTATTTGTTTACGTGGAGGAATTGTATGAGAAACATATAAACATCCCATCTGGCTCCTCTCTACTCCAGTACCTGTCATGACCTTGGAGAGTTGGCGAAATGGGGTGGTCTCTTCACATCACACTGACCCCATCAAGGTCATGACAGAGCACTGGAGAAGAGAGAAGTCAGATCGGGATGGGGAGGTCCCACAGGCCTCAGTCCTGTCAGTTCTGTACAAAAGACTTTTTTCTTTGGAATGAACTGCAGGCTGGCTCAAACTGAACAGCAGACAGGATCAAACACACGGGCTGTATTCTAGCAACTTGTAGGTAATAGGAATGCTAATGCTAGATGTAGCTTATTCTTATACAATTATTATGCTGTCAGATTTGCAGCAATTCAAGCTTTAATACATTGATACAATTTAAGAAAAATTATAGTCCATGTGCTTCTTTTCAGCATTAGGATTTTCTGGCCATAGTAAGGTAAATAGGGGGTTATTAGGATGTGTTAATTCTCCTTTAAGGTGAGAGATTGAGTAAGGCAGTGACCCGCTGGCCCAGACATATGACCGGCCCAGGGGGCAACTGCCCCCCAAGGCCAGCCCTCCCCTAGCATTACCTCATCTCTACTTCTATGCAATATAGTTATGATATGAGACAGATAGCCCCTGAAATAGCACTGACAATGAAAAGTTGCATGTTAGAAAAGTAAGATTTAATTAACCTTTTGAGTGCTTGTGATTTCTCCGACTCATTGCAAAACAAAGTGTTGAAGACAGCTCAATCATTCATAAAGCTAAAGGTGAGGAAAGGTTTGCTGTTTTGTGTGAGAGAAACTTGTTTATTTATTTGTCAGTTTGTTCAAATTAGCCATTACTTTCTGGTAGGAAGTGGCAGTTGGGAATGAGAGTGGGATGTTAGTATCTGGCACACCAGGCTGTGCTGGCCTGTATTGCTTGATTTGCATAAACTGACAAATAAAGCTAAATATCTTGTAAACTATAGAATTAAAGTGATAATAACATTTTATAATTATTTGCTTGATTTTGAAAGGTCTTCCACCCAAATCACTCTAAAGTATCCATTTTAATCCTTTGAGTGCCAGAGAGGCAAAGCAATACGATGGATAACCCTCTGTCAATCTAAGGGTTACATAAAGCATAACATAAATTATAGGTGATTATGAGAATACTTTTAAGTCATCCAAGTCATTCTAAAGCATTATTTCCACTTTAAAAAACATTTAACTCATGAGCAGGACTATGGCATATTATTCGTTAATGTATATTAAAGTAATTCTGTGAGGTAAGGACTTTGCAGCAGTAAATATTTCAATGGTTTTGCTCCTTTCATTGGCACAGATAGTTGCTGCAATAATGGCAATCACAGGAATCGTCATGATGGCGTATGCAGATGGTCTCCATGGTGACTCCATCATTGGAGTAGCTCTGGCTGTGGGATCAGCCTCTGCATCAGCACTATACAAGGTATGTTGGATGTAGAGTGTAACTTCAATTGTTCCTACCTGGATTTAGTTCTGTCTGTAGCTATTAGATTAGTAGTTGCAACCGGCAGCCCGAAGGGAACATGCACTCCTCAGTCTCTTGTGACCCTGACTAGGGTGACCACGTTTCAGCTCTGCCATTCTGGGATACTGCAGAGAGAAGAGCACGCCACAGAGTTCTAAACAGAGGAAGAACGGTATCCTTTTAAAACGTTGCAATTGAAATATCGTGCAGCTACATGCCACATTAAAGAAGTCTCTGTGATTAAAAGGGCACCATGAGAATCTTACCCTGCATAAAAGCGCAAGATTCTCATGTCGCCATATGAAAGGTCACTTCTTATACTCCTTTGCTGATCCAAGAAAGGGTGTTGCATGGCATGGTCCCCCCAGGCTTCTTATACTCATTTGCTGATCCAGAAGCCCCTTCTTATGCCCTTCCTTGTTAGGATGAAGGAAGCGGATAGATGGCATAAGGGGCACTCACCTGCTGCTAACCCGGTGTCCCTGTACTCTAGCAGTCTGTTTCAGTGGGTGCAGTTCTACCTCTCGGTGCCAGGGGGCGCTGCTCACACACACAGTGCAGGACAGGCTGCTGTGTTCTTGTCAGACACTTTTTGTTTCCAGTCAGGCCGGTGTGAGGAGGAGATTTACAGGTGCGCAGAGGGTCCGGAGGACACGGAGCATGAGGGTCTGGGCTAGCAGCAGGTGAGTGCACTGTATGCCATCTAGCCACTTCCTTCATCCTAACAAGGGCATAAGAAGGGGCTTCTGGATCCGCAAAGGAGTATAAGAAGCCTGGGGGGACCATGCCATGCAGAGACTTTTCTTGGATCAGCAAAGGAATATAAGAAGTGACCTTTCATATAGCGACATGAGAATCTTGCGCTTATTTGCAGGGCAAGATTCTCATGTCGCCCTTTTAATCACAGCAACTTCCTTAATGTGGCATGTAGCTGCACAATATTTCAACTGCGACATTTCAAAAGAGAACCAGGAGAACTGTCCATTGACTACTTTGACAGAAAGAGATGACCATGGTGAGGTACAAAAAACACACACATCACTCCTAAAGTCTAGCATTACACCACAACAAAATTGCACTGCAGCTCCCAACTGATGTCAGGATCAAGACTCTGTTCTCTCTCTAGGGTTTAGAGCTCTGTCTGGAAGCCATTTTCCTGTAGCCAAGCAGAGGCATCACTTTCTGTCACAGTAGTCTATGGGCCTTTCTCCTTCTAGTGTTCAGAACTCTGTGCTCTGGAGTTTTCATTCCAGGACTTTGTATTGTCCCATAAGGGGGCTGCCCGGAACATGGGACACGTATTTAAAGGAGCAGTAAACTTTTTTTTATGAAAACATATATTTTATAGAACTTTTCCTGCTGAATAAAACAAGGTCACTCCCACTGTTGCCAGATGTTTTATTCAAAAACTATAGCAGTTTAAATAAACAGGAAGTAAATTTACTATGTTTACTTCCTGATAGTTCCAAGTGACAGGCAGTTTCTATCACATTCTATGGAGAACTGTATGTCTCTGACTTTCCTCTCCATTAGAATCTAACAGGAAATCTAATTAGAATTTGACCACTAGAGGGCACTGCTAATGTAAAAAAAACCATGGGTTTAAACTGTAATAACTCTGGAAATATAAATCTCTCGGCAGTGGGAGTACCCTTATTTTACTCAACAGGAAAATCCCTACAATATATATTTTTTCATAAAAAAAAGTTTACTGCTCCTTTAAAATCCAGGACTGTTCTAGGAAATCCAGAACACTTGGTCACCCTAACCCTGACCTGTTTTATGGTACAGGGGACTTTCTCTTGCCATCATCTTATGTTCGATAATTTCACCCCAAACAATGCACAGTTTGAGGCAGCTGAACTACGAAACCAGAGACAGGGGAAAACTATTTGCCACACTGGGGAGGAATAAAATCCACATTCAATTATTTAAAGGAGAAGTGTCATATCCTAATAATAAGCCCATAAGGGAGCAGTAAACTTTTTTTTATGAAAACATTTATGTTAGAGCTTTTTCTGCTGAGTAAAACAAGGGCACCCTAACCTCTGTCAGGTGTTTTATTCAGCATTTATAACAGTTCAGATAATCAGGAAGTGAATTTCCTGTTTACTTCCTGGAAGTTGCAGTTGACAGGAAGTGACTCAGCAGTTTCTATCACAGTCTATGAAGAACTGTAAGTCACTGACTTTCCTCTCCATTAGAATGTAACAGAATTACCAATTGGAATTTGACCACTAGAGGGCATTGCTGATGTAAAAAAACCCTCAGGTTTAAACTGTAATACCGCTGGAAATATGCATCTCTCAGCAGTGGAAGTACACTTATTTTACTGAACAGGAAAAGTCCTATGTAAAATCAAGATATATTTACAATATATTTTTTCATTAAAAAAAAATTACAGCTCCTTTAACCTATTACTGCCAAAATACTAATGGCCTCAGTGAATTTTGCCCCTATGCCTTTGCTCAAGAGGTAATGGCCCATATGTATAAAAGCAGTTATTCTGGAGTACACCAACTGCACAATAGGGGACAAATAAAAATTCATGAATTACCATGCACTTGAAGAGAGAGATTTTTAACTCCTTGAATGCTAGAGAGGTCTCCAATGTATTGCGTAATTTGTTCAAGAGATAAAATCTTCAGTCAGTCCTGGAAGTCACGTCCACCACGGAGGCTGACATGACAGTTGCTGGCATTTTAAACTGAATCAGCAGAGTGCATGAGCTTCACAATGCATTAAAGGGTTAATATGTAGATGTGTAGAGCAGACGTTGTGCCCTGTCTTCCTTCTAGCAACTGTCATGTCCACCTCCATGAATAGGATATCCAGCACTGACTGAAGGTTTTATCTCTTGATCCAAGGAGCAAGTGAAAAATTCTTAGGGGCTATTAGGATTTTCTGGCCATAGTAAGGTATGTGGGAGGTTATTATTACAAGGTGCTACTTCCCCTTTAAGCATTAGCATACTTTTAACTGTTTCACTGCCAGAGGCGTACGCAACTCATTGCAAAGCAATGTGTTGCATACCCCTCTGCCACTGAAAGGGTTAAAGGGATAGTAATGCTTCAAAAAAGAATATGTTGTAGGGTTTATCTCCCTGAGTAAAACAAGGCTACTCCCACTGCTGAAATATATTTTGTTCAAAAGCTATTGCTGCTCAAACTCAATTTTTTTAGGTGCAGTATCACAGTGGCCTGAAAATGTAAAGTGGCGCTGTTGCTACGCAATCCTATGGAGATTTATGGTCTACTGACCAGAGCTGTCCATAAGATGGTGTAGCAGTAGCACCACTGTACAATTTCAAGGCCACTGTGATACTGCATCTAATAAAATTTAAGTTTCAGCTGTAATAACTTTTCAATAAAACACCTTTCAGCAGTGGGAGTACCCTTGTTTTACTCAGGGACATAAACGCTACAATATATATTTTTTGCATACTAAATATTACTATCCCTTTAAATGGGTTTCTGTACATTCTGACACTTCTAACTGCATAATAAATCCAAACTCTGTTTTGCAGAGATATGTACCCATATGTGTTTTCTTGTTGCAGGTTTTATTTAAGATGTTTCTTGGACCTGCAAACTTTGGTGAAGCTGCACATTTTTTTTCCACGTTGGGATTCTTCAATTTAATTTTTATCTCCTGCACCCCGATAGTCCTCTATTTTACCAAAGTAGAATACTGGTCATCCTTCTCCTCCTTGCCCTGGGGTTACCTCTGTGGAATCGCTAGTCTGTGGTTAGGTATGTAGTGTGCTTGTATTGTCCTTTACAGTTAACCCTTTGAGTGACAACATAGTAACACAGTCGAAAAAAGTAGGCTGACCAGATCTCACCTTTATCCAGGGACACATAGGAAATAGCCATTTTGCAGTACTTCACTGAAATCAATGCAGTCCTGCAGTATGCATTTCTCTTATGCATCCCAGGTTAAAGGTGAGGTCTGGTCAGCCTAGAAAAAAAGACGTGTCCATCAGGTCCAGCTCATGCCAGAAACACCCCTGTTGATCTAGAGGAAGGCAAAAAAAACCCTCTGAAGCCATTTCCAATTTAGCCCCAAGTGGGTAAAAAAATTCCTTCTGACTCCAAATGGCAGTCATATAGATCACTGGATCAACATCCTATCTGCATTGAAGCCCTTTGTAGGGTTTTTGGATTTGTAGAGTCCAGACCTGCACATCTTCTACTCTGTAAGTGCTAGAGATGTCTCTAGTACAGAGGTTCTCAACCCGTGCCTTCAATGGCCACTAACAGGCCAGGACTTAGGAATTTCCCTGCTAGAACACAAGTGTGGTGATCAGAGGCTCAGTCATATTGATTAAAGGGATAGTAAAGTTTCAAAAAAAGTATCCTGTAAATGTTAGCTGCAATAAAAAAACACTTAATGCGCTTAATCCTTTCTCTCAAACTGTTATGGTTTGAGAGATATAAGAAAATAAAGTCCTCCGTTCCCTCCCCTTTCTGCCTGATGAGCTGTAGAGCTGTCAGAGGCAGAATCCGGTCACCCGACGGTAGGTGGCTCTTCAGGAGCGCTGTCATCTAGATATCCAACTATAATTACTTCGTCTCTATGGTCTACAGTGTGTGCCTGGCTTGCAAGCACACGTTGTAGACCGTTCCGATGAAGTAATTATACTTAGATATCTCGATGACAGCGCTCCTGAAGAGCCGCAGTCTGGTCCCGGATGCAGGATCTCATGATGTCCTCTGTACAGCGCATTAAATTTTTTTTTATTGCAGCTACTATTAAGAAGATACTTTTTGGGGGTCTTTACAATCCCTTTAACTCACCTGTTCTCTGAAAAGGAAATTCTCAAATCCTGGCCTGTTAGTAGCCAATGAGGGCACTGGTTGAGAACCACTGCCCTAATATATCCTTTCCCAAGGTGATGGATACCTCTGTAGTGGACAAGTGTTAAAATATGAGATATTAGCAAATGTTATATAGTTCATGAGACTGAAAAAATAAAACGAGTCCATCAGGTTTACACAAAAGGTTTTCAAGTCAATTTCTGCAGTGATTACACGTTGTAAGTGTCTTGATTCTTAAACATTGAATTTCTTTGTATTGCAGCTTTTAACATTTTAGTAAATTTTGGAGTCGTCCTGACCTATCCAATTCTAATTTCTATTGGAACAGTTCTCAGTGTTCCTGGTAATGCAGGTGAGTTCTTATAATGAGTACGCTGTTAAAAGACTAAGATTGAAACAAATTGCATGTACGTTTTCTTACACAAAATGTTACGTGAATGTACATGTTTTTTGATAAAATGTATAAGGAATAAAATATAAATGCTTAGCAAACCATATTAACCCTTTGAGTGCCAGAGAAGTATCACATTCATTGTATTGTTTAACCCTTTGAGTGCAACGTGTTGCATACCTCTCTGGAACTCAAAGAGTTACAGGTATAGTAATACTTAAAGGAGCAGTAAACTTTTTTTTATGAAAACACATATTTTATAGAGCATTTCCTCCTGAGTAAAATAATGTCACTCCCATCGCTGTCAGATGTTTTATTCAAAATGTATAGCAGTTTAAATAATCAGGAAGTGAATTTACTGTGTTTACTTCCTGATAGTTCTAACTGACAGGAAGTGACAGGCAGTTTCTGTCACATTCTGTGGAGAACTGTATGTGTCTGACTTTTCTGACTTTCCTCTCCATTAGAATCTAACAGGAAATCTAATTAGAATTCGACCACTAGAGGGCACTACTAATGTAAAAAAAACATGGGTTTAAACTGTAATAACTGGAAATATAAATGTCTCGGCAGTGGGAGTACCCTTATTTTACTCAATAGGAAAATCCCTACAATATATATTTTTTCATAAAAAAAGTTTACTGCTCCTTTAAAATGTAAAAAAAAAAAGTATTCCCCTTAGTAAAATACTCTCACTAAAAGGTATTTAATTACAGCTCAAACCTGATTTTTTTTTAGGTGCAGTATCACAGTGGCCTGAACTTGTACAGTGGCGCTCTTGCTATACCAAGCTATAGAGATTTATGGTCAGCTGACCAGAGCTTTCCATAGGATGGTATAGCAACAGCGCCACCATACAGTTTCAGGCCACTGTGATACCGCACCTCAAAAATTCAAGTCTGAGCTGTAGTAACTTTAGAATAAAACACCTCTCAGCACTGGGAGTACCCTTGTTGTACTCAGGAAGATAAACCCTACAACATATATTTTTTTAGATTGTAAGTATTACTATCTATTTAAGAAAAACAAAAACAAAGCTGGTGCTAAATGAAGTAATGAAGTGTATTAACTATTTTCCCTGTGATTTTGAAGCAGAGTTTTATTAAAGGAGATGTAATGCCTCCCAAGAATAACCCCCTCCACTTATCTTGCTATGGCCATAAAATTCTAATGTCCCCTCTGAATATTTTTCAGCATAATTCAATAGATAGCCTCTACAATCAGTCCTGAATGTCATGTCCATGGAGGTGGACATTGATAGCTACTACCAGGACCACAATCAACAAACTCTGCCCACTTCCCATGGATATCTAAACCCTTTAAGGACAAGAGAGGTGCATAACGCATTGCTTTGCAATCCATTGCTCACCCCTCTGGTCCTTAATGGGTTAAGTAGCCTCAGTGCACTCCAGTTTAAAAAAACTGAGAGCAATTGTCATGTCCGCCCCCACTGGCATGACTTCCAGGACTGACTGAACATGTTACCTCTTGAACAAGAGCAAAATTAAAAGAGGCCATTAGGATTTTCTGCCCATAGTAATGTAAGGTATCATTATGACATGTTACCTCCCTTTTAACCCTTTGAGTGCCAGAGAGCTATCCAGCTCATTGCATTGCAATGCGTTGGATACCTCTCTGGCACTCAAAGGGTTTTTACTATGACTGATCCCATAGGATCACACTTAGTGAAACATTATAGCTGCCTTTTAAAGAGGAACTCTCACCTCCTTTAAAGTCATCCTTATTCGATTGTGGCTTGCCAATAAATGTTCAATCCGTTTTCTTTTATAATTGCTCTTTTTACAGAGAACTTAGCCTTTATAATATTCCCTCCTGATGTCACTTCAGGGCAGGCTGCAGTACAGCTCTGTACCACAGCCTGCCAATCTTCGCCCTCTTCCCCTCCCCAGTTGTTCCCCGTTCCAACCTCCTCTTCTGATGGTGGAATCCTGCATGTGACCCGGCGCAGGTTTACTTTGGAAATGTCGCCTTCCAGTTAACAATGATGAAAATGGCGACATCAGAATGTCACGTGCACCATGCAGGCAAAATCAGAATATGACCTGCATGAAAAAATTATATTCTCATGTCGCCATTTTCATGGTCTCACCCTTTGAACTACTACTTCCCCTCATCTGCTTGAATGATGAGGAGAGATGTGACCACTGCCCCCAGAGGCGTAACTAGAAGCCTCCAGGCCCTGGTACAAGAAGTGCCACGGGTCCTCCTACCACATTGGCCCCCCTTGATCACATTGACCCCCTCCACAATGCCCCTCAATCTCCACAATTCCCCCATCTCCTACCTGGAGCTCCCGCGCGGTCCTCTTATTAATGCAGAGCGCTGGGAGATGATGTCATCTCCCAGCGCTCTGCATTACTAGAGTGCCGGAGCGAGATTGTGGGCACCAGGTGGAGGGGTTGCAGGGGGCGGCAGGGCCTCTGGAGTGCACGGGCCTGGTCGCAGGTGCGACCCCTATAGTTACGCCACTGGCCATCCTACAGATGGCATGTGTGTTAGTATTCCCACACAGGGATAGATAAGGGGTGAAATAAGCCATGGAGAAACCTATTTTACTGACCAAAGAAGCAACCGCATACCCAACAGCCCTACCTCCTTGTCATTAAGAGAACCCAGAGTGGACGGTTTGCGAGAGACCCTGACAGACACAGATGCTTGTGGATAGGTGGGCCGGTGGGCAGGGGTGTACCTAGACCATTTGGCACCCCCCTATATTTGGGACTCACCCCCTCCAGTTTAAAATGTCACCTGCTGCTGACACAATGCTGAGGGCTGGCTGCTTGGTGGTGTCTGAGGATATGGTGAGGTATTTAGGCCTCCGCATCCTCCTGCTCCAGTTTGCATGCTGTACTGGCTGTGTCAGGTCCAGGCATCTCCTCCAGACCTTGCACAACAGCGCCGCTGCACACCACGCACAACCAATGAGAGAGGGGTATCCTGTCAAAGCACTCCTCTCTCACTGGCTGCAGTACGACTCAAGGAAGCAGGTAATGGACGGCGGGACACATCTAATGCTATCAGTACCTGCTTAGGGCAATTGGGCAGCTGGCTTTGAGTGGCAATTTGGTACCCCCTAATGAGTGGTAACCAGGGAGGACCGCACCCATCCCCCTTAGTACACCACTGCCAGCGGGTATGATGCTGCTTCTTTGGTCACTAAAATAGATTTGTCCATGGCTTATTTAACCTCATATTTATCCCATGCCATCTGTGGGTCGGCGGTCACATCTCTCCTCACAGTCCTTGTTGATGTATTCAAGCAAATGAGTAGAAGTAGCAGTTAGAAGGGTGCGACCATGAAAACGGCCACATGAGAATATCACCCTTTTCATTCAGGCGATATTCTGATCTCGCCCGCGTGATGCACGCGACATTCTGTTTTCATTGTTGCTAACTAGAAAGTGACATTTCTAAAGGATATCCCTGGCGTACACGCTTGCCAGTGAGTTTGATGTCCCTTTTTTCTTCTTCCTCTACAGCCATTGATCTGTTGAAACATGAAGTCATTTTCAGCATGGTAAGACTGGGTGCCACTATTATCATTTGTATTGGGTTTCTCCTTATGCTTCTCCCTGAGGAATGGGATGAGATCACCTTGAGATTCATCAACAGTTTAAAGGAGAAGAAGGTTGAAGAACACACAGAGGACATTGCGGATTCCAGCCTGCACACACGCAGCAGAAGCAGAGCCAACGGGACAGTCTCTATACCACTCTCTTAGAGCTACACACATTTAAATGCACGTGAATGTATATTCTGTGAATATAATTTAATCATTTCACTACTTGTAATGTAATATGACAGTATTAATCTGCAATCAATTCTAAGTTAAAGAGAAGAAAATCAAAGTTTACATTTATACACCTATGTGTAAATAAACACAATAAAGTTTTTTTATGGAAGGTTTTTTTATTGGCGTTCGAAGTCTCTTTTTTTTGTAAACACTTTTGATGCTAGAGCAATGATAGACAACCTTAGGTTCTCCATCTGCTGGGGACTACAATTCCTGTAATCCAAACCAGTCATTGGCTGGTTGTGGATGATGGAAATGAGGGCCAGATTCTTCGGTAGTCAGAGTAGGCAACTGATTAGAGAACCAAACTGAGCAGACCCACAGCTGTGCTGGCCATGAAACACAGCTGGGAACTCTCCAGATTTGCCCCAGAGACTCCGGTTTTGACCCTGCATTACCAGGTCTCCAGGACAGAGGCTGATTCTCTGAAAGTGGGGCATTTCTACTGAAACTCTGCCCACTTCTGCTCTTTCCTATTCTGTTCCTCCTATTCCCCATCCCTAGAATATTTTTAACAAATTTTTCATACCCGTTAAGGTCTGCCCTTGCTCATGGTTAAGCCCCACCCCTTTTTATGTGAATCACATCATTTTTCTCCCCCCTGTGGCACCACAGGACTCCCCTCCGGGGAAACCACACATCAACATTCCCAGGTATGGCCATGAACACATTCTGAATTGTGGGTGGAGCCAGAGCAATGCCTTTTATTCTGACTCTACCTATTCTGCAAGTGCATAACAGTTTAGGTTATTTATCTGAATATGTTGGAGGGACCAAAAGCCACTTAATCCTTTGAGTGTGCAATGAACCGGGAACACAAAGGGTTAATCCGCTCTGTCCCAAATTTCATTCTTTCGTGAGCTCAGTAAGTCGCTCCTTCATCTCCCCTCTTTTAAAATGTTCCTCATCTCCTCAAGGGGGGCCCTCTAATCAAGCCCACCATCATATCACGATTATCCCACAACTACTTCATTGGAGGCCATGACCACTATATGTTAAGACAAAGGAATATGCTTTTTATTATTTTATTTATTTTCATCTACAACTACTTTTTTAAATACTTTTAAGACCCTGGAATTGAAGTCCCTGGATCTGTTTACAATCACTGTGAAATCAGGATTGAATACACTGAGTTTCTGCATACTTGAGTTAATGGACTGGAGGCAGTCTTTTCTACATTGTGTCACTATCTTTTTTTTTTTTAACACTGTAACTTTTTTACATTGTATCATTACCCCTGTTTTCACAGTCCCTGACTTCAAATAAATTGGTGGAAAAAAAAAAAAATAAAAAGGATAAAAAGTATAGGTAGTATGACATTACATATTATACACTTGCAGAATACTAAAAGTAAAAGTTGGCTATCTCTTTAAAGCCCTCTATGCTACAGAAGTCTCCAGTGCAAGGAGTTGAAAGCATTCCTTTTGCTTGTAGGTTGTAGGGTCAGTGCATTTTCTCTATAAGGCAGCAGTGGATTGTTTTAGGAGGTGGGGTCTCATGAGGATTGGGGGTGTGGCCATGGATGGGGCTAAGGGCCCCTTGAGTGCCTTGCCTAGAGATACCTGAGATATAAATCTAGCCTTGAAGGGATCTGTAGCCTGCAGCAGCTGGAGAGCCACAAGTTGCCTATAGTTTTGCTAGAGGGACCTGCATGATATATTGCTGGTCTATGTTGGAATAAAAGAGTCCAGACAATATCATTATTTACCTGTTGCTCTCCTGGCTGCTTTGTTACACGTTTATGCTTGATTTATGGCTAAATAAAAGGTGGATAGATCAAAGTTTTGCTTAATCAATCTTCATGCAAACAAGTAAAGTTGAATACTCTTATGAAGCCCATTCTGTTTAATTGTCATCTTCAAATTGGTCTGTGCATTCTGACTACTGAATGCATGTCCTTCTTACCAACCTAGTTTCTTGTGAACAAAATAAGAGCCTACTGATTCTCGTGTGCACTGTAGTTCCAATTTAAAGGGATAGTAATACTTAAAATGTAAAAACAAATATGTTGTAGGGTTTATCCCCCTGAGTAAAACACGGGTACTCCCACTGCTGAAAGGTGTTTTATTCAAAAGTTATTACAGTTCAAAGTTGACTTTTTTAGGTGCAATATCACAGTGGCCTGAAATTGTACAGTGGCGCTGCTGCTACACCATCCTATGGACAGCTCTGGTCCCAGGACCATAGCAACAGTGCCACTGTACAATTTCAGGCCACTGTGATATTGCACCTAAAAAAGTCAACTTTGAACTTTAATAACTTTTGAATAAAACACCTTTCAGTAGTGGGAGTACCATTGTTTTACTCAGGGGGATAAACCCCACAACATATTTATTTTTACATTTTAAAGGAACTGTCCTTTAAATAGTTGTCCTTCATACAACAGTCCTGTATATATCTGTTTATATTTTAGGTGCAATATCTGCAGTTTCCTGTATTTGCGTATCCCCATTTAGGCCAGTGTTTAGTTCACACATCCCTTAAAATTGTCAAAAGGCCTTAAAGGGATAGTAATGTCTATATTAATGTTTAGCTCCGAGTCTTCTATATGTTTTTTATCACATGTATCGCTATGATTAATTACTTACAGTTCTGTAGTTCAAAAGATATTCAAGCTGAAGAGATCCCCCTCCAGATCGCATCACATTGCCTCTCTTTCTGGTAGGATGCAGAGCAGCGATGGACAATCTTCAGTAAGCAAAAGGAAAATCCTGCCCTCCTTCGTCAAGAGGGACAGGGTTTTCCTTATACTTACTGACTGAAGATTGTCCCTCGGATAGGGTTTTCCTTATACTTACTGACTGAAGACTGTCCCTCGGACAGGGTTTTCCTTATACTTACTGACTGAAGATTGTCCCTCGGACAGGGTTTTCCTTATAGTTACTGACTGAAGATTGTCCCTCGGACAGGGTTTTCCTTATACTTACTGACTGAAGATCGTCCCTCGGACAGGGTTTTCCTTATACTTACTGACTGAAGATCGTCCCTCGGACAGGGTTTTCCTTATACTTACTGACTGAAGAATGTCCCTCGGACAGGGTTTTCCTTATACTTACTGACTGAAGATTGTTCCTCGGACAGGGTTTCCTTATACTTACTTACTGAAGAATGTCCCTCGAACAGGGTTTACCTTATACTTACTGACTGAAGATCGTCCCTCGGACAGGGTTTTCCTTATACTTACTGACTGAGGACTGTCCCTCGGACAGGGTTTTCCTTATACTTACTGACTGAGGACTGTCCCTCGGACAGGGTTTTCCTTATACTTACTGACTGAAGATCGTCCCTCGGACAGGGTTTTCCTTATACTTACTGACTGAAGAATGTCCCTCGGACAGGGTTTTCCTTATACTTACTGACTGAAGATAGTCCCTCGGACAGGGTTTTCCTTATACTTACTGACTGAAGATTGTCCCTCGGACAGGGTTTTCCTTATACTTACCGACTGAAGATCGTCCCTCGGACAGGGTTTTCCTTATACTTACTGACTGAAGAATGTCCCTCGGACAGGGTTTTCCTTATACTTACTGACTGAAGATTGTCCCTCGGACAGGGTTTCCTTATACTTACTTACTGAAGAATGTCCCTCGAACAGGGTTTTCCTTATACTTACTGACTGAAGATCGTCCCTCGGACAGGGTTTTCCTTATACTTACTGACTGAGGACTGTCCCTCGGACAGGGTTTTCCTTATACTTACTGACTGAAGATCGTCCCTCGGACAGGGTTTTCCTTATAATTACTGACTGAAGATCGTCCCTCGGACAGGGTTTTCCTTATACTTACTGACTGAAGATCGTCCCTCGGACAGGGTTTTCCTTATACTTACTGACTGAAGAATGTCCCTCGGACAGGGTTTTCCTTATACTTACTGACTGAAGATAGTCCCTCGGACAGGGTATTCCTTATACTTACTGACTGAAGACTGTCCCTCGGACAGGGTTTTCCTTATACTTACTGACTGAAGATCGTCCCTCGGACAGGGTTTTCCTTATACTTACTGACTGAAGAATGTCCCTCGGACAGGGTTTTCCTTATACTTACTGACTGAGGACTGTCCCTCGGACAGGGTTTTCCTTATACTTACTGACTGAAGATCGTCCCTCGGACAGGGTTTTCCTTATAATTACTGACTGAAGATAGTCCCTCGGACAGGGTTTTCCTTACACTTACTGACTGAGGACTGTCCCTCGGACAGGGTTTTCCTTATACTTACTGACTGAAGATCGTCCCTCGGACAGGGTTTTCCTTATACTTACTGACTGAAGACTGTCCCTCGGACAGGGTTTTCCTTATACTTACTGACTGAGGACTGTCCCTCGGACAGGGTTTTCCTTATACTTACTGACTGAAGATCGTCCCTCGGACAGGGTTTTCCTTATACTTACTGACTGAAGATCGTCCCTCGGACAGGGTTTTCCTTATACTTACTGACTGAAGAATGTCCCTCGGACAGGGTTTTCCTTATACTTACTGACTGAAGATAGTCCCTCGGACAGGGTATTCCTTATACTTACTGACTGAAGACTGTCCCTCGGACAGGGTTTTCCTTATACTTACCGACTGATGATCGTCCCTCGGACAGGGTTTTCCTTATACTTACTGACTGAAGAATGTCCCTCGGACAGGGTTTTCCTTATACTTACCGACTGAAGATTGTCCCTCGGACAGGGTTTCCTTATACTTACTGAAGAATGTCCCTCGAACAGGGTTTTCCTTATACTTACTGACTGAAGATCGTCCCTCGGACAGGGTTTTCCTTATACTTACTGACTGAGGACTGTCCCTCGGACAGGGTTTTCCTTATACTTACTGACTGAAGATCGTCCCTCGGACAGGGTTTTCCTTATACTTACTGACTGAAGACTGTCCCTCGGACAGGGTTTTCCTTATACTTACTGACTGAAGACCGTCCCTCGGACAGGGTTTTCCTTATACTTACTGACTGAAGATCCTCCCTCGGACAGGGTTTTCCTTATACTTACTGACT
The DNA here is from genome assembly GCA_037306005.1 of Rhinophrynus dorsalis. NCBI lineage: Eukaryota > Metazoa > Chordata > Amphibia > Anura > Rhinophrynidae > Rhinophrynus > Rhinophrynus dorsalis. The sequence continues at coordinate 85,034,918 of CM074728.1, forward strand.
GAAGAATGTCCCTCGGACAGGGTTTTCCTTATACTTACTGACTGAAGATCGTCCCTCGGACAGGGTTTTCCTTATGCTTACTGACTGAAGATTGTCCCTCGGACAGGGTTTTCCTTATACTTACCGACTGAAGATCGTCCCTCGGACAGGGTTTTCCTTATACTTACTGACTGAAGACTGTCCCTCGGACAGGGTTTTCCTTATACTTACTGACTGAAGATCGTCCCTAGGACAGGGTTTTCCTTATCCTTACTGAGTGAAGATTGTCTGTCTCTGCATCCGTCCGGTCCCACTACCAGATTACAAATCTAAGGGGACGTGGGCGGGAGGGGGATACTTTTAGCTTGAATATCTTTTGAAGTACAAACATGTAAGTAATTAAACATAGTGCTACATGTTATAAAAACAATATAGAAGATTTGTAGCTAAACTTTAATATAGACATTACTATCCCATTAAAATAGATAATAAAATGCTACTGTCTGGCTACAGATTACAACAGATCTCCAATAGGAAAAAAAAAAAAAAGATAGATTGATAGACAGACATAGCTGGGAACTCTCTGGACTTGCCCTGGAGACTCCGGTTTTGACACTGAATTACCAGGTCTCCAGGGCAGAGGCTGAGTCTCTGGATGTGGGGAGATTCTGCTGAAACTCTGCCCACTTCTGCTCTTTCCCATTCTGTTCCTCCAACTCCCCGCCCAATTCTCCTCCTTCCTCAGCATATTTTTACAACTTTTTCCATGCCTGCTAAGCCCCGCTCCCTTTTGACACAAATCGCGTCATTCTTCTTCCCCCTGGCAGCATCACAGGACTCCCCTCAAGGGAGTCCACACATCAAACTTCCCAGGTATGTAGATAGATATTCCTGAGTGCTGTGAAAAGGACACACACCTAGGTAAGTCCTACTGTTAAATAAACTAGGGCCAGAGAGGCTTTTGGCTTTCCAGCAGTTGGAGACCACAATTTCCATCATCCCCAACCAGTTGTTTGCTGGTTGGTGATGATGGAATTTGTAGACTCTAACAGATGGTGGATGGTGGACTATTGGTTTCTGCCCTTTATCCCAGAGCTTAGTTCCCCTTTAAAGACATTTCCAAGAGAGAAAAAAGCATGTATATCAGTTATGTGCAAGCAACGGAAAATGCCTCAGGCTGCAACTTGGTAATTTGTTCCGGGCTCAAAAAGGACATGATTGTGTCATACTCAATAAACAAATTGTAAACAATGCTATTAATACATTGCCCTTAGATAAGTAACTTGTTATCATGGCAGTCAACAGGCCCTGCAGTGCTCTGATGCTGTATCGGCTCTGTACAGTAGCCTTTGACTGGAGAAACTTTTCGCCTGCAGATAAATACCAGCTGGTTTCTCATTTCACATTAACTCACTGGATGCTACAGAAGCCTACAACGCACACTGAAAGCAATATGTTGAGGTCTCACCACCATTCGAGGGGTTAAATGCTTACTCTGTATCTAAACAATGCCACCAGGGTCTACGATTAAATATAAATACTGCAAGATGGTTTAAATGCCACTAGTAGCACATTTTAAAAATACATGACAGTTACTTCACATAAAAAAAAGTTGATATAGTTCTTGATGACTGGAAATAATAATTTTTTAAATCTCTGTATTAAATTGCACATTGAATTAGTTTAACCCCTTAAGGCCCGCATGCTGTGCTGTGACCATTATGCGTTTTTTGCCTTTAGGACCGGTGCCAGCCATAGCACGTCACATTATACTTACAGCTCTCCTCCGGGTAGCGCTGTAAGTAAAAATGGGGACTGAAATTGACCTCTTCGAGACCGGAGCGGTCTCTCTCAGTCCCCAAAGTTGCATGCTGGTACACGTAAGAGGTCACCTGTACCGGTGAGTCGGAAAGACCAAAGTGGTCCTTAAAGGAGCAGTAAACTGTTTTTTATGAAAACATATTTTATAGAGCATTTCCTGCTGAATAAAACAAGGTCACTCCCACTGCTGTCAGATGTTTTATTCAAAATTTATAGCAGTTTAAATAATCAGGAAGTGGATTTACTGTGTTTACTTCCTGATAGTTCTAACTGACAGGAAGTGACAGTAAGTTTCTATCACATTCTATGGAGAACTGTATGTCTCTGACTTTTCTGGCTTTCATTTCCATTAGAATCTAACAGGAAATCTAATCAGAATTCGACCACTAGAGGGCACTGCTAATGTAAAAAACCAAGGGCTTAACCCCTTAAGGACCCATGACGGTCCTGCACCGCCATGGGTTGTTATACCCTTAACGACCCATGACGGTCCAGGACCATCATGGCTTAAATGATAGCAGCGTGCCTCCGTGCACGCTGCTATCATTAATTCCAGGCTGAGACTGAGCGCTCCGAGACCGGGGCATTCAGTCTCAGCCCTTCTTTCTTCTACCGGTTCATGCGATCGCTGTATCAGAGTTCACATGTACCGGCATTCTGAGACAGAGGTAAGCACACAACGCATGCTTACCTCTATGTGTCTCCTCTTTTTCTGTCTCCCTTGCTATCAAAGTAAGGGAGACAGAAATAGACGGGAGACACCTAGTGGTAAAAAAAAAACCAGCAGCTGGGGGTATTAACCCCTTCACTGCTGGTGCAGGAGGCTGGCTAAATGCAGGTCAATTCTTGACCTGCAATTATACACTTTTTTTTTTTTATATAAAAAAAAACAACACTCCTTTTTTTTTTTTACAAAAAAAAAAAATTATTTAAAAATATATATATATATAACTAAACAATATTGTAAGTGTGATTGTTATGGAGCCATGTAATACACTTATATACACCACCAAATGCCAGGTATAAAAAAGTGTCAAAATAGGGTGGGGAAAAAGGGACATGGGGATTTTCACCCAGGGGGGACAGTGGCCACTTTAAACTGCGCATTTTGTAGGTATGACTGACCGGTCATATTTTTCATGCAGTCTCCATAAAAATTTAACCCTTTGTGGCTAATTGAGCCCAAGAGAAAAATCAAAAATGGTGTTTTTTTTACTTTTTTTTTTAATTTTCATAAAGTAAATGGTGGGTTATCTATATAAGTGGGGTATCAAAAGAGAGCCATATTTGTGCCTAGAAAAACAGTATATAATTTATGGGGGTGGAATAAAAGCCTAAGAGGGAAAACACTGTTGAACAAAGACATAGTCAAAAAGGTCAGAATTGCAACGGTCCTTAAGAGAAAACGACCTCAGATTTTCCCGGTCCTTAAGGGGTTAAACTGTAATAACTCTGGAAATATAGATCTCTCGGCAGTGGGAGCACCCTTATTTTACTCAATAGGAAAATTCCTACAATATATATTTTTTCATAAAAAAAGTTTACTGCTCCTTTAAGGAGAGGTTTCTTCCAAGGACCCTGGACGCTAAGGGTTCAAAGTAATTTGCTCAATGCAATCTCGATGTGCTGGAGACCTCTCCAACATTGAAGGAGTTGAAAGCCTCATTTAATTACTTGAGTGCCAGAGAAGTATCCAACGCATTGCAATGTAAAGGGTTAAACTAATGGGAATAACACAGTTGATTTATTCCAGAATCATTTATTGTTTTTTTTTCTGTTTGATTGTTTTGTTTTTTTGCGTAACCTTTTTGAGTGCCAGAGGGGTGCCCAACACATTGTCAGCACTCAGAGGGTTAAGTCCTAAGGGTTCTGTGTTGAAACATAAACTGGATCAAACCAAATACACATGCAAGGTAACATGGTCTGAGATTGTAATTGAAATAACATCATTGTGATCATTTGATTGGTGGCAGTAAGTGACATTCTGTTAGTGACACTAAGGGCCCAGTGGTCAATTGTGTTATTCTGGGGGAAACCTAGTGAACCAGGGGTGACAAGAAAAACTATCTAAACTCACAATTATGTAATGGGGATTTTTACCCCATAATTTTTTGAGAGGTCTACAACACACTGCAAACTAATGACATGGAGATCTCTGTAAGGATATAAAAGTCCCATTTACAGGGATAGTAATACTTTATTATTACTATCCCCCATATTGTACATATTTGTAAAATAATGTAATAGCCCCCAGGTTCATCTCTCAAACCTTTATGGTTTGACAGATAACCAAAGACAAATATCCCCCCTCACTCCCCCTTCCCTGAAGTCAGCGTTGTGCTGACTGCAGGGATATCCGGTCTGACTTTAATCAGGCAGCTCTGCAGCAGAGCCGAGATCGCGTTAGTGACAAAGAATTATTTCACTGAAACGGTCTTCTCCATGTGCTTGCAAACCAAGCACAAACCAAGCACACGTAGAAGACCGTTTCAGTGAAATAATTATTTTTCACTAACAGGATCTCGGCTCAGCTGCAGAGCCGCAAGCCTGTCATACGACAGACTTCCCCTGCAGTCAGTACAACGCTGACTTCAGGGAAGGGGGAGGGAGGGGGGAACTTTGCCTTAGGTTATCTCTCAAACCGTAAAGGTTTGAGAGATGAACCTGGGGGGTTTACATTATTTTACAAATATGTACGATATGGGGGATAGTAATAATAAAGTATTACTATCCCTTTAAATCAAGGGACGTGTAATCATTCCACTTCTGATTGAACATAAAGCTCTATGTGTGGTAATGAACACACAAGCTATTGTGCTTGCCCTTGAGAACTGAGTCCTGGGCTGCTTGAAAGTTTAATATCCAATCTCTGTTTTCCTCCCTTCAGCGATTTGCTTGTCCCATGTAAATGTTTAACTGTCCGGGTTCTCATACACAGCACCCTAGTAACAGGACACTCAGACACCAAGAAACTTCAGCTGAAAGTAGACACAAAAGGTGATGGGCTTAGAGGTCTCCCTTTGGTAACTGAATCATCAAATAATTGTTATTCAAATGAGACAATTATACTGTATTTTGGATTTCTTCCCTGTGAAATGGGGCTAAATACTTCAAAATTTAATCACAACGTGAGAAAGGTGACCCCGCTGGAGAGTCAGGATGTTTATGTATCACCGGCTAACATTTCTGGACTTAACAGACAAAACAGATTCCCTTCAATTGAAAGACTGGATCAGCGGAGTCCAACTTGTGGAAGGCAACTCCCGCCATTACGCGAAACTCTGTATGGAAGAGGTTCAACAGGTAAAGAATATGGTGCATTTTATTGGGTTCAATACATGAGACGTCTATCAGCAGGGTTGAATTCCCCATTAGGCAACTTCTTAAAGTAATGGTAATGTTTCACAAAAATAGTAACTCCAGTTAATCTTCATAGTATTTGGGTCATGGAGAGCGTTATTTCAATACTGTCAGAGTTGTAGTTCAAGAGTAACTGAATGATAAAGTTTTCCCCTCCCGCCCCTTTTATCTAGTGTAAGCCACCTCCACTCAGATGTGGAATCTGGTTCACAGACCAGACAGCTCACAGCGAGGGACAATCTTCTTACTGTGAGAACAATGAAAGCCCTGACCCCCTTAACAGGTTTTTCCCTTATCATAATTGAAGATTGTCCCTCTCTGCAATCCATCTGTACACCACCCTGCTGCTCTGAGGTGAGCAGTGTTATATCAGTAAAAGGGGTGGGAGGGGGATATTTTATCATTCAATTACTCTTGAACCACAACTCTGACAGTAATGAAATAACGCTCTCCATGACCCAAATACTATGACGATTAATTGGAGCTGCTTTTATTATGAAACAATAATATCCCTTTAAAGTCCCTTATTTTGAGGGAAGCAGACTTCCCAATTGTCTCTGTTCAGAAGGGACAGTCCCTTTTTGAGACCCAAACCCCCTGTCCCTCTTCCCTACCATGGTGTCCTTCTTGTTACTAGATCAGCCTGTGTGGTGTGTATATAAGTGTATCACATTAATCTCCTGCAATTAAACGCACATTAATGTCTGTTTAAACATCAGTATATGTGTTTTTCCATTAGTCTAAAAAATAAAATACTTTGGTCTTGCTCTACATCATTTATTAATTTACACAAAGAGGTGTCAATAGGTCATGAAGGAACCTAAATAATTATTGGCAATGTCCCGCCCCCATCCACACCACCTAAAATCATACCTCCCAAGTGTCCCTCTTTAGGAGGAACAGTCCCTCTTTTAGACCCAAATCCCTCTGTCCCTCATTACCACCCTGATGTCCCTCTTTTTAAAAGATCAGACTCTGTCATGTGTATGTAAGTGTATTACATTGCTCTACAGTAATAAAACTCACATTAAATGTTTTCTAAATGTCAGTAAATGTGTTTATAAATCAGTCTGTGTAAATAAAATACTTTGGTCTTGTTATAAGTCAATTATTAGGTTACACAAGGAGGTCTCAACAGGTCACGAAACAGCCTAAAATTTCTTGATAATGCCCCACCCACCAGCCACACCGCCAGCCACACCCCCTAAAACACAAGTGTCCCTCTTTGGCAAGTTGAAATGTTGGGAGATATGTAAAATAGAAGTTTCCCCCTTTGGCCATTAGAAATGTTGGGAGGAATGGGGACAGCTTAGCTGTGCTGACCACACCCTCATTCTGTGTTGTGGGCGTGGCCATAGCTATCTCAATGTCTTACTCTGCATTAGTCACCTGCTTGGTTTATTTGCAAGTTTACATATCCAATTACTAGCCATTTGTTAACCCCTTGGATGTATGGCTTTTTTGTACAATGACAAATGGACCTTGCTGTTACAATATACGTGATGCACATCCATACGAAGGAAAGCGTGAACGAGCTCACTGGGGAGGAGAATTTCTGTCATGTCAGCCTCTAGGAACCTGACATCCAGGACTGATTAAAGGGATAGTAATAGCTGGTTTTTAGAAACTCTAACACTGTAGATATTAAAAATGGAAGTACAATAACCTACCTCCCGTCTCTCAGACCTTTATAGTGTGAGAGATCGAAGCATCTATGGTTCCCCCCTCCCGCCCCTTTCAGAGACGTCAGCGCTCTATGGGACAGAAGCATATTCTGGTCATTTGACTGGCTGGTGGCTCTTCAGCAGAGCCGAGATAGAGCTATGTAGAAACAAATACTTCACTGGAACGGTCTACAAAGTGTGCTTGCAAACCAGGTACACTTTGTAGACCGCTCCAGTGAAGTATTTCATTCTACGTAGCGCTATCTCAGCTCTGCTGAAGAGCCGCCAGCAGGTTAAATGACCAGGATCTGCTTCCGTCCCATAGAGCGCTGACATCTCTGAAAGGGGCGGGAGGGGGGAACTTTGATTGCCATTTGGAGTCAGATGCCTTCTTTTGGGTCAGCGATGGTAAACAGGAATAGGAAAAGGGTTGAACTGGATGGACACAAGTCTTTTTTCAACCTAAATTACTATGTAACTATGTAACTTTAGATGCTTTGATCTCTCAAACTTTAAAGGTTTGAGAGAAGAGAGGTAGGCTATTGTACTTCCATTTTTAATATCTACAATATTAGAATTTCTTAAGACCAACTATCACTATCCCTTTAACCCTTTGAGTGCTAGAGAGGTATCCACCGCATTGCATCACAATTAGTGATGAGCGAGCATGCTCGGCCGAAGCTCGGTTCGGCTCGAGCATCGCTCTGCTCGGCACATGGCGGTACTCGTACGAGTACCGCATGTGCTCGCCCGCCATGTTCGGGTCTCCTCCCCGCACGTTTCGCGGCTGCTGCGCAGCCAATAAACGTGCGGGGAGGCTCTGACATCAGTGTAATGCCAGCAGCCATGTTGGCTGCTGGCATTACACTGATTGGCTGGCCAGAACCCGTGATCGGGTGCTGTATAGCACCCGACGCGCGAGTTCGGCTCATTCTTAGCCAGGGAGAGATGCGCTCAGGCAGGGAAAGTCAGTGTAGGGAGAATAAAATTGTTGGAACTCTTTCAAGACCCAAAAGTCCTTTTTAGGACTGTTGTGTGTGGGGGCAGCATTTATATTTTGTTTGGGGGGGCACAATTTCCTTTTTTTTTGTGGGGGGGATATTAGTAAGGTGACATATAATACTAGATGCACAGGAAGTCAGTGTAGGGAGAATAAAATTGTTGAAACTCTTTCAAGACCCAAAAGTCCTTTTTAGGACTGTTGTGTGTGGGGGCAGCATTTAATTTTTTTTGGGGGTGGCAGAATTTCATTTTTTTGTGGGGGGGGACATGTTCTAAGGTGACATTGTACTAGGTGCACAGGGACAAATATTTCACAGTGCAGTGACAAGCTGACATATTCTGTTAGGTGCACAGGGCCAATGATTTTACAACGCAGCGACAAAAAGGGCAATTTTAAACGTGTGCCTAGCCATAGATTATTGTCACATTCTGTTTAGTGTGCAAATTCACAAATTAACGTCACATATTCCGTTCACTGTGCCTAGCCGCAGATTAGCGTCACATTCTGTTTCGTGTGCCTAGCCGCAGATTAGCGTCACATTCTGTTTCGTGTGCCTAGCCGCAGATTAGCATCACATTCTGTTTCATGTGCCTAGCTGCAGATTAGCGTCACATATTGTTTAGTGTGCCTAGCCGCAGATTAGCGTCACATATTGTTTAGTGTGCCTAGCCGCAGATTAGCGTCACATATTGTTTAGTGTGCCTAGCCGCAGATTAGCGTCACATATTGTTTAGTGTGCCTAGCCGCAGATTAACGTCACATATTGTTTAGTGTGCCTAGCCGCAGATTAGCGTCACATATTGTTTAGTGTGCCTAGCCGCAGATTAGCATCACATATTGTTTAGTGTGCCTAGCCGCAGATTAACGTCACATATTGTTTAGTGTGCCTAGCCGCAGATTAACGTCACATATTGTTTATTGTGCCTAGCCGCAGATTAGCGTCACATATTGTTTAGTGTGCCTAGCCGCAGATTAGTTTTTATCTTCCTTTTTGTGTGTTTTACGGTCAGTCTGTAAAAATGGCGTACTACGGGCGAAACATCGTTCCCAGCAGCGACGTTGGAGTCCAAGATGCATCCAGACATCCTCCCTATGCTGTCCCTGAACCATTTCTGTGGTGTTTCCATCATTTTCTGACCTTTTCCTATGAACCAGGCACCCTCCCCTCATCAGAGCAGGGGGTGCCTGGTGTAATGCTCGAGTCCTCCCATTGACTTCAATGGGGCTCGGGTGCTCGGCCGAGCACTCGAGCCTCCGGGGGCGCTCGGCCAGAGCACCCGAACACCCGAGCATCGGGGTGCTCGATCATCACTAATCACAATGCTTTGGATACCTCTCCGGAACTCAAAGGGTTAAAGATGTTCTCTCTTGAATAAAGGCACAATGGAAAATGTATAGAGTCCTTTAAGATGTTTACTTTAGTGTGAATGATACCAGTGTCTAAAAAAAAGAAAAGGCAGGCCTGCGACCTATTGAAAATGTTAATATTATAAAAATAAATCCAGAAATAACTGATCGAATGAAGGATATTTAGTTGCCCCAATCTTTATATCTCGAGCTGAAGTTCAATCATTAACAGTTACAAATCAATATGCCAGACTAGTAGACAGGGATGTAGAGGTAAGGTATGTGAGGGGACACACTGTAACGCACATGACACATTCATAGTAAATAAGAGAGCGTGGTTAATGTTTAACATGCAGTGGTTAATAATTGGTTCTTTGTTAAAAATATAGCTTTTTCTACAAGGGATTCATTTTTCCTTTTCAGAAGCACAAATACACACACACACACACACATGCAATACACGCATCACATGAATATACACACATATACATACACCTACATATAAACACACAAATGCACACACACATACATACATACATACATACACATGCATCACATACATATACACACACATATGCACATGCACAGGTAAATACATACATATATACATACACACGCACACACAAACATACACACATACACACACGCAACACATAAATATACACATATATACGTACACACATACAGCTACATATAAATACACAAATGCAGACAAACACACACATACATACTTACATACACATGCACTTACACATACATACACAAATACACACACACACACGCATCACATAAATATACACATATATACGCTCGTGCACACACATACACCTACCACCTAGATATAAATACACACATACGTACATACATACACACGTTCACATACATATAAATACACATACGCTTAATATACACAAATGCATGCATGCATGCACACATACATATAAATACACATACACACATGCATATATGTACATACATACACATGTATACACACACATACCAATACACACACTCACATATACACACACAAACACGTTCAGAAGCACATACACACTGTCCAATAACAGCTACAAAGGTCATATACCAGGAATGAGATATACAGTCACAACACAGTTCGTATTCAAGACATGGTGAAACAGCTCAGACGGGGGTAATATCTCCCTCCATGTGAGCAATCAACCATATCAGCCCCTTTGCTTGAGAAGTAGCTATAAGCAGAAAGAAGAGGGAGGGGTTAATAAAACAAGATTATACCTCCAAAACAGTTCTGTTTTAAAGAGTAAGAAGTTATATCAGTTACACCTTCAAATATTGTAGAATAGGTTTAGATCAGGAATGTTTTCTACAACCTAGGGTCCATTTGCCACCCTTGGAACGGTCATTTTAAGTCTTCTTGCAAAGTCTACTAAGTAATAACAATACAACATGTTGCAAAACATATTAATCATTACCTGATGATTTGCAGAGGCAAACATTTCATGCTGAGTATGTAAGTTTATGAACCAAATTTTAAGGTACATTGTTAGTCTGCTGATGGATTGCATATAATAATTTTCAGGGAAGTTACTACATTTCCAAAAGATCAGGGCAATGGTGGGCTTCACGAGGCTCTCCAGCTGCTGCCAGACTACAAATGCCATCATTGTTAGTGTGGCGATAGATTGTGTATAATAGTTGGTGGAAGACTTACTACATTTCTAAAAGACCAGGAAGTGTTGGGCAAAGTGAGGCTCTCCAGTTGTCTCCACACTACAACTCCCATCATTCCCAAATGGTGGGTAGTCTAGGAGCAGCTGGAGGGCCACACATTGCCCAACCCTGGACTGGGGACTTTCCACAAAACGCATAGGGCTTAGGTCTACCTAATGCCTTACTAGTGCATCATTTAACCCAGCTGGACCATTCCTTGAACCTTTTAAGCACAAGAAGGTATGCATTGCTATGCAATGCCTTGGATAACTCTCTGGCACTCAAAGGGTTAAGGCTATTTCTCAAAAACAACTTTTTGTAGCAATTGAAAACATCTGTGCATTTTCAGTGCAATAGTGTAGCGATGTTTTAACACTGTCTAATTTTCTCAATATGAACAAATGTGGCAAAATTTCAGGGAAAACACAGTGACCTGTGACAGTCGTGTGATTCCACTGAAAGCCATACTACAAACCTGTAGTTGTTATCTCTGTGTCAGAGGACAGTTGTAGCATGTTGTGTCTTTCTCACATCATGCTGCCCATGTGAAATGCCCCACACAATCATATACAGCTCATGTTCTTTTTTCGTATGTTACTGCCACTGTGACAATGTTGTCATGTGAAAGGAGCTTTGGGATCAAAACTTTATAAATTATGTGTAATTAGTGTAAAAGCCTGTGTACAAGGGCCAAGGTCTGGGTAATGTTAACCCTTTGAGTGCCAAAGGGGTACTCCTCTGGCACTCAAAAGGTTATGAGGCCACTACCTCACTGCTCCACATGACGCAGTCTTGCATCGCCTCACTCACGCAATGCAATCATGAGCATGACTGCATCGTGACAAACATCCTAGCGAATTATTATATAGCATAATCATAACTGGGAACTTTTAACCCTGTGAGTGCCAGAGGGGTGCACAACTCAAAGGGTTAAAACGAGTTCACCATGAACTCTTTGAAATATTAACCCTTAACATTCCTAATAGATTCTACGTGCTGTCAATGTTTGCTGTATCCCAGAGATGATCCATCCCTCAAGGAACTTTTAAAGTGATAGTATTACTTAAAATGTCAACAAATATATGTTGTAGGGTTTATCCCCCTGAGCAAAACAAAGGTGCTCCAATTGCTGAGAGATATTTTATTAAAAAATTGTAACAGCACAAAATTGAATTTTTTAGGTGCAATATCACAGTGGCCTGAAAATTTACAGTGGAACTGTTGCTACACCATCCTATGGACTGCTCTGGCCCGTAGACCATAAATCTCCATAGGATGGTGTAGCAACAGCGCCACATGCTACAGTTCTATGATATCACTTCTTACAAACTCACAAAACAAGCAGGACTTCTCCCTCTGCCTTTCTGTTATAAATGTCACTAATCTGGACATTAAAGAGATAGTAATGTTTCATAACAAAAGAAGCTCTAATTAATCATCATAGTATTTGGACTTTGGAGAGTGTTATTTCAATTCTGTCAGAGTTGTAGTTCAAGAGTAATTCAAAAAACATGAAGAACGATATGTCTTATCCCCCTCCCACCCCTTTTACTGATGTAACACTGTTCAGCCAGATCAGAAGGGAGGTGCCCAGGGAGACTGCAGAGAGGGACAATCTTCAATTAAGATAAGGAAAAAACCTGGAAAAACTTGTCAAGGGGGGCAGGGCTTTCATTGTTTTCATAGGAAGAAGATTGTCCCCTGCTGTTATCTGTCTGGTCTATGGACTGGATTCCACATCTGAGAAGAGATGGCTTACACTAGGTAAAAGGGGTGGGAGAGAGATAAGACATATCATTCTTCATGTTTTTTTAATGCCTATAAAATAAAATAAAGATAAAATCAAGTATTACTATCCCTTTAAGTAAGCAGTAAATTGATGTAAATCCTATAGTAGGTAACACAGAACTCTCTCACCCTGAGAATTTGGACTTCACCCTGAGATTTGGTTCAAAACCCTGAGTCTCAGCGTCAAACCCTGAGATTTCCCAAGTATGGTAATAATAGCATTAATTACAGCCATGTTTTTTTTTCTTTCAAGCGCCTAAGCCAATTTCATTTGACATTCCTCTGGAAGATGGAGACACAAATAGTATTATTAAGAGACATCCACCCAGAAGACTTCAAGTAAGATGAATTTAAAAGGCTTCATATGGACTTTCTTGGATTTAATGGTAACAGCTCATTTTAAATGTAAATGCTGATTTAATAATATTACCCAAATAACATTGTTGCCAAGCATTTTAGAAAGGTAATTTTATAGATTTAGCAAGAACTGAAGAAGAATTAATTTAAAGACAATCTGGCAACAGCTTGGTAACTGTTCTAAACAGCATTACTGTACCATGATCTGCAGTATTTCATATACAACTTGGAGTTTATGATGTGAAGTACTGACATCTAGTGGCACTAAAAGGAAACAACTCACAATCGTACTCAACACTTCATATGCAAAAAATATGTACTGTAGGGTTCATCCTCCTGAATAAAAAAGGGTACTCCCACTGCTGAGAGGTGTTTCATTCAAAAGTTATTCCAGCTTAAACTTGATTTTTTAAGATGCAATATCTAAATTTTCTGAACTTCTACAGTGGCGCTGTTGCTACACTATCCTATGGCAGATTATGGTCAACAGACCAGAACTGTCCATAGGATGATGTAGCAACAGCACCACTATAGAATTTCAGGTAATTGAGATATTGCAACTAAAAGATTCAAATCTGAGCTGTAATAACTTTTGAATAAAACACCTCTAAGGAGTGGGAAAATAAATCCTACAATATATATTTATTTTTCATACGAAGTGTTACTATCCCTTTAAAGTGGATGTGTCACCATAAGTTTACTTAATTTTAAAGAAAATAAAGAAAATGTTGTGCTAGCCATTTGTTTGTGATACAGATATTTTAATGAAATTAACCTTTATTTGTTGGTGGCACAGAGTGGCATTTTATGCTAATAAGTATATGGGCTGGCCCAGTATTACCAAATAATGTGCTTTGAATTAATCTAAGCAGAACACATATACATACCTGGGAACTCTCCGGATTTTCCCTGGAGACAGTGGTTTGTGTAGTGAATTACTGGGTCAAAGGGGGGGCAGAGGCTGATTCTCTGGTGATAGGGAGTTTCTTACGACACTCCGACCACACCTCTTCCTTCCCACCCTGTTCCTCCCACTTCCCCCCACTTCTCCCCCTTCCCACCCTGTTCCTCACACTTCTCCCCACTTCTACTTCTTTCCACCCTGTTCATCTCACTTCCCACCCATGTCTTCTCCCTCCAAGTATGTCCCTCCTACTTCCCACCCACTTATCCTCCTTCCCACCCTTTCCTCCTACTTCCCCCCACTTCCCCTCCTTTCCACCCTGTTCCTCTCAATTCTCACCATGTCTCCTCCCTCCCACCCTGTCCCTCCTACTTCCCACGCACTTCTCCTCCTTCCCACCCTGTTCCTCCCTCTTCCCCCCACTTCTCCTCCTTTCCACCCTGTTTCCCTCACTTCCCACCCACATCTCCTCCCTCCCACTCTGTCTCCCCTACTTCCCACCCACTTTATCACACAGCCCATTAAGCCCTGCCCCACCCACAATTAAATCCCACACAAATCCCACATTTGTGACACAAATCGCTTCATTTATATCCTCTCACCGGCACACATGAGTCCCCTCCAGGGACACTACAAGAAAGAGTTCCCAGGTATGCCCATGCATTAAGGACACGTTTAATAGACAGTGAACAAGATGTTTTACCTAGAACATAATAATAGAATATTGTGCAGGAAATTGGCATAAAGTTCTACACTGCACCTCCAAAATATAAATGTTAATTTGTCAAAAACAATTTGTATTACAACAAATGGCCAGTGGCTCACCTCCTCCATAGGATGCAATCGATAAACTGGACACCAGGTGAACTATTTGGACACTACGATACCTTTAAGCTCAATCCCACCTTGTCCTATCCCCATTCACTAATACACCTCTGACCGTCACGGTCACCCAGTTTAGTTTAATCTTTTTCATCATGAACTGATTGACTGTTATGACATCAGCTACCACCACCTGGTATTTGCCTTTTCTTGCTTTTACATTAACAAAAGTATTTAATACTAATAGCCATACATCCACGTGTTCTCATTGGTAAGATTAGTCTGTGAGGTATCCTCCATAATCTTCACTGTTATCCAGAATTTCAATAAAACTTTTTTTTCAAGTAGGGTAAATGTACTACCATTGATCAATATCCCTTATGGGAGGTCAGTCAGTCTTGAGTCTTCCTCATTATTTGATTATTGCAAGAGCTTTATATTGACATGTGCTCATAGTGATACTGTTATCAATCACTAGTCATGTTACAATTAGTTACCTGTATTAAATGAAGACTAAAGTGATGACTGTATGGATAATGACACAGAAAATCACTCTTACTCTCTAAAGCACAATGGATGGTTTGAGTGTCAGAGGGGCATCCTATCAATGGTATCCCAAAAATAGAAACTTTAGCACTCAAAGGGTTAAACCAATTCCGTTAACCCTTTTGATGCTATTGCACATGTCTCTAGCATCCAAGGGATTAATATAGAAACAAATAGTATGGATGCACCTCTTTCAGGTGGGCTTCTCTTAATCCACACACGCAGTAAATATCGGTATCCTATTGCAATATAATGGCCTACAAGGCGACCCTCAAAAGAGTGACATCAAAATGTCGCCCACATCAAAAGGGCAACATCAGAATGTTGCCCTCTTAGGATGCAGCAACATTAGAATGTCGCTGGCTTAAAGGTCACCATGTGGGCATTGTGTCCATGTGGCATTTGCTGCAGGCACATATAAACCCTTGATTGCCTTGTTTAACCCCTTGATCTTTACCTCCGTGTAGTCTTCAGTTGTGCTGCTCATGCTCATACCTTCCTCTGAGTATCTACCTCAGTGTAGCTATTTGTGGTTTATAATGACACTCAACTGCCCTTAAGAGATACAGAAGATTACAGAGAGGTAAAGATCAAGGGGCTAAATAAGGCACTCATAGGGTTAATATGTGCCTGGAGCAAATGCCACATTGACACAGCACCCACATGGCGAGCTTTAAGTGGGCAACATTCTAATGTTGTTGCATCTTCAGAGGGAGACATTCTGATGTCGCCCTTTTTATGTGAGCGACATTCTGATGTCGCTCTTTTGAGGGTCAACATGTAGGAGACAATATTTCAATAGTAAACCATAAATATCAATCACTCAGGTATCCTTCCACCCCTCTGAAGGTCCAACAATCCTCTGTATCTAAAAAAACATTAAAAACTATAATATATAGAAGCTGGTACTGGTACCTCTCAATGTGATAAATCTGGCCCAAGTATTATTGTTTAGTCTGCCATATTGGTTTTATGAGATAGGATTTCAAAATTGCAGGTCCTTATGGATACAACTCACAAGTTGGCTTCAAGCACTTATTATCACTCATCTGACCGCTAAACTCCTTGTAACACCTCATTAGAAGCCCCTGAGAAGCATCATGAATGTGGTTGCTCACGGATGCAAGCTTTCAAGACAACATTTCATTTGGAGCCCCTGAGAAGAATCATGAAAGTTGATTTCTGAGTGGCATGCAGTTTAGAGGTCAGATGAGTGATAATAAGTACCTGAGGCTAGCAAACAGATGTGTGACTTGTGAGTTGTGCCCATAAGGAGTGACAATTTTGAAAGCCCACCTCAAAAAATTAATATGGCAGTCTGAGCAATAATGTTTGGGCCAGCTGTATCTCATTGAGTTGTGCCAGCTCCAGCTTCTATATATTGTGGTTTGATCCAACAGATATAATTATTATCTTAGTTCAAAACTGTTTATGGATCATACTATCCAAAACTTCAGTAGACATAGTTTGGGAGATAATTAGGTCCTTTTCACATTGGCAACAACAACGCAGAAATACTGCATTGGTGACGTTGTCCCCTTGTGAATGGCACTGTGGTGGGCTATGGTGTGTTTCAAACAGATGATTAGCGTCTGTCATGGACACACCAATGTCCAGCATACTGAATCTTTACTGTGGTAATGCAACAACACAATAAATATGTAGAAAGGAGGGTCTGACCAGTAGCCTATGGTTCATCAGCAGATCTTTCACATGAGATACTAGAAGTTTCAATGCCCATTGCCACCTTCAATGAATGGTCGACCCACATGGGCACCAGCTAATAATATTGGTTGCCGCACATTGGGCCAGCTGTTGGACACCCCCCTATTGTGTCTGGATTATTAGTAGGAGTCGGGAGGTGACTGAAAGAACACTGTCGCCTGTGTGAAACAACCCTAATACTTTATTCATAGATGATTATCTCTGCTTTCAGCACCATATACTAATTAAGCTCTCAGTGAAACAGAGAGCTTAAAGGGATAGTAATGTTTCAAAATAAATGCTGCTCAGATTATTCTTTATAGTTTTTGGGCCATGAAGAGCGTTATTATCATTCTCTACAATGTGTACTTCCAGATTAATTGTATCATAAAGTGTTGCCCTCCCGTCCCTTTTATCTATGTAAAGCTGTACAGTAAGACTGTCCAAATGGATGGCAGCAAGGGACAATCTTCTGTTAGTATAAGGAAAAGCCTGCTCTCTTCCTTCAAGGGGGTCAGGGCTTTCCTTATGATCACAGTGAGAAGATTGTCCCTTGCTGCGAGCTGTCCAGTCAAGCAACCAGATTCCACATCTGAGGGGAGGCGGCTTACAACACAGAGCCGGATTAACACTCCACAGGGCCCTAGGCAAGGTACCAATTTGGGACCCCCCTCCCCCAAGATAGTAGGACAAAAATAAAAGTAGTAGTAGTAACATCCATTACTGGGCTGGCTCCCTCCTTAACCCTGTCTTCCTAGCTACACAGTGTATAACAGTGTAGCACTCAAAGGGTTATTCAGTAATAAGATTCCAATCCCTATTATAGGGAATGGAATCTGTCTTATCGGATAATCCTTTGAGTGTGACCCTATTTTCATTCTGACCACCACTGACCTTCCACTGTGTTGAAAACCAACGATAAAAATGTAGTGATTGTAACATTAAAGTTACTCACTAATAAGACTAGTTCAGTGTTGTAATCTGTTCTCTGTCAGTGGTCAGTCAGTCTAATACGTAACCTTTATTAAACTAGAATAAATGATAAACAAAATCACTTTGTTATCTTATATATCAATATCTGAGTCTATAAAAACAAATACTTAACCTTTATTAAACTAGTATAAAATCTAAATCACTTTGTTATCTCATATATGACTATCTGGGTCTAATAAAAACACTCAGATATTCATATATGTGATAAAGTGATTTTGGTTTTATTCTACTTAAATAAAAAGGTTACATATTAGACGGACTGCCCATTGACAGATAAGAGATTACAAGTAGCCTTATTAGTGAGTAACTTTAAATGTTATGTTACATCACTATATCTTAATCGTTGGTTTACTGTACTTTTTTGTAGTAGGCGTGCACTAAACATACTGTTTCATTTAAAGGGATAGTAATACTTTATTATTACTATCCCCTATATTGTACATATTTGCCAAATAAATTAATAGCCCCCAGGTTCATGGTTTGAGAGATAAATTAATGCAAAGTTCCCCCCTCCCTCCCCCTTCCCTGATGTCAGTGTTGTACTGACTGCAGGGATATCTGGTCTGTCTTTCATCATGCGGCTCTGCAGCAGAGCCGCGATCGCATTAGTGATAAAGAATTATTTAACTGAAACGGTCA